>OY764963.1:5193905-5736621 GCA_963668005.1 Melieria crassipennis
TCTCATACCACTTCTCGGCTAGTCTTTTCTAATGTCTGACAAAGTCAGTTGTGCAATTCTTGTACTATATCTGTAATGATTCTACATAGTATCCGTTCTAGTATCATTGTTGAGTCCAGGTCTTTTTTTCTATTTCCTGGCCATAGACAGAGTCCTACTTTAGTTCATAACCCGAGTTTTGAATCTCGATAATTTTTTTTCGTCCTAGTATCATTGTTGAGTCCAGATCTATTTTTCTATTTCCTGGGCATAGACAGAGTTCTACTTTAGTTCAAAATCCAAGTTTTTAATATCTATAATTTCTCTCGTTCTAGTCTCATTGTTGAGTCCAGGCCTATGTTTCTATGTCCTGGGCACTATCAGAGCCCTACTTTAGTTCGTAACCCGAGTTTTAAACCTCGATCATCTCTCTTTTTGTGCTCTTTGTAGTTGTTCCAATATTATCAATTCGTGTTTAAAGCATATTTCGGGCTAGTCGGTACTAGGATCGATTTTGTTTCCTTTGTCTGAAGAGCCTAACAACCACAGCCCATTATACTGCGACTTGAGGTGTCCTGCGAATTTCTTCAAATCCACCCAACCTCCCAAGAAATCTGAGTAGATTCTGTGGTGCCATGGAGCCAAGATGGTCGCTTTTCGACAGATCAGTGCCAGATATCTCAAACCTGATTCTTAAGGACGCGAAGTAGTCACACAGAAAGCGGTTGGCCGTCTCATAACCTTTCCCCTCCCCCCACAGTTAGGACATAGCGCACTGTCAGATATGTGATTTGCTTCGATACTAAAACCGATAGTGAGATGAATATCAGTCTAGAAGAATTGGGGAACGGATTGATTACCAGTTTTAAAAACTCAACTTCAAGATTCAATGTGAGACTGTCATGTTGTCAGAAAGTACAGGTACATCTTAGGGTCAACTATGAGACAAGATAGGTTGTATCTATACTTTTCGGCAAAATGTCATTTATACTTTAAAGCTTTAGCCAAGTTTTTCGTTCTAAGTCATAATCGTTCCATTAATTTTTCTTTCTAGATTGATACGATGAACAACAATTGGCGAATGGGTCCTAAGTGGCCTAATAGATGCTAAGCCTGAAATATGCTTTGAACCTAATTCGAGTTTTTAAACTTACAAATGGTCTCTAGATTGGATCTTTGTGCTTGTTTTGATAAGAGCTCACGTCTTCCATTTTAGAATTAGTCCTAAGACCGACTAGTCTCTTAGAAGTCTGAAATATGCTTTGAATCCAGTTCGAATATTAAAACTCGATAGTCTAACCAGGTCTGCTCTTTGTACTCATGTTGAAAGCATCTTACGTCTCCTTAACATAGAACCATTTCTTACTATTCCTGAAAGTTTTTATTACAATTTTGCTCAAAAAAACAATGTTTGATTATACTGCCAAGTAAGTAAATTTGATCCTTGCCACAGATTTCATTTCACAGGATTTGCAACCAACTCGATTAGAACATCCAAGCGCTCACTATTTCGAAGCATACACGTAGTCATAGTGCGTCCATCGTTCACACTGAAGCAGTCAAAATCCACATTCGCCTTTCACCCAAAAACCTCAGCTGCTAACCATAAGCAATTAATTCCATTTTTTTTTGTTTCTACACACATTTCAGGCACCTTTGTTACCTTCTTCCTAAACGCCTCTTTTTCATTTTTCATTTACGAAATTTTACTTTAATTCCATTTGGCTTTCGTTGCAGCCAACATTTGGTGGTGGTGTGAACTCCAGCTGAGTTTTTGTGAACAAACTCTCGTCGGACGCCTCAGCTGCGCACAGGCAGCGGTAGGCGTCACGTGAACGGCGACAAAATATCGCATACAACGACAGCATAACCAGAAATCGTTGGGTATGCGCCCACATCCTGCACAAAGCGAGCAGCGCAACAACAACTGACCTCGGACAATGGAAATTGACGTGTGCCCCTTTTTCTCGCTCACTCGTTCTCTCCCTCTCTCTCTCTAATGTGTAGTGTGTCCCTCTTCATAATGCAACTATTACAAATGTGAGTTGTTGCTATTGTTGGAAAAAATCTTCAAATACTTGAATTTTTGGTTTTCATGTTGTTTTTGGAGTTTGCATTGTTGTTATTGTTTTTGGTGTATTTAGGAAGAAATGTGATTTGCCTTTTTGTGCGTTAAAAAAAAAAATGAAACGAAAATAGAATGAAAATTAATTGTTATTTTTGTGGGATTCAAATGAAAGTAAATTGTTGTTGGCATTACAATTTTGATTTATTTTTACCTGATCACATTTCCAACGGCCTAAAGCCGAATAGGTGTCAAAACAGACAATGGATATTGTGGCTCATGGCGAATTGATAGCGCGGTCGCAAATTGCTTGGTAATGTTACACGCAGAGGGGTGTAAAAGTATTATTATTTTTTTTGTTGAACATTCTACACATGTCTGGATTAGAGAGAAGAAGATCGAAATTGAAGACTTCATGGAGCTCCAATAGCCATAATTAATGTTTGAATATTGTAGGTATCGATGTTGGGTGCAATTCTGACTAATGATATAGAATTTATTTCTAAAAACCAGGCAAATACAGGCTAATGGTTATATTTATTGGTACTTTAGTTGTTAATTGCTATGATTAAAATTATAAATATTTTTTTTAATTGAATTTAATTGAATTTAATTTTATTTTATTTCATTTAATTTTATTTTATGTTATTTGATTTGATTTGATTTGATTTGATTTGATTTGATTTGATTTGATTTGATTTGATTTGATTTGATTTGATTTGATTTGATTTGATTTGATTTGATTTGATTTGATTTGATTTGATTTGATTTGATTTTATTGTATTTTATTTTATTTTATTTTATTTTATTTTATTTTATTTTATTTTAATTTATTTTATTTTAATTTATTATAATTTATTTTAAATTATTTTATTTAATTTAATTTAATTTTATTTCATTTCATTTCATTTCATTTCATTTCATTTCATTTCATTTCATTTCATTTCATTTCATTTCATTTCATTTCATTTTATTTTATTTTATTTTATTTTATTTTATTTTATTTTAATTTATTATAATTTATTGTAAATTATTTTATTTAATTTAATTTTATTTTATTTTATTTTATTTTATTTGATTTGATTTGATGTTATTGTATTTTATTTTATTTTATTTTATTTTATTTTAATTTATTATAATTTATTTTAAATTATTTTATTTTATTTAATTTAATTTAATTTTATTTTATCCTATTTTATTTGATTTGATTTGATTTGATTTGATTTGATTTGATTTTATTTTATTTTATTTTATTTTATTTTATTTTATTTTATTTTATTTTATTTTATTTTATTTTATTTTATTTTATTTTATTTTATTTTAATTTTATTTTATTTTATTTTATTTTATTTTATTTTATTTTATTTTATTTTATTTTAATTTATTATAATTTATTTTAAATTATTTTATTTTATTTTATTTTATTTTATTTTACTTTGTTTGATTTGAATTGATTTGATTTGAGTTGATTTGATTTCATTTGATTTTATTTTATTTTGTTTTATTTTATTTTATTTTATGTTATTTTATTTTATTTCATTTCATTTTATTTTATTTTATAATAATATTTGTACAATAGTTAATATTCTACAAATAAATACCAAGCAGCACTGGCTGCTGAAGCCTGCGGCTAAGTTATAAATAAATTATATATTATTAGCTAATAATGCATAATCATAACTACTTCTAATTAATTAAGCTGGAGTTATTCCACTTATTTGTGTTAATCATGGTGTCAATAGCACAAATTATTAACTATTAACTCTTTAATTTAATGGTTGTGTGGAATCACATTACTTAAAATTTCTGAAAAAAATGTTGGGTTAGTTAGTAGTGATATGATGAGTATTTATGCCTTGTGACAATTTTTTTTTTTACTTTTTCAGCAATTTTGAACCATTTTTACTGTATTAATTCATATCTCTAACTGAAGGTTTGAAAAAAATAACAAATTACTGAAGACAAAATATTTTGAGGTATAGGAACAAAACTAATCAAAAATCACCGTCAAGGAGCTCAATAACTGTTTGTATTAAATTCTTAACCCTTTCCGGAAATTTGGTCGATATATCGTACAATTAAAATAACATTTTTCTAGGAAATTTCATTTGACAGCGAGCGCACATTTCATGAAACGGTTTTCATATTTGTTAAGTAGGCTGTGCTTTACCATTCTGTTTACAAAAATAAATCATAGTGGTAGTGGTTACACAGTATTTGTTTGTTTTGTAAAACGTTCTTTGCAAGAAGTTGAGCAAGCAACAAGTGACGAAGCTTCTGAAGGGAAAATTTTAGGTTTGTAATATTTTTCGGTAACAAAAAACATAAACATTTAAAAGTTTAAACATCAATTGATTTATAAAAGTTAATAAATTTAACATTTTTTGAGTTTAAACATTTTTCCCGAGTCTTCAAAAAAATTGTACGATATATCGTACAATGGCACTTAAATCAAATGTACGATATATCGTACAAATTTTAATTTACAAATTTAATTTATCGTACAAATTCTAATTTGTACGATATATCGTATATATCGTACAAATGGAAAGCAAAGGTTGCAAGTAGTGTCCGACCGAATATTCGGTTTCGGTTTCGGCCCAAATAAGTGGTTTCGGTTTCGGTTTCAGTTTCGGCCAAAAAATGGCCGAATAGCCGAAACCGAAACTTTCTAGAATATTTTTTACATTTTATTGTGTAGCAGATATATAGTAAAAGGAGGAGTAATTTAGATGCAAGCAATGTAAACAAACTTCTTTTTTTAGCATATAATATTAAATTATTTAATTTTGAATATTATCGAGTAAGGTACGAAAGGGTGATTTCTTCTTGTTTACGTTTTTAAAAAATGAATAAATTGTTTTTATTAATAAGTATTTATTTATTTATGCTATGTTTGTTTGTTTGTTCTTTATTTACTTAATGTAAAATTTGTTTGTTGAAAAAAGTGCTTGATATGGTGATTTTTATTTCAACTAGAAAGTTTCGGTTTCGGTTTCGGCCGAATATTAAAAAAAAACCGAATATTCGGTTTCGGTTTCGGCCCAAAAAAGTGGTTTCGGTCGGACACTAGTTGCAAGTTATGTTTGCATTTTTTAAAGTTATAGGTTTCGTAACAGATTTTTTGCTTTTGTATGCCTGCCACGCCCATCTGTAAACCACGTGGCTAATAAAATTCGACTATTCGGCAATTTTCGATTATAAATAAAACTTACTTGACGATTTTGTGTTTTACTGGGCAGACACGGGTTGTGTAAGGTTAGACATGCGTACCTGCCACTCCCACTACTATAAGAGGAATCGGTTATATTCAGTGCCTTTCTGTAAAACTGTATGAATTTTAATTTATTCTGTGTTTTATTGAGAAGAAAAAGGCTTTGCAACAACAACAACAATGGTTATATAAGGCCGAATAAATGTGAATCAATTGTTTATATATAGAATTTATACTTGTATAACTTTCGATCAAAATCAAATCACGTTTTAATTTTTTGTTGTTATCATTTATGTTTTCTATCAAAAAAATCAATGAATTGTTCATAAAACTTAAAAAACCGAAACCAAAAATTCATGAATTTGTATTCCTTTGCGGACCATTGTACGATATATCGACCAAATTTGATGAAGCTGTAATTCTCAACCAAAATGATTTTTTTGAAATTTTTTTGTATTTTATTGCTAAAATGTTCAATAAGAGTCAATATTTTGTAGGAAAAATTTTTATCTCAAGAATTGTGGAAATTGACCGGAAAGGGTTAATAAAGAATTCAATAAATATATACCTATTTGAAAAAATCTGAATGAATCAGATTTTTCAGATTTTTTAATTCTTTATGTAAAAGTTAGTTAATTTTGTTTCTTATGAAAATTTTGTTGAACTTTTTCTGCATACTAAAAAAAATTCTTAAAATATTTTTGAATGACTATTCAATACTTAAATAATTTTCTGATTTTTTAAGCTATTGCTATCAAAAGGCATTTTATTGAGTCATTTGTATGCACTTAACACTAGAAAGACCTTTGCGGTCATTTTGACAGTTTGTAATTTTTAAATATCTTTATTTTCTTTAGTATTTCTATCAACTTTTGCTTTCATAACTTTTATTTTTTTTATCGGGTTCTACAAATAGTTCTACAATTAGGGTTCCACAATTATAATTAGCCCAGTCCGATGTATACTTTTCGAGATATCGGCGAATATAATATGTAATCTTTGTAGGTACGGAAAATTTGAGGTCTTTCTAGTTTTGAGTGCCTTTATTTTTGTAGAATGTGGATTGCATATTCAACAGTTTTTCAGTTGGTTCAATTCATCAATGAATTCGAATTGTAGATTAGTTTTGGTCAGGATTCAGAAACAATTTTGGGGGGTATTTCAAAAAGTAATTCTTTAGTATTTTGTTAAAATCATTGAAAATATTCATAAATATATCAAAAAAATATTCCGTTTAATTTGGATATAGTTTAATAGTTTTAAAGTCGTCGTTAATATATCAAAAAATAAATACATCAAAAAAATCAAAAATATATCAAAAAAATATTCCGTTTAATTTGGATATAGTTTTAAAGTCGTCCCTAATATTTCGGGGGAGGGTTAACCCCGAAAACCACCCCTGAATCCGACACTGGTTTTGGTTAAAGTAACAGCTGAAGAAGCTCACTTAGCTCAAAGTAAACTAATTTGTGTTTCTAAATTTGAAGCATCCCAGCAGAAACAATCACTCGACTGCCACATAGTCAATAACTATTCATTGAAAATCACAGTTAAGCCTTCACCGAAGCTTCCCCAAGTGTCATTCGAAATTTTGCATAAACCAAAATATGCTTTTAAATTTTCTTATTTTCCATCTGTAATAAAAAAAAATCAACTATCTCGCTTTATAGTTCCTATGCAATAACATTTATCTCATACTCGACAATTTCCCATTGATCATCACTCGTCTCTTACAAGACTCGAGCCTCGAATGGCTGCTGCACAAATTGCGTTGCAAATCAATAAATAAGTTGCAAACAACAAATAAAAGAACAGCAATAACACTAGAACGATGTGCCTTGAATAAATCGACGATAAGCATGTTTGCCATAATATTTATTACCAACGCCACTTAAGCGCCCCGGCCAGTCGCTCCGTGCATCGTCAGCACGCGCACCTTCGGCCCGGCCAGTGACGAGCAAAAAGGCTTGTGTGAGCGCGCGCACTTTCAATGGCTTTCAATAGGTCAACCTTGTCATTGTCGCTTGGCGCAATCGCCTCCTCTCGCCGCCTACTCCTTACCCCATGCTGTGTCAACGGCACTGGGCCTGCCAGCGCATCACTTTCAGCGTCAGCCGCACGTAACACAGAGACGCACTACTACAACAACAACAACAACAACGGCAAGAACAATAGAAAACAACAATAATAGCCTAAACAACAACAACAAGAATAACATTGGCAGCCATATATTTATGCAACGTTGACAAAAAGGATAATTTATGCTTTTGTTTAAGTAAATTCACGTCGCTTCGACGGGCAACGGGGCACAGGGACACGACGCAAGTTGCCATTAACGGAAAATGTCAAACAATGGCCCACAGTGTAGCCGTCAGTGCAGGTAGCAGTGCACATATTGTGTGGTGGGACGGCCGCTTGAGCGACTGCTGCGGTGTCATTAGAAAGGATAAAGGATAAATGGCCAGTGTGCTGGCTTCTTCCTTTTTCTGCCTTCAATTGCCTGTTTGTTTCTATTTTTTTCGCTTCTTCTTGTTTCGATTTTCTTGCAACTAGCTATTTGCCCCTTGTTTTGCTTTTGCTCCTTTGCGCTTTTCAATCGCCTTAGTCAATTTTTCGCTGTCTAGGACATGTCGGTGTCCTTTGTGGGCTGTGTTAACCGCTGAGGCTAAGCACAAGCACACTGGGTCAACGTGCAACGAAATGAATTTGCTGTATAGCCAATAATGAAGTGAGCGAGTGCGGTGTCCTGCGAAACGGGAATAAAGCGCCAGAGAGGCAAAGAGAAGAAAGAGAAAGAGCGTGACAGGCTTAAGGCGTATAATTCATTGTCAGTTGCATTGTCCCAACCTGATTTACATGTTTATGAATGTGAATGGCCCAGCCGTAGTGGAGTTTATTGTAAATTGGCTGCCCCTCCCTCGTACTTCGTTGCCTATCCGCACCGGCTGCCGCGCAAATCCGGTTGAAAAGCGACCAGCAATGAACCAAGTAGACATGAAATGGCACAAAACGTAAAAGACAAAAGGCTAACCGTTAATGAGGAGCCGGCATGGGGCATGGTTCGAAAATACACTGAGAAACAACAACAAAGAGCAGCAGCAACAACAGCAGCAGCAGGCGAAATGTGTGTCACAATGTTGTGACACGGCAGCGCCGGAAGCTAATGAAAGGTGATAAAATTGTATATATTTGTGTGGCATTTGCATGATGAAAGCACTGCTGGCGGGGAGACGATGGTTGCACTGCTCAAAATTACAATAAATTAATGTATTTAATTAGTTGGAAGTTCATTGACAGCTGTCGTCAACAACAATGCGCTCTGAATTTTAACCAAAAACCAATGAAAAATGAGGTGTAACTGATTGACAGTAAAAATTAAAGAAGAGCGAGTATCTTCAGACTTTTGGCAACTACTATAAACTGTCGACAGGATGCTCGTAAATCTTATTTAATATAAATAAGTTGACTATGGATTTCAAAACTTTATGCCATCTTTCGCACCATCGGAAAAATATCTTGGCACCATTTTGGATCCTAAGTCCTCTTGGAAGCGCAACCAGTACGAGCGACTGAAAAAGGATCTGAATGCTCTCTACTTTCGTAAACCGAACATCGATCACTGGATGTTCACTGCGATCAAATGTCACATTCTAATTCGGAGCCATTCTAATCATGGTGACGCAGCTAATGACTGGTGACAATGACAACAGTAGGCACTGTCAAAGCCCCCCTCCACCTCTCCCACCAAAGCTGAACTAGAGGATATTCTTCATAGAGATTTAGCCTCCAGATCATCAAGCGATCTCAGGCTGAGTGAGGCCAACTTGTGAAGACAACACGCTTCTGGACACTCCAGGATTCTTAATTCAGTCGTGAAGCCTTGTGTTGAATATCAACTAGATTATGTTTTTATCACGGATTATCTGATCTCATACCTGGAAGGAAGACTGGGAAGAAAAAGACAAGAAAAGACTTGTGTCAAACAGGTGCAAATAGTAGATTATCTGATCTCATACCTGGAAGGAAGACTGTGAAGAGGAAGACAAGAAAATACTGGGGCCAAATAGATGCAAAGATAGAGGCCTCTATGATCGTTTTCGCCTTTGGTTCTCAGATGGATGAATGTACATTAGCTGGTCTCCATTTAGATGAACTATGGATCCAAAGGTCATTGAGACTGACGGACCTCCTTGGTATCTTGCAATCGTGATCTTTACAACCTGGAAAACTGCTGAATTGAGGCTGCACAAATTTAGTATCTTTCAAACGGTGATCTGCGAAATCTGTAAATCTGCTGAATTAATCTGTGACACTATGTTCCTCACTTCAAGGCATAGGTAACTCTCTGCTGGGTTCCGTACCATTCGAAAATGGCAGGAAACGTACAGCAGAGGTGATGGCATGGCGCTCGCTTTGCTCGAAATTGGTAATTCTGTATTTACACCTACTGTCCTTTATATGATTAAAAAGAATTAAAAAGCCGTTCCATAAAAAATGCGTTTGCTGTCAAAGAAAAAATCTTACGATATATCGTACAAATTTCCGGAATGGGTTCATTATTTTATATTTGTCGTACGGTGCAATATATCTTTGTTTTATAGAGAGAAGTATTAAATTTTTGATATCTTAAACTAATAAAGTTAGAAGCACGAAATTGAAGAATGAGGTAGTGTACATATTATTCCTCAAGACATATTTTTTTGAAAAAAAACTATTGGAAATTTCCAAGGATATTCAAGGATAAAGTTTTAAAAGGACATTTTCAATACCTGTTCGTCCTTTTGCACCAAAACATTAAATTTTCTAAGATTCTAAGGATTTTTCTTTTTTTTTTCATACCCATATTTTTTGAAATAAAATTGTCCTCGAAATTTCAAAGTCTTCTTAAAAAAAATCCTGACGTTAGAGAGAAAAACTAAAAACGCAGTTTTATTAATTTTTTTCGTGTGTAAAATATGTTGTTGCGCGGTGTTACTGATGGGTTGAACAAGGCAGCAGGACCGTTTGCGATACCTGTCAGAAACTATCGCCTTCCCTATATCCTTTAGGAAAACGTGTTTTGTACTTTCCCTGATTCGAACCTCGTTGGAATCATCACCGGACACTGCGCTATTAGGTCCATGCTCATCAATGGCGCCACTCGTTTAGTGATGTCTCTAGAAGCTGTAGAGATTAAGAAGAGAAGAGAAGAAGAGTCGACTCTCGACTCTTTGGGAACGTCGATTCCTTACCTTGGGACTGATCTGACCAGCGCACAGTGATTCGACTCCATACAACCGCGGGACAAAATTAGAAGGAGTGGTCCATTCTTCATAAAATTTGGTATACTAGTTAATAATGGCCTGCTGAATTGGATTCTCCATTTGGTTTTTCTTAAACTTTCGTAGTTTGGAAATGCCTGAGGCTTAGTTTTGCAAATTTCGTCATTTTTGGAAAGCTATAGCACCAAATGTGTTGGCTAGATTTTTCAGATTTTACATTTAATCGGTAACGTCAACATTGATTATTACAAAGAGTAACAGATATTGTATCGGGACTCTCTGGTTTTGCAATAAAAACGATAATAATAGATGTATGTTTTGCATTTTTGCAGATTTTATCATTTTTCGTGCTAATTGCATACTTTTAGGCATAAATAAAATGAATTTTGTCGAAAAATACGTGTTTAGACCACTTTTCAATTTAATTATTTTCTGAGATCGGAAGATATCGGAGGATATAATTACATTATCCGACAAAAGAAAGAATGCTTCTTAAAATAAAAAAAATCCAGGAACATACTTTCACATACTTTTTAGATATTTTCGTCTAAGTTTTGCCAATTTTCAGATTTTTAACTTAGAAAAATATTTTGAATTAAAAGTGAAGTAAAAGCCTACACTTTGCAAATTTTGGGAAAACATTAAAAGCGAAAATGGCCACATCATTTCTTATTCTATATTGAAAGTTTAAGCAACTTCTTGGTAACCATGTATTTTTTAAATTTTTTTTACTCAATAGACTAAAAAACAGAAAATATGAGTTTCAATTTTTTTGTGAAAAAAGTTTCAACTTTGAGCCGCTTTTGCATAGACACTAAGTGATTTTTTGCACAGATTTTTTGAGGTTTTTTTAGTTGGAGTTTTTTCTTTCAAATGACATAAAAATCGTTCAATCCTGAGACCATAAATTTTTTGAATTTTGTCTATGTAACGAATCACTGTGCAGCGCGGCGAAAGTCGAAATCTCGGGTCTGATCTCCTTTATTTACAAATCGAACTAGATGGCCCCGGATTGAGACTGTTGGTTAGCTTCAGAGAAAATATTATTGGAATTACAATATTGATTGGACTAAACTGACTATAAAGTGCAGAGAAAAACAAGAAAAAAGGGCAACAATTTGCATGAAAATTTAATTTAAATAGATTAGAAAAATATAAGAGCCAAAGCTACTAAGTTGACTATAAACCGACTATAGAGTGGAGAGAAAAACAACAAAAAGGAACAAAAATTTGCATGAAAATTTAATTTAAATAGATTTAAAAAATATAAGACTATATATATAATCTGACTATAGAGTGGAGAGAAAACCAACAAATAGGAACAAAAAGTTGTATGAAATTTTAATATAAATAATTAATATAAATAAATTTAATTTAAATAGATTTTAAAAATATAAAAGCCAAAGCTATGTAAAACTAACCTGACTAAAAAGTGACTATAAAGTGGAGAGAAAAACAAGAAAAATGAACAAAAAGTTGTATGAAATTTTAATATAAATAAATAGATTTAAAAAATATAAAAGCCAGTTATGTAAAATGTTTGCCCGTTGCGGTTCACATATCATATTTATTATATTTTTATACAATTTTAACAGAAATTCGACAGTTATCGCCAACTCCTCAGTAGCAGCAATCTATTGAGATAGTTTCACTGGCGCACGCAGAGAATTAAATGGTCATTTCAAATCTCACAAGCAAATATTGCCATTTAATATTACCCAATGTCGTCTGTCCTAAGGCGGAATGCGACATTAGGAATTAATATGCGTTCAGGTGGGCAGAAGCCGCACGCAGCTACGCTTCCACGCACAAATATAATGTTAAGCGCCAACATGGCTTTGAAATAATCAACCGACAACTCGAGCTATATCGTCTATATGTGGCACACAGCCAGGCCAAAACAATATCGCACACAAACACACACCCGCACACGCCCGCACGCCCACAAAAGCAGCTTACGACTAACGCTTGGTCGGGCCGGTATGTCAGCGACGGTCAACTGCACCTTTCGGCCAGCTGTCCTGGCACACATACGAGCACGCCGAAGCTTTCAATGGCGGCCCGTTGGCTATGTTAATTAATTATTGTATTATGCTGCCTGCAACTGCAACACAACCCAATCGAATGTTGAAGCTGGCCAATGGTTTGACTTGGTTGCTCCTGAGACAACAACAGCAACAACGAACACAATCTTGGCCAACAAAGCTGTTCAAGCCACATATGCGCGCGCCAAAGTGTCCTGACTGACCTAACATACAAATGTAGGTATTGTTGTTGTACTATCTGTATATATACTATAGATAAGTATATAGATATATGTATATAGGTATGTCTGTGTTGATGCGCTGGCAACGTTCGTTGATCCTTTTGTTGTCCAAAATTTTCAAACGACCTAACCTATTTAGCGTTAATTGTTGTGCTTATTGTCACTCTGTATGGCTTCCGTTTTGTTTTTGTTATTGTTAATATTGACATTGTTGTTGTTGTTGTTATTAATGTTATTATTGTTTTCGTGCAAATACGTTCGCGCTTAAATTGAGACAATGATTTCAATGGTAAAGTTTGTAAGGCATTGGCTGACGACTGACGGTTGATGGATGGACGGACAACTGAATGGGCAATAAACTGCTGAATAATTCGTTTGCAATTTGTCATCGACAGGATATGAAGCGGAAGTTGCTTTGAGCTGAAATTTTGCAAGCGACATGACTGCGGAATGTGGAGTGTGCACAAAATTCGAAATGTATGTATTTTAGAAAAGATAATCAATATGACTGGAATACTAAGAGAGCAAATTTGTTTTTGAGTTTATAATGTAAAGAGTGAAAGTTTGCAGAAAATTGAGAAATGGACGAATATTTGATAAATATTTATTCCCTAATGGCCGATAACCAGTTCTCGGGAGGGGCAAACATTTCATGGAATATTTGAAGAAATGCCCATGAAATTTTCTTGAGAACTTAACACAAGTTTTGAACGATAGATATCTAAACACGTTGAGTTAGGTTAGGTTAGGCTGGTTGGCCAAGTTGGCCACTCATAGACTTTATACTTTGGAAGCATCGCTGGGAAAAAATAAAAATTAATTTAAAAAAAAATTGCTTGAATCTTTGTTAGGTCGGAAACTTTTCAGACCATCCTCGTAGATCTACATAAACTACATAAACTATGTAGAGAATCTTTTTACCATAAACTGATCCCTTTCTATTGATCTAATGTCGCTCCCACTGACGTCATTAGTCTATTTTTCAGTCCACTCCTTTTTTATTTTTTATTTTTAATATCTCCAGTTAAGTATCTCCTTCACCAATATGAACCACCACTAGTTCGAAAGTAGCTGAAAGTAATGTCGAATGTCCACTCTAACCTCTTTTAACCAACTCTCACATACCTAACCTCACAAACTTCTTGTCATAATGGGCTCTTTTAAACAACTAATTTTCATATTATTTGTATATTTATTACACAATTTTTTACCTTATTGTCAACTTCAAACATTTATTTAATTTTTTTACTTTTCATTCGTTGTCATTGTGTCTTTACTTGCCTTACACTTTGCGACAAAATTTTTGGCATTTACAAAATGTGAGTGCTTTTTCGATATCAATTTCGGTAGCATTCAATTTGCGTGATTTTTATCTTGACAACTACTTGTCGGCACTCGTGCATACATTCATTCATTCTGACGTTGATTTGAGCTAATGATGCTTCGATGCTCGACGCACACACATGCAATCGACACAAAAAATAAAAAAACAATTTTAAACAACAACCAAAGAATCTGTCTACATAACAAACGTAAAAAGTATATGCAAAGAAAAAGAAAGGGAACAAAGTACGCATGCATAAAAATGCAATTATATGTGCTGTGCAGTGCACAGTGGTGCAAGTGGAAATAATTTTTGCACAAAATTGTTGCTTTAGTTTTTTTAAATTATTTAATTTCAAATTAATTTGACCATAGACCTACGTTGGGGTCGTTTTCGACCAAATTTTTTTTTTTTACTGTTAATATTTTTTAAATTTGTTATAATTTTTTGCTGTTTTTTTCATGACTTTCTTACTTAGACTATTATCTATCGAAATCAAACCGTTTCATATTTTAAAAACTAGCTTGGCTTGCATGTTTTGTAATTTGTGTCATTTTTGTCAATCTGGGTCCTTTTTGACTCGTTATATGTCAAAGCGTTTTGTATTAGAATTTCATCGTGATTTCATAGCAAACGCAAGTAAAAGTGTAAATTATTATTAATTTTATTTCAAATAAAAATGTTAATTGTGAGAAAATGTCAAATTGTCAATGTCAAAATAAAAAAGAGCTTGTCTGCTGCGGATGCCTAAAAAATATCTGCAAAAATAAGCGCAACTGCAATGTGTGTGTTAAATGCTTAAAAACTACAAATAAATATTGCCGTTGTATTTTATTTTAAGTTTTTTTTACTACAACTTTTTTTTTTAATAAAAGTTCATTTTTGTGACTCCCTTTTTGTAACCTTCTAACTCCAATATATGAGGGTCGAAAACGACCCTAACGTAAGAATAATAGTTTTTTTTTTTTTTTTTTTAATTAACCGTATACCTAATTTTTACATTTTTTTCTATACTGAAGGTTAAACATTTATTTGAGGTCCTCCATATCCTTTTTCATAAAATTTTTCAAAAAAGGATATTATTTATTCGACTTCATATTATTGGCTTTCATTTGACGTAAAAATTATCCCTTTCTGACATTTGAGTCAAAAGATGTTTTAAAAGTTTCAGTAATGGGCACTAAGCCGCCATCTTTAAACTGCATTTAAAAAAAAACTGGAACATTCCGGAAAAAATCCGTTGACACTTTTTCATCTACTAAGGTCCTCTATCGAATGAGACATGTTTGACCTTGTCCCTTTTTTTAGTGTTGCACTGTGTAATTCAAGGAGAAAGTGAAAAGACTTCTGCTTCACTGGAATTTGTGATTGAATAAAAAAAATAAAATAAGATGTTAGGTTAGGTGGCTGAGACAGAAAACTCAACTTCACCAGAGACATGGTTTCATTTTCATTTATTTTTTAAGCAACTTTTCATAGCTTCGTTGCACTGTGAAATAGCTGAAAAAAACATGAATTTCCAACAAACCCCAACGTCGAGCGAAATACTCTCAAATTTTACTCTAAAGCGGCGCATTGATGTTGACTTATTTGCAGTTGTTGTTGTTGTTGTTGTAGATATGTCATGCATGCGTGTTGCAATAGTGTGCACGAGTGTTGTCTTGAAGTGACTCTCGGGCTGGCTGACTGAAAGCTGCATTCAAGATTGCAAGCAGCCGTTTTGTGTGCAATTGCCAACGATATGGCAACGGTGTTTGACTGACACAAGCAGCCCGCACACACACACACACACACACACTCACAGTGACGCACAAAAGTCACTCGAAGGTACGCAAAAATATCTTATCGACTGGCGCAATCGTACCAACCAAATCAACAATCACCAGAAGTAGCAGCAAGAAAAAAGATCTAGAAGCAACATAACGAAGCTGCAGCACTGCTCGCTGACTGACTGACTGCTTCGCTGGATGCCTGGCACAGCAGATAGCATGAAGGCAAGACAATTGTCATTGCTTCGAGTGCGGTGTCCTGGCAGTCGCTGCACCCCTATGCCGCGCCACAACAACAACCAATTCCAATTTGGGCATTGCGGCAGCGCTGCCGCTGTTGCTGATGCTGTTGCTGCAAAATGATGTAATCAGAGGGGCCACATTAGATGTTAACAGCGACGAGCGGCGCGCCAGCAAGCAGCGGGACGTAGGCGACTCGACGCGACGCGTGTACGTTTTAACAAATCACAAGTCGTTGCAGGGACGAGCTGCGTCGCTCTTAAGGATGCGTTGCAAATTTGTCGAAATGTTCAAATGTCGCATTGCCCATTGCACACTTTCCCCGCTGGTACCTTTTTCCCCTTGGGTTCGTTATTTTTTTTCACGGTTTTCACCAATATTTTTGTTATTGTCAGTCACCAGCTGCAATAGCTGCAGGCCGGCCGGCTGGCTGTGTGTCTGGTTCTCTCTCTGAGCCCGCATATCGATTTCATTGCATGTCCGGAGGACACTTTTTGTGTGCGTATGACTTGGTTGTTGTTGTTGTCGCGCATGTAAATTGTCCTTTTTTGGTGAACGCTGTGCTACTTTGGTGGTTTTTTGTGTTTCGTATTTGGCATTCATTTTTTGTTGTTGTTTTTTATGTGTGCACAGTGTTTGAGTGACAAGCGGCGCGCCTGTCATTGATGTGTTGCGTGATTTAATTTCACTCACAGCCCAGCGCACAATCAGTAATTGAAATTACAAAAAAATATATATTGCACATACTTACATATACATATATATACCATACATACATACTATACACAAACTGAATAGGTATTTGAAGTTGAAATTCAAAGCGATCGCAGTGACAATTCGTTTGTTTGAGTGATTTTTAAGCCCTCACCAAATGTCATTACGTGTCGTGCCTGTCCATTGACAATGGTTTTTAATTTCAAAACAAATTTTTGGGGATTTTTCGATTTTTTTATATTTTTCGGCTTTAATTTGACAAGCATTGGTTTTTTTAATAATAATAATTTTTTACAATTTTATTTTGATTTGGTAAATTCAAAAAAAAATTTTGGGGATTTTTTGATTTTTTTTGCTTTGCTTTAATTTGACAAACATTAGTTTTTTGTAATAATAATTTTGTACAACAATTTTATTTTGGTTTGGTAAATGTAAAATTTTTTTTTACTTTTGCAATGGTTTTTAATTTCAAAACAAATTTTCGGGGGTTTTTAGATTTTTTTTATTTTTTCGGCTTTAATTTCACAAACATTCGCTTTTTTTAATAAAAATTTGTTACAACAATTTTACTTTGGTTTTTGAATTATACTTGGACTTTAAATCTAAAAATTTTGTAAATTTTAATATTTGGGTTTACATTTTTTTTGCGATTCATTCTGGTTTTAGTTTTTAATTATAAAACAATTTGTATTTATTTACTTATTTGTTTATTATAATTTATTTATATTTATTTGTTTTAAGTTTTTCATTGAAAAAAAAATTATTTTTTTAATATAATTTTTTGCAGCAAATTTTTTTGTTTTTGGATTGTATTTGTATTTTAAATCTTAAAATTTTTTTAATTTTTATTTGTCGGTTTATTTTTTTTAAATTTTTTCTTGTGATGTATTCTGATTTTAGTTTTTAATTATAAAACAATTTGTATTTATTTATGTATTTGTTTATTATAATTTATTTGTATTTATTTGTTTTAAGTTTTTCACTGAAAACAATTTTTTGTTTTTCATGTAATTTTTAGAAGGATATTTTGTATTTTTTAGTTTCTAATCTTAAATTTTTGTATAATTTTTCAATTTTAATTATTTAAAATTCTTGATTTTAGTTTTGGGTTTTTATTTAAAATTAATATTTTGTTTATTAATTGTTGTGTTTTTGTTTTACATTTTTTGTGATTATTAATTTTGTATTTAAAAAACTTTTTTTTTAGCTTTTCATTGAAATAAAATCGTTAATTTCAAAACAAATTAAAAAAAAAATAATATTTGTGATTTTAAATCTTAAAATTTTGTTAATTTTAATTTTTGGGTTGTTTGGTTTTAATTTTTTTCTTGTGAATCATTCTGGTTGTAGTTTTTAATTATAAAACAATTTGTCTTTATTTGTTTATTATAATTTATTTATATTAATTTGTTTTAAGTTTTTCATAAAAACAAATTTTTTTGTTTTTCATTTCTTTTTCAGAAGGATATTTTGTATTTCTAAGTTTCTAATCTTAAATTTCTTTTTATAATTTTTCCATTTTAATTATTTAAAATTCTTGATTTTAGTTTTGGATTTTTATTTAAAATTAATTTTTTGTATATTAATTTTTGTATTTTTGTTTTAAATTTGATGTGATTATTTATTTTTTATTTAAACACTTTTTCTTTGTTTTTTTTTAGTTTTTTATTGAAACAAAGTTGTTAACTTCAAAACAAATTTTAGATATGATTTAGTTTTTGTTTTAGAATATTTGGTAATTGTGGTTGTTTTTTTAATATGTGTTTACTGTGTTTTAAAATTACTATTGTTTTTTATTATTTTTTTATTAGTTTAGGATTTTTAACTTAAATTCATTTTGTGTATTTTTATTTATATGTTTTTATTTATAAAATTGTTTGATAATTATTTATCTTTGAGTTTTTAATTTCCAAATATTTTTTTAATTTTTTTTATTTTGTGATTATTAATGTTTTGTAGTTTTTCATATCAAAATAATTTTTTTCTGTTTTAGTTTCCTTTTATAAAAATAATTCATGAGTTTTATTTGAGAAGTATTATTATTATGAAAATTTACTCTAACAAAATTATTGTTTTTTAAAACTTTTTTATTTGTTTTTTATAATTACTCCATTATTATTATTACTTTTTTATTTTTAGTAAAACAAGGTGTCTAGTTTTAAGACAAAAAATGTGTATTTTAGTTGTTATTGTTATTTTTCTTTTAATTTATTTTTAATTTCTAATTGCAAAGTTATTGAATGCATTTGTATTGGCTGATTTTCTGTTATTTTTGTTTTAAGTTTTTAATTTCAAAATAATGTGTGCATTTTATTTATTTTTTAATAATAAACAATTACAAAAAATATTTTTTTAACAATTTGTTTCTAACTTTTTACATTGTAATTTCAATTTGTAAATATTTAGTTTGTTTATTTTTAAGTATTTGTTTTAAATTGTTATCTTTCTTTACTTTTTTCAAGTTTTTGTTTTTTCTGTATTGTAAAAATTGTATTCAAAATTGAAATTATATATTTTTACTATTCATTTTTGTGTGTTTTCTTTGAAAATATTTTTTATATTTGTTACATATTTTTGTGATAGTTTTTAAAAAATTAAGATTAGGTTTACAACCAGAACCTGTCCTTAATTTTATTATTTCAGGGAGCAAAAGTTTCTGACTAATGGTTAATAATTTTAAAAAATGTTGATTCCTTTTTGGCTAAAGATTTTAAATTTTCAATACTGTGCCTAATTCTCTCAGGCAGAATAGGTATGTAATTTATGTATCTATATAATGAAAATTAAAAAAAAACCCTTGAGCTAAGAAACAACAAGAACTTTTAACAGTACACAGTTTTGAGGTTAATAATGCTGATTTCAATGTTTGGTTTAACAAATTTGGCATAAAATGTTCAAGTAGCCTTCACCAACAATTTCTGGCCTATGTTTTCCCATTAGGGTCGAAGGGATTAAGGGTCAAGTTTTGCCAAAAATGCCATCAGCACCAAATGCTTTTATAATAAACATTTCTTTCGTAATAAACATTTCATTGAATAACCTTCGTTAAAGAAATTTTTGAGGCAAATAAGCACAAATTTCGCTACCACTCAAGGAAATTACTCAAAATTACAGTTTACTATTATTTTCATTGCCACAAGCTGACTTTAAATTAAATCGGCAGCATTAATGGAGCGTCCAGCTGTCTGGCGTATTTTAATTAAAAGCCATTTAGGGTTAAGGTCTCGCTGCCCCGATGTTGCCGTATTGACCACTTGGCTAAAAATTCAATAACTCGCACACTTTATTGCCCCACCCGACCTAATCGATGCTGTGCACTTAGCATTTTCCTGCAATTTGTATGAAGATTGTTGCCAAATACATACAAACACACTCCTTCCACGCACATGCACACATATTTTCCCCGTCGGCACAAGTGTCACACAACGAAAAGGGTACGTACGATACAAAAAGTGGCCCGTAAAAAAAGCGGCCACAAGGTAGCGAAATGTCATCTTAGCCACATGCCAACACACAATGCGGCCGCAAATTTTGCTGCCTTTTCGCTGGAAATTTTATGTAAAGCAATTTTTTCGATGCCCGAAATGCGCACAAAAAGGTTTGTGACCGACAGCTGGCTGCCAGTCGTACTCGACCAAGTTACATGCCAATTAGCCTATAAACTTACTACTGGATATTTACATTTTAGCAGAAAAATGCAAATGGCGCCTGTAATGCGGCTGCGGTGCACGACAGATCGAAGGCAAAACCGAAAGCAAGACCAACAAAAAAAAATGACAAAAAAGTGTCTTTGGAAAAACTGAACCGAGCCAAACAATTGGCGGAGGCATTTTAATATTGCATGCGGCAGTGTAGTGGAACGAAATGAAACGAAACACTGGGACAGCTGTCAAAAAAGTGCCAGCTAACAAATGTCAAACTATACAACAACAAAAAATATAAAATGAAAACCGTAAATGAGAAAAAGTGCAATGCATACAAAATTGCAATTGACAAGTCAAAGCAATGCGAAGCGTACAAACATTGAATTTAAGCAAAGAGAATCAAGGAGCAACAACAACAAAGAGCAACGACAGCAATGCGAGGAAACAATACAAAAAAAGACGAGAAACCAAATCGCTAGCGATTTTGTGCTTTTAGCCATGTTATACATGAAATTAATAGGCAGTGAGGTGAGGTGATGCATTGCGTAGGGAAGTTGCCAGATATTTGATTCGAATTGCGACTTTTGAATTTTAATTGTTTATTTTAAAAAGTAATGAAAGTGAACAATATGAGAAAATGTTGAGAAATACATATTTCGAAAATACCAAAAAAAAAAATATAAAATCTTATTCACTTTTAATCAGCAGTTGTCTGCTACGATTTCTAAGGAATCATTGTTGAAATAAAAAAAATTAAAATGCAAAGAAAAATCTGTATGATATTTTTACAATTAATACAATTGGTACAATTTTAAATGGAAGAGTTAAGAAATTTTTCAAAATTGATTTATCAGATCAAATAATTTATCAGATTTTTTAAATTTTTGGAAGGAAACTTTAGTTATTTTGACGTGACCAAAAAATGGGCTTTTCAATTTTTGTTCTGCAATGAAGTTCTGTTATGAAGTTCTCCGATCATTTTGGCCATTACATGGTCACCTCAAAATAACTAAAGTTTCCTTCCAAAAATTTAAAAAATCTGGTAAATTATTTGTATAACCATTGTCATCATAAACTAGTTTTATTTCTCATAAATAAAAATGTATAAAAGATTAAAAAAAATATAATTAAGCCTAAATAATTAAAAAATTTTTTAAATTTTTATAAAACAATGTAGACAAAATATAATTAAGTGCAATTATCTAAATTTAAATATTCAAAGGTGAATAAATTTAAATAGTGTCAATCCTTCGTCGTCAAAATCGATTTGATAGATTTTTTTCACTTCATTGCATAAACTATATCTTTGACGAAATTTTAGGATTTTTAAAAATAATTTTTGCAGTTTCATGTCAATCTTAAAATAACCAAACTTTCCTTCTAAAAATTTAAAAAATCTTGTAAATTATTTTTCTTACCATTACAAATTAAAATTATTTCTCATAAAAAATGTATTTACAGATTTTTCGATAATATATATAAAGAGTTGGTCATATCGGTGCAATTGATTTTACTAAATTGTACAAAAATCTCCCAAAAGTTTACTTAAGATCGGAAAAATCGACTAACAGAAAATTAAAACTTTTTAACAATTTGTTTTCCTAAAAAAGAACTAAATCAGGAACTACCTTTTTAGAGGCCAAAATGTTCCTAAATTTAGAAAATAATCTCCTAATCTGGCAAGACTGGTTTGATTGTTGCATATGATGAAAATAATCCTTAAGTTTGGATCTCATTTGATTAGAGGTTTTTCCTTTCGTAACTTCATAACTATGAAGTGGTTAACTGCATCTGGCAAACTCTCTTTTTTTACTTATCAGAAGAAAATTCAGCTTTTTGAATATTTTGGTTGGTGTGTTGTGTTAAAGAATGTTGCATGATTTCTTTATGATTGAGTGAAATTTCAGAAAAAAAGAAAGCGGCACAGGTATGTGAAAGGAATTGTGTTGTTTGGTTGATTTGTGCCACGAAATGATTCGTTCGCTTTCGTTCTGGAAAGTGTGAAATGATCCTCCTCCATCTGGTCTACCATCATTGAAAAAGTCAATGAAATGAAGGTATGAGGTATGAACAAGGCTCAAAAAAAATTGCGTCACTAAGAAACTGATGATCGATCATAAAAAAGTTTCAAATCAATTGCATAAATTTGATTTCAAAAAGCAGCTCAGTGTTTGGGTGTCTCAAGAACTAAGTAAGAAGAATTTAATGAACCAAAGCTCCATTTGTTATAATGAAACAAAATCGAGCCATTTTTTTAATGTATGGTTACAAGTGATGAGAAAGAGATCACATACAATAATATTGTTCGAAAATTATTTTAGTTGAAATAACTATGAAGAAGAAAGATGCTGTGTATTTAGTGGAGCTGCAAGGGTATCGTTCATTGAGAGCCACAAGCGCCGGGCCAAACGATTTATTTGATTCTTTACTTCCAGCAATTAATGCAGTCAAAGCAAGGATTTGAAAAAGGGCGCCGGAATTGATCGATATGAAAGGTCCATCTAATGTAATGTCATGATTATGGGTTGGGCCGAGACTTTTGCGTACTGCAGCTTGGAAGGTTTATTGTGCAGACCACCTAAATACATCTTCCTTGAGCCACCAAATGTGAAGAGACTTTAGAAATTTTTGCTGTATTCATCGTATAATTCTGACATTGGACCAT
This sequence comes from Melieria crassipennis, assembly GCA_963668005.1. Taxonomy (NCBI): domain Eukaryota; kingdom Metazoa; phylum Arthropoda; class Insecta; order Diptera; family Ulidiidae; genus Melieria; species Melieria crassipennis. Next base: position 5,217,047 of record OY764963.1, read on the forward strand.
CAGATCATGATTTGTTCCAATCTCCCCAACGCCGTCTTGCTGTTAAAAAAAAATTGGACTCAAAAGAGGGCTGTGCACACCTGCAACAGATTTTCAAAGATAAATGTTGGAATTCTACAACACATCATTAATAGTTCTAGCCTAAAACTGGCTGAGAGTAGCTTAACCCATTAAGCCCTGAGCGTTGCGTTTGCGCAACGTTTGGGAATTTCGCTACATTAAGTAATTCATAAAGACATAAGACTTGAAAATGGGTAGAATTGGATTAGAATTGATCGTTTTAGATTCTGCCATACTCAAATTTCAAAATTATTTAAATATTCATACGTTTTTTTCAATCCAAAGTCAAAGGTTTTTTTTGGGGAATTTTTGAAATTCAATAAAAAATACTTATTCTTCAAACCTATCAAAATCCCTTAGTGGGCTGCATTTTGCAATGCTAAACTATTTAAAAATAAGTTTTGAAAAATTTTTTTTTGATTTTTTCAACAAAAAATATGCTGTAAGTTTTGTTTGTTAAGTTTAAATATTCATACGTTTTTACGATCCAAAGTCAAAGGTTTTTTTTGGGGAATTTTTTAAATTCAATCAAAAATACTTATTCTTCAAACCTATCAAAATCCCTTAGTGGGCTGCATTTCGCAATGCTAAACTATTTAAAAATAAGTTTAGAAATTTTTTTTTTTGATTTTTTCAACAAAAAATATGCTTTAAGTTTTGTGTTGCGCGAATGCAACGTTGGGCCTAAGCACTGCCAATTTTCATACAACGCAACGCGTGAAAATGTCAAAATCCAAGCAGCTGATATTTTATTGGCACATTTTATTTTCCGCAAATGTTTGATTTTGTTTATTTGTGTAATGTTTGCGAAAAACATGACAAAAAAAAACATGGTATCAATTTTTTGCTTGATTTTTTTTCTTGATTCAATTAATAACATTGTGTAAAATTTTATGGAAATCGCACAAGCCTTTCTGGGGTCAGGTTTTAATGGGTTAAATTAGAAATATTTGCATAAAAAATGTTTAAATAAGAAAAAAATATTTCATATTTTTACCAAAACATGCCGCATACTTTTTCTCCCAAACCAATTGAAAAATTATATAAATACCTAAACTTTATATGCAAATAATCTGAAATCTATTACATATCTGTAGACATACTTTTAAAACGAAAACAATAATTTAAAAAGTCTGGCAACGCACGTCTTTAAAAAAAGTATTCAAATACCGCTATTTACGGCCTGGGCATGCAATTGAAATGCATTTTCATGCTTGACTTAATCCAGTGTTGCCGCTGTGTGCATGCGGTAGACAGCCGCAGTATTTGTGGTTGTTGTTGGGATTTGGAAATTTATTTGCTTTGTGTGCGTATGTGTTTTTTATTGTGTGCTTTTGACAAAGGTAATGCCAAAAAAAAAAAATTGTTGCTACTTTTTTTGTGTGTTTGGTTTCTAGCCGGAAATGCGGCTGTCAATGCACTGAGCGTAGTTATGACACCACAAAATACACACAATCGACACACAAATGAACACTTAAATGTGTAGTGTTATGTAATAAAAGTTACCTTTTTAAACACACACACACAAGAAAAAAATTAAATTTTTTCGTTGCATTTTTTCGAAAAAATCCTCGATGAATACGCGTACAAATTTACGAATGCGCAGCTGTATGATTTTCAGTTGAATGCCTCATTGGCAGCGACTGTCAATGTCATTTAAGACTTTGACAGCGTGTGTCCAATGTGGCGTAATTTTAAGTCATTGTTGTTAATAAAAATGGGTAAAATTTCGTTGGATAAATGTTTAAGTAAGCACTAACTATTCAGTGACTTGAATATTGTTGAACATTTAAGTTGTTCGGAAATCTATTTACATGCACAGGTCACTTTTATTCGCACTTCAAAGACTGAAAAGGATAAACAAACACATATACACAAATACATTTACTTCACCGTAACGTACGCAAATGATTACAAAAATGTGGCCGAAACAGTGCGCACAAAAGCAACGCACACGCATTCGAATCAAAACCATAAATACTCAATGATATAAACGAGAAAACCGCACATTGAAATTTGAATAAAATGTGAATACAGCAGATACGCAGCCAGCCAGCAGCGGCAAGCAAGTTGCTGCCGCCGCAGAGCACAAGTTGCGGCAGCAACAGTCAGTGGCAGTGCCGCAGACGTGGGGTATCAATTTTGCCAAGAAGCACTTCACTGCACAACAAGATAAATAACCCAAACAACTAAAACCACAAAATACAACAAAACGATGTGGTGGCTGGCGACGACGAAGTGGCTGGCAGCAACGGCAGCCACCGCAGCGTGTGCGCACACGCCTTCCAGAGCGATTTGCCTGATGGAACGTTGAGCGGCAAGCAGGTTGCGGTGTGTGTGTGTGTGTTGCGCACAATGCCAAAACTTCATCAATTTGATTTGCAGTAATGCACAAAAATACAAAAGCAACAAAATAGTAGCCTCATAGCAAATCAGATAGCAACAACAAAAAAGGGCTAGAAGTTATGTGCGTTCAAGGTCGCCGATAAAGAACGCTACCGCCTAGCACTGATAACTCTGAGAAAGGGTTTTTTCTTAAAAAACGTTGGATTATCGATGGAAGCCCTCTCGCTTGCTTAGCTAAACTTAACTCAGATGGGTTGGTAGGTTGAATTGGGAGCTCAAAGGAACTCACTTGGGTCACAGGTGATCCACAGCTGAATGCCACAGTAATCGTTTAACAAGGACAATCATTGGGAACCATTAATGGAAACTATGCTCAGAGAAATAAAGCTTCTCCTGACTTACAAATATGATGGAAAATACAATGGACCCAAGGATTTTTTTGTGGAAAGCACTCATCCATTGGCTACTGACTTATGGATCTCGAAGAAGAAGAAGAAGAAGAAGAAGAAGACTTTCATCATAGGCCAATGTGTGCTATTCTAATATCACAGAAATGGTTAAGCAGGGACAATCATTGGGAAACATTAATGTAAACTTTGCTCAGAGAAGTAAAGCTCATCCTGGCTTACAAAAAAAATAGTAAATACAATGGACCTAGGGATCTCTACGTGGAAGGCGCTCATCTATTGGCTACTGACTTATGGATCTCTAAGAAAAAGAAGAAGAAGAAGACTTTCATCATAGGTCACTGTGTGCTATTCTAATATCACAAAAACGGTTTCACAAGGACATTCATTGACAACAATTAATGGAAACAAACACTAAAGGAAAACGTTTTTTCCTGACATATGTACAAAGATAAGATCTTGGATATATATGGATCTTAAATTGAATACATTTCACACGCTATCCCAACCTAAGCTTGGAAAGTATACCAAGCTGGAAACTCAAAGGAGCTCATTTCAGGGACCGTAAATAACTGGTTTTTTACAATTTTAAAATCAAAAAGGCATAACGAAAAAGTAGCCGTTGATCTTTTTCAAATATACCATTATTCACGCATATTTAACGCCTTTAAAATTTTTGATTTTTACTATAATAAAAAAGTTAAAATTTACTGTTATTTTGTCATCTGTAATTTCTGTCATCAGGCCGCACATTTTGAACAATAAAACTTGTGCGACGAAAAAAATGGTATCAATAGTTTTTTTAGTTGGTCAAACGGCTTTTAAAAAAATTCAAAATGCCTAATATATTTGAGCGAAAAAATAAAAGTCATAAAAAACTGTTATTTTTGACCGATAAAATAAAATTCAAAAGCAAGTTTTTTTTTGCTTACAAAATTAAAGGCACAAAATAACTTTCATTTTTGTCGAAAAAAATAAAAGCTAAAAGATAACAGTTAAAATTTGACTTTTTTTGATAAAAACCATAACCGGTACGGTCCCTGGCTCATTTAGCTCACAGTTGATCAATAACACTGCACAACACAAAAAAAAATAACAATGTACTGACAACGGATTTTGATAGAGGGGACCAAAAAATATATACGTGTATTGGCATTTTGAAAGTTTACATCTGCATTTTTTTTAGGGGGGTCAAACTTATGCCCTTTTTGAACATTCTTATGGTGAATGGGCAAACGAAAACCATGTACTCTTTCATTTTAGGTATATGATGTGTTCAGCAATTTGATGTAAAATACTACGAAGAACATTTTTGTGGAGTATTTTAACACTGTAGCTACTATTTTTATGGGTCAATTTGACCCTTTTTACTAAAATGCCAAAAATGTCCTGCAAAACAGGACTTTTTAAGGACAAAATGCACCACGAAAATATTCGTCATAAAACTCTACTATAGGTCTCTGAATACATCAAAGCTCAGAAATTAAATAGAACGCTAGAATTAAACCAAAACCGAAAATGTGTTTAAGTGTTTATTTCGTACTTAATCAAAATTGGTACTAAAATCTCCTACAAAAATTGATTTTTGAGGGTTAGTGTGTATGGAAAAAATGTTGAACGCAAAATTTCACTATAAGTCACATAAACTTTATTGGTTAGAAAGTTATTAAAAAAAAGGTGGAAGCAGCAATTCTAATGAAGTACAACCATTCTAATTTATTTGTGTATCAGTATTTTAAATAATAAAAAGATACAAAATCAATGAAGCGAGAATAATCAAATTTTGACACGTGATCAAGGAGATTTTGGGTTTTAAACTTTTTAAGAAAATTCTATAAAAATTGTCAAGGATATAAAGGATTAAAATTTTCAAAGTACCTTTATCATATTTTTTTTTTACAAAAAGATAAAAAATCAATTTTATTTAAATTCTTGAGCCTTTCCTCTTTCATTTGATATACATATCGCCATATTCTAACGAGGTTAAGTATTTTTTATGTTTTTTTTTATCCTGTTCAAAATTTTGAAGTCCTTTTAAAAGGACAAAGGATGTAGAAATGAAAAACTGAGTACGCAGTATAACTACATATATTTTGTCTCTAGTTTCACGCACATATGGATTTTTTTAATTTTTGTCGCACGGTGTTATAGGAGAATATAATTAATAGCGATGATCGTTGAAGTTCATCTACAGGATGTTTGATCATTCAGAAGATCAGAAGATCTACAATAATCATTGATTTCCCACCCACGAACTATTCTTACGTTATCTTAAGTAGATTGTTATGGGTAATGGTCCATACTTGACACATTGCTCTACTGTATAGTTGTCCTCTTAGTACAGTTTGCAGGTATCAGCCTACGCAAGGTTGACAAGTTAAGAGTTGAGTTAGTAAGCAATCCTTACCTATTGACCTGTATTAAAGCAAAGTTCGAGTCTCTAGGCTTCGATGACAATCTACGTTAAAAGTTGGGTAAATTCACTAAGCAATGAAAGAGTATTTTTGAATATCAAGCAGAGCCCCGTGGAACTATCAATGCTTCCCGAAACATTCTATCAGCTCAAGAATCATTTACCGTATTTGGTGTAGGTTGTATCTGAATTCGAACTCATGTCTCACTTAATGCACAGTTCAACGTACCAACCATTGAGCCATGACGACCGCAATACATTGCGATCAATACATCCTCGCACAGGATCTGTAGCGCATACACAAATCAAATCAAAAGGCAAAGGCACCGGATCACTCGAGTGCAGGAAAACAAAAACCAAAAATCGATGAATTTCTGGGTAAGCAGCAACAAATATGTATTTATATAAAAACGAATACAAAAAACAAAACCAAAAACCATTTATGTATATGCAAACGAGCACCAGACCAGGCGAGATACAAATGGTAGGAAGCCCAAAATCGACCAAAAGGACCAAGACGCAGCCGAGCAGATTGGGCGGCAGAGAAGATGAATTCTTCGATTTTCCAAAACGACTCGAATGTGCGAATATCTGTGCATGGCAGCAGCTGTGCCGGCTGCCGGTTGCCGGTCGCTGTGTCTGTCGTTGCGTCAAAATCGCTGCAGCAAGAAATCGTACATTGGAATGAAACCAAAATTGATTTCCATGCAGCGCAGCGATAGTTGAATGACTCCGGCAATACTCGTAGCTGCTGCTGGCTGGTTGGTTGGTTGGTTGGTTGGTTGGCTGGCAGCTGCTGCCGTTGCCGCCGTTGCTGCTCGACGAATGCAAATGCTGGGCGTTCGTGGCATTGCGGTTTTGGAGTACGCAAAAAGTAGTTTGGAGTGCGGCAGCACTGAAATTCCTTTTGGCAGCAGTTGTTGCATAGTTGTGCCGCTCCGCCTTCGTCTTCGTTGGCAGCATTCGGTGCACATCCCTTCCTGGTGGGCAGAGAAAAGCGTCTGCGAGCTCGATAAGCAACGCTGCGGTACCTTCAAGTTGAGGCCAATTTCGCGCACAAGCAGCTACTTATCGCATTTTCTGCTCTGCTATTTACCGCTTTGTTGTTGCTGTGCACTCTATGTACACTGGATACAAGTGTGTTTGTAGGTAAAGTAAAATCAGTGCATAATTATTGGAAATTCTAAAACTCTTGAACACGCTCCACTCATCGACGCGCGCCACAAAAGTTTCGACATGGCCAGTTGCCAATCTTAGCCCTGATTCTGTTGCACTTGAAGCGATTGATTTGTGCAATTTGCTATTTGTATTTCGCTTATTTTCACCTCGATGTGGTTGGTCGAGGGAGCACTGTAAGTACGCCAATTGTTAGCTGTTCTCGAATGCTTCATGCGGGTTGTAAGTATTTGAAAATTTGGCTTTTTGATTTACGGACTTTGTCGATGTGATGACTTGGAAGGTGCTCAAGTGACTCAAACGAGATTTCAAGGACACTGTGTAAGCAAATCATTATGACAGGATTGATACGTTGAGGAATTCAGTAGTTGTACTTATAAGAAAAAACTTATGAGTCAAAAGTAACTAAGGTTGAGTATGAATATTTTATACAGAAACTGTGATACTCTGTGAACAATTGTATCCTTGTTTAATCATACAGGTTAAGGCTTTTAAAAAGCATATGGGTTTCGGTATTGGAGATCATATGAAGCACTTATTAAGAAGGCCCCTTAAAAATTTTCCCACAAAGAGACAAGAAACTGGCAAATAGAGAAATCTTTTCATTCACAGAGCAGGTCTGTTGAGACTTACGGTTTCTAAGTATTTACTTCCTGCTGTCCCACAATAAAAATTAAAATTAAGTGGGTTCTCTGAGATCACAGACTCAATCATCTATGTCAGGCTTCATTTGTCCTCTTTGTTTAGGATTAAGAAATTCTGGGAGATTATTCTATCTATCGATTCTGTCTATTTTGCATGAAATACGTTCGGTAAAAACAGTCCAATGCAATGGAGCCATTTAAGAGGAGAGACTTAGTCACAAATCTTTTAATAGATTTGAACATCTTCTATGTTTCTCAACACAGAACTTTTGGTACTATAATCTTCTTAGGATAATAAAATGTTTGCTTCGAAAATTTCCCGTGCAAACAGACAAATTAGTTAGATAGATATTAGTTAGATTAGATTAGTTAGATTCGATTAGTTAGATTAGTTAGAACTTCGAACGTCTTCTTTGTTTAGTATTAGAAGCTTCCAGGAGTTTCTTACATCAATCTGTTCTATTTTGCTCCAAATATACGAATATTTGGTACAAACAGTCCAAAGCTAAAAAAACTCCCGCACAGATTTAACTATCTAAGGGCACAGATTCAGTCAAATAGCTTCAAAGGCTTCGCATGTCTGCTATGCTTCTCTATCTAAAAACTTAGGAAAACTCCACAAAAATGTCCGGTACAAGCAGCCAAATGCTCAAAGAAAGCATTGATCACAAATCTAACTTGGAATGTGTTCTTTGTTTAGTATTAGAAGCTTCCGGGAGTCTCTTACATCAATCTATTCTATCTATTGAGCCCCAAATATTTGTGGAACAAACAGTCCAATGCCCGAGAAAGTCCCGCACAGATCTAAGGGTCAAACTCATTCAAATACCGTGAAATGGTTTGAATGTCTGCTATGCTTCTCTAACTAAAAACTTAGGAAAATTCCTCAAATATGTCCATTACAAAACGTCCAATGCTCAGAAAAGTTCCACATAGATATCAAAACTTATTGGGCTATCTAAGAGCACAGACTCAGTTAAATACATCCAAAGAGTTCGAAGTTCCGAGTGTCTTAGGAGCTTCCGGCAGAAGATTCTATCTAGAATAATAAACAATGCTTAGCAAATTTTTGATCAGCCCTACTCTTAAACCATTTCCTCATATGGGCTTTAGGAGTTTCACGGAATGGTTCGGGGCCCATAAGTGTGATCCTTCCATATTTTGTTTCTGGGCCATCGACATTTTCTGTCTTTCATGTTCTTCATGACCTAAAACCAATTTGTAATGGCAAGTTAGTAGAGTTAGTAAAGCAAGTTAGATAATCCTTGACTAGAACCTAATGGGACCACATAGATTTTTAAGGATAAAGCAAGTTAGAAGTCTTAAAAATTATACCCTTAAAACGTAGCTCGACTCTTCAGCTTTCATAAATAAGGGCAGTTCCTACCATTGGTTCTACCCTACCTTTCTCCTGGACGTTTCCCGACGTTTCCCGACCATTCTTCCCACCTAGGACCTTACGACAATAAACTTGCTAATTACTAAAAAAACCAAATCGATTTTTTAGGCTAAAGCAAGTTAGATAATCCTTGACTAGAACCTAATGGGACCACATAGATTTCAAAGGCTTTGAAGGCTGCTTTATTGACACGTATTACATATGTATTTGTACCGGAAATTCTCCAGGTTCATGCTAAGTTTTCTCTGGTCTTTAGGTGCTGCTGAACCCATATCATACATTCTGATTTCTTACTGCAGCTGGATAGACAACATTGTGTCCAATGATGTGAATTCTCTATTTTTACTAACATTTAAGCTCAGTAAAAATTCGAATACACCTTTTTGTTGGAACAATCCATTGACTGTTGCTTAACCTTCGTTTCAGCTGAATTATTACGCTCAGTAATTGACACTCCTTCCTTCATTAATAAATCAAAGAGCGCCGCCCTCGTATGGTGTTGGCACATAAAACACGCCAACCCATAGTGTCGCTTGGACAAGCGAATGTCTATCAAGCAGTCAAACAAAAAAGTCGTCTGTCTTTGGTGTCCATAAAAACGCCAACAACTACAATTAAAGTGTCCCATATATCGACGATATATGAGAAAGTTCCAACGGGTATGGCAATTGTTAGTTTTACTGCCGAAATATTGTCCCATACATACTTTTTCACCTTTTTAATAAAATGTAGTTAATAAAATAAAAGTGACTTATTAATGGCAACACCTGGAGACAAAGCAACAACAACTACACGCAATAGGCAATTATCGTGTTCATTTTCAACTAAACTATCGTCAGCGGACCATATAAAAAAACTACATACTTGGTTGAAAGAAAAAAACACATAAAAATTAACTGAACTTCATACAGCTACCGAAAAGAGCGACAGCAACAATGCGTAAGTGCCATCATTCTGGTTGGGTATTGGGCAAAAGGGTTCACCCCGCCAGAGACCCATTCACTAAATGTACGTGCTGTGGTCATTAGGTGTACGTGCGTTATTTTGTCTGCTTTTTTGTGCCATCATTTTTATGTGCTGCTTAGTGCCGTCGGTGCGGTATGGCACTTTCTGTTCGCAGCCAACTGCACTCACGCTGGACGGGCTGTCATGTGACAGCGAAGGAGCCAACAAAGTGTTAGAGACTTCAGGCTTGAGCAACATGCATCTGATGCAACCTATGAAGGCGGGAGCATCATGTCTTGGAGGGGCAGAAGGGTTAAGGGGGCATAGCAGTTTGTGATATAACAAATTTGAGAGTTTGTAAGACTAGTTGAATGACTAGTTATGATGTATGAATCAAAAGGAAAATTTTAAATAATTGATTTGATTTGATTTTTTTAAATTTTTTCTATACTCCACACTTAATCCTAGTTCTAGTTTTAGTTCGATTAATATTATTTTAAATAAGACTATTTCCAGTTCTAGTTGTAAATACTTTTAATTGTAGTTACATTTCATTTTTCTATTTTGCCTCCATTTTCATTCCTGTTATTTTCTTAATTTATATTTATAGTTATAATTCTGGTTGTGTATAATTCTGGTTATATTTTCCATTTTCATGGCATTTCTATTGCTAATCTCAGTGTTAATTTTAGTCCTTTTTCTGTTTTTTCTTTTAAGTCTGTTTCTAGTTTTAGTTCTGTTTTTAATTATATTCTAGTCTTAGTCTTAGTCTTAGTCTTAGTCTTGGTCTTGGTCTTAGTCTTAGTCTTAGTCTTAGTCTTAGTCTTAGTCTTAGTCTTAGTCTTGGTCTTGGTCTTAGTCTTAGTCTTAGTCTTAGTCTTAGTCTTAGTCTTAGTCTTAGTCTTAGTCTTAGTCTTAGTCTTAGTCTTAGTCTTAGTCTTAGTCTTAGTCTTAGTCTTAGTCTTAGTCTTAGTCTTAGTCTTAGTCTTAGTCTTAGTCTTAGTCTTAGTCTTAGTCTTAGTCTTAGTCTTAGTCTTAGTCTTAGTCTTAGTCTTAGTCTTAGTCTTAGTCTTAGTCTTAGTCTTAGTCTTGGTCGTAGTCTTAGTCTTAGTCTTAGTCTTAGTCTTAGTCTTGGTCTTAGTCTTAGTCTTAGTCTTAGTCTTAGTCTTAGTCTTAGTCTTGGTCTTGGTCTTAGTCTTAGTCTTAGTCTTAGTCTTGGTCTTGGTCTTAGTCTTAGTCTTAGTCTTAGTCTTAGTCTTAGTCTTAATCTCGGTCTTAATCTTAGTCCTACTCCGAGTCCTGGTTCTCATTCTAGCCGTAGCCCTTCTCCTAGTTTCAGTCTAAATGTGTCTAAAAACACATTTCACTCACTTTTCATTGTTTTCAAAAATTCAACACTATTCTCCACCGTTGTTGTTTTCCCCCTCACACATACTCGTACATACTCGTGGCTATCAAAATAATTGCTGCTTTTGTCGTTTTGTGCCGCTGTTCGTACTTTTTTGCGCTACTCTTTTTTTTTGTATTTTTTGTGAGTTTTTTTCTGCTGTGGTTCTGTCTATATTTTTATCAGCGCGTCTATCAAGGCGTGTAACTATAATAATAATAATAATATGAGCAGCTAAACGCGACCAGTGAGTGAAGTGACGGCCGCAGCGCAGTGTCCGGCCTGGACGTGTGAGCCGTTCATTATGTTTTTGTATCATCCATCGCAGCCCAAACCGAACGCACTGCGCGCACACTGGGCTCAATGCCCACGTACTGCAGAGCTGTTCATACATACACACATACACACACACACAAACCATACTTACGTGCCACTATTACAATTGCGTGAAGGTCGGCTGGGCATGTGCGAACGACGGACAGTGTTTGCTTGACATGCAGCCAGCTACAGTAATTTCGTCGAGCTATTTTTATTAGTATTTTTTGTTCATTTTTTTTATTACAATTCTTGTTTTTGTAGACCTTTTGCTGTATTGTACATTTTTTTTGTTATTATTTTAATTTCATTTTCTATGCTCCTGTTGTTGGCATTTTTTTGTACTATTCTGTTGCTGTGTTGTGTGGTTTGTCGTGGTTTTTTGTTTTGTTTAGTTCATTAAATAATTCATTCCAAAAAAGGTTTTTGTGCTTTTATTGTTCTGGGTTCCAGTGAATCAGCTATCTGACAGTATTGCAGAATATAGTTCATAGCAGGGGCGTAGCCAGAACTTGGTCATGGGGGGGTTTTAAAATTTGTTTTCGCCAGTTTAGTTTACGTGTTTTTTAAAGTTAACTAATTAATTAATTGACTGGCACGACAGCCCGCTTACGCGAGACTAAGGCCTAGCTTCCCGCAACCACCCGTGTTGTGCGTGTGAATTTGTACACGGGTGGAAGGGACCTACAGTTTTATGCCGGTTCCGAACGGCAGGTTGGGAGCTTTTTCATAAGCAATTTTTACTCTCAGAGGTTTGCCATTTCCAGCTGAGAGGACAGCCACCGAAAGAGAAAACGAGTTTTCCCGTTATTTTTTTTAGGTGTTATTACAGGCAGTATTGAACCTGGGGTTGCTGCCTTCGACTCGCGGTCCAACGCACTAACCAACTGAGCCACGGCGGCTGCCGTTAAAGTTAACTGCACCTTCCAAATAGGGCATTTTGTGGTGGCTTATGCGACTTAATGCATTGGAAATGAAATTTTTCCCGATTTTTAGTAAAAAGTTCATGAAATTTGGTGCACTGGAAGCGAAGTTATTGCACAAGTTACAATATTAACTTTTGTTTTTAAAATTTTTAAACTTTAACCGAAGCATTTCAATTTATGAACCAAGTTTATGGTGATGATTGCTTATACCGTGGTGGAGTTCATAAGTGGTAAACGCGATGTAAAAACGATTGTCAGGACATAAATCATGACCAACGAGTTAGCCAACTGAAATCTGCGATCACCGTAGATTCCATCAAAACTGGGCAGTAATTCATAAAAGATTAGCCAAAATCTTCATTGAAATTCTTGAAATTGGAATTAACCTTCGCTTTACTACCCAGAAATACCCACCCGAGTGATCTTTTTAATATTCATGTTTCATATCTGCCAGAGTATTTAGCAATGATTTCGAATAACTGCACAAATTTGAAGGTAATTTTCAATAACATGAACAAATATTTTTTTTAGAAATTTTGTTTATGTTTAAACTTGAATTTTGTCATTTTGTATACAAAATACCTACCCGGTTGATCCCAGGTGCTTTTGCTGCCATTTTGAATAAAACTCACAATAAATTTTTTTTTGCGTACCTTATTACTTACGTAAATAAACTATCTGGAATGAAATTTTCTAATATTTTCCATAGTTGCAAAATAAATCATTAAAGTTAGGCCTTTTTTCGAAAAACCAACTATCGCCAGAGGAAGATACTAAATACTGACGTATGAAAAAAATTTATATATTATTATATCTTAATTGTGAGTTTTAATCAAAATATCGGCGGAAGAGCCTGGGGTCATCCGGGTGAACGACATTGTTAAACGACGTATACAACAATTTTTGGTAAGGCGAAGGTTAAGCATCTCAATAGCATAAATTTATCGATAGCATTTTAATTGAACATTTGGCTATCGAAGGATGCCATCTCATCGATCGACACTTGTTTTGACTGTTTTTTGTTTACTAAAAGTCGAATTTTAACCATCAACCACTCTTCGTTTTCACCTGATGCGGCACCGTGCGACTTTCACCTATTCAAAAAATGCATTTGTCGATGAAAAAAAGCTTTAAGAGAACGAGGAATCCATCCAAAAGGCTTGTACCGACATCCTGAAGGATATTCCGGTCGACGAACTAAACTACTCTTTATACATGTTTTTACATCATGCAAATCGCTGTATTGAGTCTAAACGGGACTATTAAAAAACAATTTAGTTTCGCCCAAAAAATTTTTTAGTATTATTCTTTTAAATGTTTAAAGATGAAAGACCTTTTTGCTAATGTGTGAACGTACATACGACGCATAGTGATTGAAAATGTTGACAAATTATAGGCTATGGGGGGGGGTTCTGACACCCTAAACCCCTCCCTTGGCTACGCCCCTGGTTCATAGCCATACACACATACAATTATGTCTACGTTGTGTGCATTACCGAAACAATTAATTTTATATATTTTTTTAATCATGACTTTAATGCTTCTTTTATCTTACTTGGAATGAATATTTGTCGGCTCAACTTTTATATTTTTTCCATATAAAACGAAAATTCATAGTGTCATGTTTTATGCGCAAATCTAAACGGATTTTTGTTATAGTTTTTTATTTATTTTTTTTTTAATATATTTTTCATAGCTTAGTTTACACTCGTACATTGGTTGCAATAGATCAACGTATTTTTTATACAGAAATCAGCGTCCAGCAAATGTTTGCAACCAATAAAATTGTAACAACCACTATGCAACAAATAGAAGTGTAGCAATAAAATTTAGAAATAGCAAAAAAAAAAATTGCAAAAATAACAAATGAACAAAAATAATAAAACAACAACGGTCGAAGAGTAATAACAAAACCCATATGAACAGAAAAAAGAAAATAAAACTCAAACTCACACACACACAGACACATTGAAAAGCGCATCGGTACATCTTAGTGAGCGGATATCACAGCGCTAAACCGAAAAGCACCTGAAATTGACAACAAAAGCTGTACACAGCAATGCACAACGTACACACACACACACACACAAACACATATAAACACACACAGAGCACAACAAGCAACAACAAATGGCATCAACCAAAATAAACATTACAATAGCAACAACAACGAAAGTATAACGACAAAAATAGCCCACAATAAGTTTACGTATGCGAGCGACGATCCCAAACAGCAACAACAACAACAACAACATCAGCAGCAGCAGAAGCAGCATCAACTACAAAATCCCAACAAGCTTTCTGGTTAGTATGAAACTCCAATTTTTTGTCCAATGTCGCTTGGCTCGCTTTTATTTTCTAGTCCAGTATCAGCGCTTTGCCATATTTGAAGTGAACTAGTGCCTAGTGCCTAGAATACAATACGCAGCGAATGTGTTTGCCAGTGTTGGGCAACGAGTTGTTGACATGCTAATAAGAAATCGAAATCAGAATATAACAATATTTTCATATAATTATGAATTTCATAATTCCAAATTTCTGACAATTTATGTCCTAATGTAACTAAGACCCCATGTATGATATCTGTGTATCAACTCTTATGCAGACTGCATTCACCACTAGTTCTCTGAACTATGTAGCTTTATTAAACAATGTTAATATAAGTGATAATTTAATTATTGCAGCCTTTGTAAAACTGTTTAATAATAAAACTATAACTAACTAACTAACTTTTATTTTCTAATAAATAGTTTTAGTAATATGAATCTCGCTTTATATAAATGCGATCTGATTACGCCAGATGTCATTAGAAAGATAAGATTTCGTACTAAAAAAACTTCTCAGACAGTTTTGAGATTGCTTGTCTCAGTTTTGTTTGACAGCACTTTAAATATGAATACCAGCAGAGAGAAAGTGCGCCATATTTTACAGTTTTTCTTCTAGAAAGGCGGCAGGAAATCTGAATAGTATTTAAGGTTCTGGTATTTTAGCAGCCATGGATAAGCAATTTGGGTTTCATTGATTCCGTTTCAGTAATTTTGATGTTAAAAACGCATCACACTCTGAAAGGACAATGTCGAAAATTACGATAAAGTCAAAAAAGCGTTGAGTCTGACCATCTTTTAAGCACTGTTTCCATTGTCCAGGAGGTAAACATTACACAAATAACTGTTTGGATCCACTTGAAAGGAGCTGAATACAAAAAGAAGCTTGATGTAAGAATGTCACACCAGCTAACACCAAAATCCTTTATGGACCGAATTTCGATTTGCTATTTGCCAATAATTCGATCCATTTATAAAGCAAATCGTGATTAATGATGAAATGTGAATCACTTACTACATCGTCAAAGGAAAAAGGCGTGGTCGTATCGCGTTAATCTGGTGCAAACGGTGACTAGGCCAGAATTGACTGGGAGGAAGGATTTGCTGTGTTTTTGATGGGATTGGCAGGGAATCATCTACTATGAGCTGTCCTCCTACGACCAAACTCGTAATTCGAATCTTTATTGACAACAATTTTACGGTTTTAAGGAAGCAATCGCCCAGAAGCGGCCAGCTGGGGCTAATAGGAGCTCTCAGAACTTAAGAATTATTGTTGAATTTTTTAATTGAACTTTATTATTTTGTAATATTGTAGTTTTATCGATGGTCTGTTATAATTTATTTTTTGTTTGACTGGATTATAAATAAATAATTAAATAAATAAATAAAAAGTGTTCAATCAGGACACCGCCAGACCACAAATATCGGTAGTGTGTCGCTAGAGACTTCGAGACCTTGGTTGAGGGCTTCTTCTGCATTCACAATCCACTAATAGTCTGGACATGGCGTCAAATGATTACCACCTATTCTCGTCTATGGTGAATGATTTTGCTGGTGAAAATTAAACTGAATGAATTTGCCTCAAGAGAAGCTTGTAAACATCGACTCTCCCAGTTTTTTGCCAAACAAGACAAGGGTTTCTATGGAGAAAGGAATAACCACCTTTAAAATGGCCTAAGTTGGGTTATTCTAATTATGCCAAATAATTTCATATTTCTTATGTACAATTATAAGTTTCTTATAAAAATCAAAGTTTATGAGTTATTTTTTTATTTTTATTATATGACTCAACAAATAAAAGCTATTTTTTAATTTATATTTTAAAAATCCTATAATAACAATAATTTTTGATTTTTTTTCGTATTAGTCCAAAAGTAACATTTTTTTTCAATTTTTATTTTAGTTGTCCTATGGTAACAATTATCGGTGACTTTTATTTTTAAGTCATCAATTTAAATTAGTTAGGGATTTTTGTTTTCAAAGTCATCAAAAATCAATAAATGACTTTTATTTTTATTATTATTATGTTTTTTAATTATAAAAGTCATTAATAAAAATCAGTCAGTGACTTTTATTTTTAAACTCATCAATAAAAATCAGTCAGTAATTTTTATTTTCAAAGTCATCAATAAAAATCAATCAGTGACTTTTATTTTTTAAGTTGTAATAAAAGTAATTTTTTCAGTAATTGCAGAACTGGATTCATTTAATATCAAAATGTACAAGTATATATATTCTTGATCTAGTCAACAAGACCTGACTTGACAATTCTCTTTTCTAGAAGAATCATAACTTTTGTATGCATTAATGAAAATTACTTTTTTATTGCGACTTAAAAAATAAAAGTCACTGACTGATTTTTATTAATGACTTTAAAAATAAAAATAACTGACTGATTTTTATTAATTACTTTAAAATGAAAATAACTTTTATATTGTGACTTAAAAAATAAAAGTCACTGACTGATTTTTATTAATGACTTTAAAAATAAAAATCACTGACTGATTTTTGTTGATAACTCTTATAAATAAAAGTCACTGATTGATTTTTATTAATGACTTTTATAAATAAAAATCACTTCATTATTTTCATTGGTGACTTAAATATATAAGTCATTGAATGATTTCTATTGATGACTTTTATAAATAAAAGTCACTAAATTATTTTTATGGATAACTTAAAAATTTGTGATTTTTTATTGATTTGAGTGATTTTTATTTTGACTCTTTTAAATAAAAGTCACCAATAATTGTTATCATGGAACAACTAAAATAAACATCGAAAATCTGTTATTTGTGGACTAATAAGAAAAAAAATCAAAAATAATTGTTATTAAATAATTTTTAAAATATAAATAAGAAATAATTCGTATTTTTTAATTTTTCTATAAAAATTACAAAAAAAAGGTTTCTTATCAAGTTTGATTCTCGGCGCGAAAAAAAGATATTGGTGTATTTCATTTAGTTGTATGACCTTTCCTTCATAGTATTTTTTTTTAAATATAGTTTTCATAAAAAAGTTGTATTTATTTTATTTTCCCTGCTTCAACTATCTTTAACATAGTTTAAAAAATGTTTCCCCTATGCAACAGAACTTTAATTGTAAACATGACTTTTTTTACATAATTCACTTTGCCTACAACACCAAAGTGTAGACAACTTTGTCTACACAACCAGCTTTACTCACACACATTGTCAATGCAGACTATTCCAGCATTGACAGAGCACTGCAAGTTTGTAATTTTCGCTTTTTCGTGCTTGACAAAAGTGGTGCGGGCAGCGTTCGGAACGGGCGATTTGTGCGCCGCGAGGTGAGCAAACTGAAGTGCACAACAATTGCATAATACGAACGCTGGCATGATGGCAACTGGCGGCCGGCGCGCTGAATGCTGCAACTGGCACTGCTACTACCAAAAACAGCAACAACAATAGGAGTGACAACAAGCAGAAGGGCACGTACCTGCGGCACACGACGCGACGCAATCGACTGCGGCGACGTATCACTCCCAGTTTTCGATGGAAACGAGCACGCACACAGGATGCGAACACGCGCTGGGCGGAGTACACAAACGGCTGGCGGTGCTCCGACGACTACGACGGCATCGCCGCCGGCGATGGAGCATGCGGGCTGGACGACAATTCAGAGCAGCGTCTGACAGCCGGACGTAGTCGTATGTGCCGAAATGGTCGCAGCTATCATGACAAATACTCTAAGCACAAAAGAAGCGCCCGCTGGACACTGAATGCGTCAGCCGAAGATGCTGTTGCGCAACGTCACGTCAGACGGTCGATTTTCGATGGACGTATTTAGGACGTTTCGGTGAAAAGTTGCTGCATTTGGTGTTTGTTGTTGTTTTTGTTGTGTGCGTAAACATTTGAAGCGTCGCAAATCCAATTCGAATTCATTGAATGTTGGCAAACATTTGTAGCATGACGAAAGTCTGGCAACGCTATGCGGGTGACAACTGCAAGACAACGCGACAAGCAATGATTGTGGGAGAGGAGCAGCGGTGTGCAAACGGCTTGATTGTTGACAATGTTTACTCTTCTTGAAAGATGTGTGTGTGTGTGATACATTAGTTTTGTGTTTTGTTGTTGTGTGTTTTCTAGCATTAAATTTTAGTGGCAGCAGAAAAATGCGTAAATTGTGAGTGCAGTGCGAGTATAACAAAATTTCAATGCTCATGAATCGATATGGGAGACATGCAGAAGTGTTTTCAATGCATTGGGGGCGTTCACAATATGTGGAATCGATCGGACAAAAATTTAGTCAAAATTAAATTTAATCAAGTAAAAAGACGTCACAGTAATGGGTCGCAATAATGTTGACAAGGCATTAGCGGTATTCACAATAGGTGAAATTGCTCTCACAAAAAAAAGAAAAAGAAAAGGAAGAAGAAGAATAAATTGGACCTCAAAGCCGTGTGGCAGGAATGTTACAAACCCTAAAATTAACTGAAGTTTCACTATTATTGTTATATGTGAGCATGCTGGGTATTGTAATAAAACCGACACAAACTGTGCTACATGTAAAAGGAAAAAAATTGTGTGAACACAGTACAGTTGACGTCTAATATAACGAATCTTATGTTGTACCCCCAATTTGTTAAATCGAAAAATTCGTTAAATCGATCGACATTTATTGTTGTTTTAAAGCCTTTTTCTTAAAAAAATAAGTTTCATATATTCAGTTTTTAAATAAATATCTTGTTTTATTCCAGCATTTCTAAAATACAAATATTGCTATGTATGTACAGTCAAAAAGTCTTCGATGCGCGATTGCCTTTTTTCAGGAAGTAAACTTTTCTGTATGGCAATTTCGCTTGATTGATTATTTAAATTTTAATTTTTTAAAGAAAAAACCCGACCGAACGCAAAACAAATCCTGTGAAAACAATGCATACAAACGGAATTTGAAAATGTTGGTAACTTGACGTAAATTTTAAAGTTTTAACAAAAACAATTGACCGTTCACTTGACAAAACCAAACATTCATTGTTATTGTAAAGAATGTGAATACTCAAATAAAAACAATTCGAAGGTTTCTTGACGAGGGTGAAAAACAACAAAAATATTCGTTATATCGAATAGCAAATTTCACTTTCGTTCGTAATATAGAACCATCAATGGAAAAAATTTGGCGGTACGTTAAATCGAAAATTCGTTAAATAGAAAGTTTGTTGTACTGGACGTCCACTGTATAATGTTTGTTTACTTTTTTCGCGCCAAAATTTTAGTGCACAAAATTTTCTGACAACGCAACAGGTGTTTGATTTCCAAAAAAAAAAATTGTTTAGAAATTGCGAAATACATTCCCATTTTTTTTTTATAAATAAAGTGTGTAAATATATAAATAAAGTTTTAAGTTTTCATCAAGTTTTAGTGAAAATATATAATATTCAGCTTTTACATATATGCTTAAATATTGGGTGTAACATTTCTGTAAAAAGGAAATTTTTTTTTGAATAAACGATTTAAAACTCCGTAAACAAAATTAAAAAAAGTGTGTTTAATTTTAATTTAAATTAAATAAATTATTAAACAGAAGCTATAGAAAAAAAAGTTTTGGTTTAAAATATTATATTGACCGATAAAGGGTTAAGATATATATCGAGTTAGCATTTTGTCTTCACAGTAGTGTTTACAATCCTTGGGCCATGAATGCCGCCAATGGGTAATGGGCAATAATGTTTACAATCCATTGGCGGCATTCACGAAATGTGGAATTGCTCTGATAAGCATGACAAATTTGGATGATGAAAGTTCAGATATCGATTGACATTTTGAGGTTCAAAAGCTTGATAATCATATTAGTTTTAAAAAATAAAACAATAGCAAGAACAATAACAATAAAAACAAATTATAAATAATGTTTTAACAGATTAATAAAAATACAAATCCTTGAGAATCTATGGGCACTTTTATCAGATCGATATTTAAATGTGGACAATATTGGTTGCCTGATTTGATAAAAATTAAAAATTTGGACGATGAAAATTAAGATATCGATCGAGTTAACATTTCGATGTTACACCCAACAGCTTGAAAATCATATTAGTTTTCAAAAATAAAAACAATATCTTAAACAATAACAAAAAAAAAATTATGAAAAAAGTTCTGAAATATAAATAAAAATACAAATTCTTGAGAATCTATGGGCACTTTTCTCAAATCGATGTTTCAATGTGGACAATATTGGTTATAGGATAGGTTTTTTTAGAAAAAGTTGTTTGATTTAATAAAAATTAAAAATTTGGACAATGAAAGTTAAAATATCAATCGAGTTAACATTTCGATGCTACACCTAACAGATTGAGAATCATATTAGTATTGAAAAATAAAAACAATAGCAAAACAATAACAATACAAAAAATTATAAAAAAAGTTATGCAATATTAATAAAAATACAAATCCTTGAGAATTTAGGGCACATTTCTTAGATCGATATTTAAATGTGGACAATATTGGTTATTAGTGTTTTTTTAGAAAAAGTTGCCTGATTTGATAAAAATTAAAAATTTGGACGATGAAAATTAAGATATCGATCGAGTTAACATTTCGATGTTACACCCAACAGCTTGAAAATCATATTAGTTTTCAAAAATAAAACCAATAGTTAAAACAATAACAATAAAAAAATTATAAAAAATGAATGAATTATGAAATATTAATTAAAATACAAATCCTTGAGAATCTATGGGCACTTTTCTCAAATCGATGTTTAAATGTGGACAATATTGGTTATTAGTGTTTTTTTAGAAAAAGTTGCCTGATTTGATAAAAATTAAAAATTTGGACGATGAAAATTAAGATATCGATCGAGTTAACATTTCGATGTTACACCCAACAGCTTGAAAATCATATTAGTTTTCAAAAATAAAACCAATAGCTGAAACAATAACAATAAAAAAATTATAAAAAATGAATGAATTATGAAATATTAATTAAAATACAAATCCTTGAGAATCTATGGGCACTTTTCTCAAATCGATGTTTAAATGTGGACAATATTGGTTATTAGGTTGTTTGTTTGATTTAATAAAAATTAAAAATTTGGACAATGAAAGTTAAAATATCAATCGAGTTAACATTTCGATGCTACACCTAACAGCTTGAGAATCATATTAGTATTGAAAAATAAAAACAATAGCAAAACAATAACAATAAAAAAAATTATAAAAAAAGTTATACAATATTAATAAAAATACCAATCCTTGAGATAAGGATTGTTAGTTATTTTTAGAAAAAGTTGTCTGATTTGGTATGTCCACTCATTTTATTTTCATAAAGAGTTTCTCATCGATTGATCTCATGACTGAAACAATAGTTTTAGAAGGGAGTCAGCCCGGCCTTTCCATAACCGTTCTAATATTTATTTTTTATTTACTTTTTATTTATTTTTATTTATTTTTTTATTTATTTGAAATTCGAATTATTTGAAATTTCGGAAATTCTAAAAAGACAAAACATAGGTTAAGGTGGTGTACGAAGAAACACGATTTAATGGGCGTATTGATTTCAAATTTGGTGAAAATCAATAAAAATTTAATGGGGTGAACCAAGGGTTAAGGTTCATATACGGAAAGACTACGAAAAACACTGAACCGATAGGCCTATTGACTTCAAAATTGGTGAAAACACTTAAAATCAAAAATTATTTGACACGTATTTCTCATTTTTTTTTAAATCAAAACTTAAGGGGGTGAACCAAGGTTTAAAAGTTTGTATGAAAAAACATGATTTTTTACGCCTATTGACTTCAAACTTGTTTCTTTCTATACGTGTTTTTCATTTTCTCGAAAGTAAAAATCTGCCGGGGTCAACGCTGGGTTACAAGTTTGTATGGGATAACATGACTTAATGCGCCAATTGACTTCAAATGTAGTGAAAACACTTCAAATGAAAAATAATTAGACCAGTCTTTTTTCACAGAAATCTTACGGGATCAACAAAGGTGTGAGGAGAACTTCATTTATTGACCCCATTGACTTCAAACTTGCGTGAAGCTGCGGGCCCCGGGCTGGTTTCTCATAAAACTTTAACAATTCTTTGAATTGAATTTGAGCTTTTGAATGAACCGTGAAGGAATTATAACCAGCAGAAGTAATTGCTTGACTTACCTAACCTAACCCATAACTAGAAGTAGCGATCTATAGTTGTATGGCGACTCTCAACTGTTACGAAAGCTTCCAACCTGCTTTTTGAAATACATTTATTTAATTTTAGAAAAATTTGTTTAATTAATAATGGCTGAGTTGTCATTCGAACTTGCAATCCTCTGACATGTGGTGCAACACATCAACTAAGCAGCCATGTCGGCACATCCCACATTGTAGGCAAACACAAAACCTGTGCAGACAAGCAGCAGCAGCAGCACACAAGTTCAAGCGACATGTTGAAGTACTTGGCAGAAAAATCCAACTCGAAGCGATAAAACGACATTGCAAGACGTATGTATCGTTAGTGAGTCGACCGCTGTGTTGTTGTTAATCAACTAACCAATAAGTCGTAGTGATGTGCAGAACTACAGCGAAGGCTGGAGAGCTGTGGCAGAGCTACTGTCATGTCATATTGTCGCAGCAGAAGCAGCAGCAGCAGCGACAGCAGACGAGGCCGGCAACGTGGGGAAATTCAAACTCGATTACACTCTTCATAATAATAAAAGGGGGGAAAGGCCTTTTAGTCGGCAAATATGACAGCAACACAACAACAACAACAACAACAACAACTACAAAAGCGACATAAACAATTTTCAACTTGTTACAAGCATCGCAACAAACAGACAAACAAACAGACAGACAGACAGACAAACAATTGTACCATACAACACTCGACGGTATTGTGGAGTGTCGGCTTATGAGAATTTCCAGGTGAATTGCTTTTGCTATTCTTGTTGTTGTTGTTATTGTTGTTGCTATTGCCGTTTGTTATTTAAGCGACCGAACTGACTGTCTGTCTGCCACTCTTGCCAGTAGTTGGCTGGTTGGTTGCTTGGTTAGTTGTTGCTTGCTTGCTTGCTTGCTTGATTGTTGGCTCTTCATCGCTACTTCTTCATTTGCCAGCGTTGATTGTCTTCTTCTTCTTCGTCTTCTTGTTATCTATTTTTTCTTTCATTGTTACTGCCGTTGCTGTTGCTACGAGTCGGCATTTCTAGTCGTACTCCAGCAATTGTTGTTATCGTTAGAGTTGTTGTTATTGTTGGGAAGACAGTTGCAGTTGTTGTTATTGTGTTAAGCATAATTGCATACGATTATCATGCTTGTTCAGGTGTGCAATTTGGCAGCAAGAACATCAACAACAACAACAACAATATCAATACCAACACCAATATCAATGCAACCGAATGACAATAACAACAACAACAATAACTAACATAGCAATAGCACAGCACAACTGCCAGCATTGCCATTGCACCGGATACATCTTGAACGACAGCAGTGCAGCGCGCAGTTTCATGTTGACTATACCCCCCTTTGGCCCCCCTTTCCACCACTTTTGCTCATCGTGCAGCAGTTTGCTGCAATTCCAGTTTTGTGTTGAAATCAATTATCGTTTACATTACGCGGTAGCGTTTTTTGTTTTTTTTTTGTTTCCTTTGTGCACCACACCGCTCTATGACAGCTAGCTGTCAATTAATTTGAGTTTTATTTCTTAATCTTGCCGCGGCAGCAAACCCAATCTCGCTGATACATAAGTAGTAAAAAATTTGCCGCAATTACAGTTACGAGTAAAGAGCCAATAAAGTGGGCTATGTTGTTGGCAGGAGGGCATTTTTATAGGTGTGTGAACTCAATGAGCCGAAGAGAATCAAATTGTTTATTGCATATGGAATGCAAAGCAATGTGTTGCTTGTAGAAGAGAAGTCAGGTTTTTTTATGTTTAGTGCAGTAGGTGAAATTTTTCATGGACAGTGATGAAACCATATCCAACTGCATTTTTTACATCGTCTGGAGAAAGATTTGCCAAGGAAGTGGGGTTTTTTAGTGAAGATTTGCCATGGAAGAGAGGTTTTTTTAGTGCAGCAGGTGAAATTTTTCATAGACAGTGATGGACCCATATTCAACTGCATTTTTTACATCGTCTGGAGAAAGATTTGCCAAGGAAGTGAGGTTTTTTTAGTGAAGATTTGCCATGGAAGTGAGGTTTTTTTTAGTGCAGCAGGTGGAATTCCGCATAGACAGTGTGGACCCATATCCAACTGTATTCTTACCATTGCTTGAAGAAAGATTTACCAAAGAAGTGAGGTTTTTTGTTAGTTCAGTAGGTGAAATTTTTCATAGACAGTGATGGAACCATATTCAACTATATTCTTGCCATTGCCTGAAGAAAGATTTACCAAAGAAGTGAGGTTTTTTGTTAGTTCAGTAGGTGAAATTTTTCATAGACAGTGATGAAACCATATCCAACTATATCCTTACCATTGCCTGAAGAAAGATTTGCCAAGGAAATGAGGATTTTTGTTAGTTCAGTAGGTGAAATTTTTCACAGACAGTGATGGAACCATATCCAACTATATTCTTACCATTGCCTGAAGAAAGATTTGCCAAGGAAGTGAGGTTTTTTTTTAGTGTAGTAGGTGGAATATTTCATAGACCACGATTTACAGATAGGAAGCTCTCACTCATTTAAAATTTTTTATTCTTTCTTTCAGCATCTCAGTGGAAATATCAGTTTTCAAGGTTCAGATACCCGTGAGAGTAAAATTTCCTGTGAAAAATGCTTCAAAGTCAAGCTTCAAGTGGACTAAAAGTATATGTAGGGCACATTGCACAAAAAATCACTACTGGTCTTCCTGATGTTAATGGCCTTAAACAATAACTCTACTCGAAACGAAAAAAGTGTTCCAAATTCATTTAAAATATGTCAAGTAAGGAAAAAATACATGTTTTCGATCTTAGCCTGTAGCTTCATACATCTAAATTTTATATTATATTCTGGTTCTGAAAGTTCCAAATAGAAAATTTAGTTCAAAGGAGATAGTTTTTCTCTTTCATTTGATATCCATATCTTCATCATTGCGCAACTGCAAATAACTATTAAAAAATATGTTTGAAATAAGTAAGTATGTCCTTGAAAATTTAAAGTTATTTTAAAAGGACATGTGATCAGAAAATGAAAAACTGACTATGCCAGGTTACTATAAATTACCTCTAGTTTCACGCCTATATCAACATTTGGATGGGTCTCGAGTCAATAATAGCTATTCGGCAACAGAAAAAATATTTGTCACGGATAAAAGTTAATAATAATAATAATTGACTGGCACGACAGCCCGCTTACGCGAGACTAAGGCCTAGCTTCCCGCAACCACCCGTGTTGTGCGTGTGAATTTGTACGCGGGTTGAAGGGACCTACAGTTTTATGCCGGTTCCGAACGGCAGGTTGGGAGCTATTTCATAAGCAATTTTTACTCTCAGAGGTTTGCCATTTCCAGCTGAGAGGACAGCCACCGAAAGAGAAAACGAGTTTTCCCGTTATTTTTTTTAGGTGTTATTACAGACAGTATTGAACCTGGGGTTATTGCCTTCGACTCGCGGTCCAACGCACTAACCAACTGAGCCACGGCGGCTGCCGATAATAGTTACGAAATGAAAAAAAAACAATAATTTTTTTGCTCATAATAGTTGTTGTCCAACATTTATAAATATCTCTTAAAAATGGGCAACGTTTTCGATTTTTTCAAAATCCATAACTGCTATTTTGAGTCTCGACAAAAAAAATGTATTTTGTCGCACGGTGTAATAAATGTAAAGCTGGTGTTTTCACTCAGTTCTTGATAATTTTTCATTTTTCATCTTACATTTTAAAACTAGAGGAGATGGTTTATTTCATCTATAAAAAATGCATTCGAAAATTTATAATTTTTGAAAATGGTCGAAAAATTCACTATTTTTAAACTTTCACCGTCAGTAACTTCCCCAAATCTCATCTGATTTAGACAATATATATATCGCTGGAAAGGCTAAGGTATTATCTTCTGTACAACGGACAGTATGTGTTAGTCGAACGATTATTTAGGAGATATGTGCTCATAACTGAAACAACAATGAGAAAAACTGGTTTTTCGAAGATTTTTGGGAAACAAAATTTTTCGCTTCTTAAAAAATTTTTTGATTTTCCGTTTCGAATTCAGCGGTCCAAAGTTAGTTTAGAAAATACTTTAGTTTTTAGGTGCACACGATTAGAAAATACTTTTGTTTTTAGGTGCACGCGATTAGACCATTTTTCTCGAGTAGTGTAATCGGTCCCATTCGGTCGACACTAGTCTTTATGTATGTAAAGAAATATGTATTTATTTGTAAATTATATATATTAAACATTTATTCTAGCACTCTAGAAATTTTCGAATACTTATTTGACATGCCGTGACCTCTTTTCCTGCTCATTATGGTCTCATGGCATTCGACGCTTTACAACATGGCGGCCAATTGTCTACATTGATTCATAAAGCTTTTTGTAGCTCATAAATTTTATATGCAATCGAACATAGTTCAATTCGAGCTTTCATTGATAATATTTTTCAAAAGCAATGCATTTGCAGCGAACAAACCAGACGCCTATAAAATCTTTAAACAATGTTCAACTTTATGCTGACAACTGGCGGCATCAATGAGTAACAAAAAAACAGAAAAAAGTGTGGGGACACTCATTGACATACTTCAAGTCTCATTCATAGATTTCAAAAACACTAAAACGTTGGTCGGCAGATAAACTTTGAACTGTGTTTATTAGCATGAAAAGGCACAAGCTTACAATAATATCGATTTATTGGAAACAAGACATATTGTAAAAAAATATTAAAAAAAGAAAACATTTAAAAAAAAATTTAAAAAAAAACAACAAAAATCTCGTTGTATAGTAGAGATCGTCGTAGAAAAGTGTAGGAGAAAAGGGCAGGAAAGTAAGGAAAGTTTTTCACACAATAACATTGGCAGAGTGTTTGGGGTTTTTGCTTTGTTGTTCGTAACCGCCTAAAGTGGTTTAAGTAAATAAAAACTATATATATATGTATTTAAATTAATGTAGAAAAAAATATGAAAAAATTGAAATATAAATGAAAAAGAAATATGAAAAATGCAAGAATGTCATAAAAAGTGAAAACAATAAAAACCATTTTTTTTTTGTTTTTAGCGTTAATAAGCGCACATAAAACTTAAGTCGCTTCGGAAATTCATATAAAAAACGTTAGCATAGAACAGTAGAGCACAGTAGTGGCGTCCAGTGGCGGGGTGTGGCAGGGAGTGACGTGATGTGGCCTGACCGGGAGTAGTGCGGCTGGTGCTCAGTGCGGTAGTTGGGCTCGAAAGTAATAAAATTCAAAATTTTACGACTTTTTTGTGGGTTTTCATAATTTTTTTCCGCTTGACTACTGCGTCGCTCGTGCGGGCTCTAAGATTCGGTTTAGTGAGTGGGTTTGAAAGCGCTTAAGAATTGGTTAAAATTAGGGTAATGCACGTATGAACGAAAAAAAATTATGGGCAATAAAAATAATAAACAGCGAGTGATGATTTTTTGTGATAAATTACAATAGTATAATAAAAACAGGAAAAACTGAAATAAGGAAAAATTTAACTGGCATCAATGTAGCTAATTTTATGTGTTGATATTTTATATTTTATAAATTTTTCTTTTTTGCTGCGAAGGCGCACAACAATGAGTCAATGAAAGTCGTAAACAGCCGTGCGGTCGCAGAGTAGTAATTCGAGTTATCACTCACATAGGGCACAAAAAATCACTCAACATTATGAACGATAAGTTTTTACTCAAGTCAAAACTACTCACTGCAGTGCAAACTACTCAACGCGGTGAAAAGTGCTCACTGCAGTGAGTGCAAATACAACAAAAGAGAAAAATTTTCAGCTGACTGTAAGTGCTCAAATTGAGTGTACAAATTTTAGTGCAGTGAGTGCAATTTTCAAGAGCATCGCTGTGAGTTGAACTCATTTTTGTTGGATTTCAATTTGTTGTTGTTGTTGATATTTGGAGTTTGTTTGGTGTTTATTAGCGGCAAAACTGGTTTCTCAACGCTTTGTTTACATTTTGTAAAATTGCAATTTTTCACTGGTTGCCTGTCAAAATCAAACAGCGGAAGCGTCATTGATTTGCGCGTGCAGATCGAAATAAGTGCATCGCTAGTAAGGTGGCAATTTAATGGTCGGTGCAGTTTGACTGGAACTTTGATTGGATATTGTGTCGATTGAGCAAGAAGGGCACTAAATGCGTAATTGCAGACGACAAAAAAATTTTTTTAAAGAAAACTTAAGCTCAGATAGAATTCGAGTGGAAAAGGAAAAGGGTTTTCGTCAGCTTTCAGATTTCTTTCAGATTTACTGAAAGCTATGCATACTTATGAGCAAACTTCAAAATGCTCAAACTGGCTAATTGAATCGATTGATGCTACATATTTGGTAATTTAAAAACTATATAAAAGCTCAAATGAGCACAGATCTGTAAATTGGACATTTAAACCTAAGACATTTGTAAGCACAGTGCTCGTTTAATTTTCACGAAACCTCAATTAACGCTTCAAGTCCAAAACCGAAGCATTTTTACATCCATTTTAGGCTCAAAAATTGTCTACAGAACGGTCTCCTGCCCCTCTCTCAACCTGAGGATTAAATAAAAATTTGAAATTTTCAAGGAAATTTCCCCTTCCTAAAAGAAAAAAAAACTACAATCGTGATTATACCAATTTCCCTTATTTTTTATTAGTCGAAAAGACACTAAATGCTAAATGCTATACTATATAACTCAAAATTGTGTTATATGTTAGACGATGAAAATGTCATTAATTATTTTAAATTCAATTTATTTTTAAAATTTTAGTATTCAAAGATTACTTTTTTACTACTTCAAATCAATACTTTGTGTGCTCTTTGTTTTGTCGATTTAAGTTCATTGGAAAATTTCTATATATCAGAACTAAATTAGATTGAACCACAGTCTACAGTAGACCAGATTTTGACACGGTTGCTATTTCTTCATAAATAGAAAAAAACACATGACACATATTTTGTCAAAGAGTTTCTCCACCGTCAAGTTTGAAACTATTATCTATTATTTAGGGTTAATTTTTGTTTAGCATTATGACATAAATGAACAATAAACAAAATAAACAAATAACTTTTTAAATTTCTCACTTCTTGCTATACAAAAAAGAGGCCGTCATTCGACCTGGTTCACTTGAATAATTTCATTATGGATTGAATTATCTACTTTTGACACACAAATCTATGCAAAAGAATATTCAAGCACTGAAAAACTCCCTCAAACCTTTACTTTATTTATTTTTTATATTGTCGTTTAAATGAAAGAACTTCAAATGTTTTCAAATATTGAGCAAAAAGAAAAAATACTTAAAAAGAGTCAGCATATTTCTAAAGCCTTTCTAAAAAATTGGGTGTAGTTCATAAATTTCTTATTATTTTAAATTTAAATTTAAATATTTAAAATCTTGCACTCATCATTACACAGTAATGATATTTTCTATGTTTTTTTAATTTAATTTATTGATTTTATTTAATTTAATTTTAACAATATAGGAATCGAACATGCTACATGTAAGACCGCTACAGTTCAAAGTTTCATTAGCAAATTTAAAGCACATTTAACATAGCAACCTTAAAACAAGTGTCTTACATGTAGTATGGTCTGGGCTAATAACATTAATCGAAACTCCATATGCAACATTATCAAAACCAGCAAATGACCTTCAATAAAATTGTACCCAACAACCTATTTGACAACGTCCTCTTGACACCTGTGTATAAAAAAACCTCTGACTACCTGTTAGCCATCTATTTGGCATTTAAAATTCCTGTGCACTCTTTAAGCGACCAATTGCCTCTAATTGTTGCCGTCGAACAACCAGCAAAACACCAAAACATAAAACTACCAACAAAATGAATTGAAGCCGCTTTGTTTGCATCTACAATTAACGAGCATAAATTTTAATTTTCCACATAAACAGCACCGCAAATCAACCGCAACAACTATGCAACTACGCCTAACTATGCAACACGCTGTGGCGCGTTGCTGTTTGCTGCACTTTGGCGATTTAGTTCGAATCGCTGCACCAGTGGCTGTCGTTTGCTATCATTAATAAAAACACAAAACAAAAACAACAACAAAATAATAATAACACTGCCACAAAAATGTATAGTCAAGCAATCGAAACAAGTTTAACAAGTTTGGGCAGCAGCGCTAGCCTCACTTTTCGTAATAGTAGCGTCTTGAGTGAGGTTGAACACACTGTCACTCATTCGAGTCACTCGGCTGTTTGAGTGCGAGTAATTAGTGTGACATGCTCTTCATTTGCCAGCGATTTGTGCATTTTAAGAGCAACGCTAAAAAATTTTAATAGATTGCAATTTCTTGTTGCTGCTCTTTGCATTTCGCTCTCGCACTCACAAAGTCACAAAGTCACTCAATTGTTTTTATCATCTCTCAAACAGTTGATTTGTGTGCTCTCTCTCTCTGCGCTCAGGCGAGAGCGCTGCAATTTGAGTGCGTACGTGTGTGTGTGTTTGTGTGCGGATGAGTGCATATTTTATACCTTTTACATTTGTTATTTATTAATGAAAGTGCCGCATAAATATTGCAGTAGTAATACTGAATTTTTCTTGGCTTTCTTTTTCGTTCGTTGCATGGGCGCCCATAAACAAATAGACAATGTCAATGTGTGTGTGTGTGCTGTTTGGTGGCAACGCCACAAATGTATCTTTCTTTGTAAAGTTGCCAGCACTTTTGGGTAAATATGCTTGACATTGAAATATGCTTTCAATAGCCATGAAATCACTCAAATATGTATGTAACTCATGTTTAGACATATCGAGAAATAGTTTGCTGATTGCACTTAAATTATTGATCCACAAATACCAGCGATGTCGATTAAAGTTGTTAATACGTTTTCATAAATTGCTATAGTACGACTTGCAAATGTTAATGTTGTTGTCAAATTGTGGAGGTAGCATCAACATTGTCAGGGTTGAGTGGCGTTGTAATAGGGCTCTACAACTTTTAATATAGGGATATACATACATATGTAAAGAGTTTTATATATGTATGTACATTACAGATGGTTCAGTGTACGATTTTGATGCACCGGAACCTGATGAAAATTGCAGTTTGATGAAAAAGTGCCTGAGTCAAAAAATTGTTCACAAAAGTGCCAAATAAAATCGACAAATTGCTCCACAGCTACTCAGAAATTGCTCTTAGAGGTTTAAAACCTATGACTGACCCCTACTTATTTTCCCTTTTGAACATTTCTCTCGAACATATTTATCATCAATCTTTAACCCTTAATGGGGCTACCATACAAAATGATTGTTTTCTTAAAATGGACTCCCATTGCTCCCAGGTTGGTCCTAGACGTATCAAATGTGAGACTGACCCTCATTTATTGTTTCTTCTAAGTGTTTTTTCCATACATACCTAACAGCTATCTCCAATTCTTAAGGGGACTGCTATACAAAACTGGTAATTTTCTGTGGAATTAGGTCCCACTTGTAAAAGTATATCTTACATTTATTTATTTTTTTTAATTTTTATTTTATGTCTTTTTCATAAAGTTTGTAAAGTAATTGTAAATGCTAGTCAGTAAGATTGTGGTCTATTTGACTAAATTTTTAATAAACTTAATTAAATTAAATTTGTAAATTTAGTAGTTAACTATACGAGAAAACTACTATCTCGAAAACTACTAAATTGATTTAAATGATTTATTCAACGATCGGCTACATTCTTGAGTGCAAAAAATACAAAAATTAATTAACGTTCAAAAATTACCACAAGAGGGCAAACACGATGGAAACGAAGTGGTGAGGTTGTTAACTTTTGGGTTTCTACTAACCAAAAATCGTATTGCCGAAACCCCATTAACCCCTCCAGAAGTGTACCGTGAACTCGCTACTCGCCTTTATTAACCTCTTGGACTGGATATATATGCATATATAGATATAGATACATAGTGAAGAAGACATCATACCAGTAAGCCATATAGCATCTTCCGGGAATTGTGGTATCAAAACAACAACTAAATATGCGCTAATTGAATACCGGAACATTGGGACTGGAACCAACCAATCAACTCCTTTCATTTCACTTTTACACCTCAGTAAATACATCGATGCATCTACCCTTTCTTTCTCTACCCTACCCTTTTTTCATCATTTTCCTACTTGTCTTTCTGTTTCTGCACGTCTGCACTCAAATGAACTTCTGCCTTAATTTTCCTAAATGTATGCTTTATAAATCTACTTAAATTTTACAAAAAAAAACCTTAACATCTTTGGATACATCGACGCTTTGTGCTGTTGAAAGTTACACCTTTCTCTGCCAATATTTTTTTCTTATTTATTCTACTTGAGGAGTGGTATCACAACGAGCCATTTCTTTGAGCTTAAGTGAGCTTTTCAGGATAAGCGGCCACTCTAACCAAACCTAACCTATTCTACTTGAGGGCATGGAGACGCAGCAAGGTCCTTGAATTTGTATTGGGTACGTTAATACATTGAAATACTGCCAAGGTCGGGAAGGGAACGCATTTAGAAGAAAGAACTGTTTGGAATCGATCTGGGAAAAATCAAAGAGTTTCTGGACAGCATTGGGGGAGATGAACCTCTCCAATAAGGAACAGGGGATTGGACACAATAGTTCTCATTAGACGCAGTGTCTCAGGCAGCTGTTGCTCGACTCCCATACCTAATCTAATCTAATCTAAAGGTCAGTGATTTGCCGATCGC
The DNA here is from genome assembly GCA_963668005.1 of Melieria crassipennis. Lineage (NCBI taxonomy): Eukaryota > Metazoa > Arthropoda > Insecta > Diptera > Ulidiidae > Melieria > Melieria crassipennis. The sequence goes on from OY764963.1 coordinate 5,250,134, forward strand.
AAAGGTATTGTGACTGTTATCTATCGTTCCCTAGGAAAGACGTCTCCGTAAGGTGAAATTTTTCGACTAAGTTATATGAGAGCACTCTCTACATTCGCTGCTGATAGGTAGGAGATGAATAGTTAGTGGAGAGGGTTGGTTTCGTTTCGTTCAACTGTAGGAAATATGTGCACTAAATAAATATGTGTATAGAAATCAATATTGAGTGTTTGTCATACATATAGAAATTTCTGAAATTGTTATTAGCATCTTCTTAGTTGAGAAAGTTCAGTTTTTTGTAATCCATATCGTTTATATTCAGAGCTTTCTACTCTAATATTAGTTCAAGAAGATAGAATCCTGAGATAGAACCCGAGACCCTGTGTCTCGATATTACTTTTTGGTATTTAAACCATGAACGCTTTGCATAAGAAGTTTGCACACGACATTTGAAGTCGCCACGCCTCTTTGTTAGAGTTCGAGAGCTAGTTTACTTTTGAACAATTTTAGCTTAAAACGGGTTCAATAAATTTTGTATCAAAATTTTTTAATTACAGAAAAGTTATCTAAAATGTATGAAAAAATACAAAATTATCACTTTTTGATTTTATTTAATCATTATTGAAGAAACAGGGTTTTGATCAAACGCGCCCAATTCGTAGATTTCAATTAGAACACAAACTTTCCCTGATATCGCTGCAAATGATTGGAAATTATTTTGGGGATAATAGTAAAATTTTTGTAATTTGCTTTGAATTCACTTCTAAAAATATTAATTTGTAGGTGCCTACTTAAATAAACCTCATAAATCAATTGTAGCTTTTGCTATAAGATGACGATGAATGATAGGTGAAGTTGCTCTCGGTTCGAGACGCTTTAAGCTTTCAAGGCGGTTTGGATTGTGTTTATGCAACGGTATTGAGTCAATAAACGGGGTAACAAAATTTCATACAAATAGTCTAAACATCAAGAATAAAAATGATTTTTTTTTAATAAGTGTACACACTTGCTTATAAAATGTTTAGTAAGTGACAACACTGAAATATTCACAAAAATTTGAGTTTAAAAAGTGTTTGTGATAAAAAGTTTCAGAAATGTTATCTATTGTAATATTTCATGGACTGCACATCATTCTACAAATACTTAAGTATATCATTTTCCCTGAAGGCAAAGCATTTGTGAAATCGTATTAAAGGTCAGCTCACTACTCCAGACAGCAAAACGAATTTATGAAAAAAAGCATCAATCTTTCAACTCGATCTAAAGCAGCTTTAAATTATTCAAAGAATCTTTTTTTAATATCGTTGCATTGAATTTGAATTTTTGTTTTTTTTTTGGAAAAATTTCACATTTTCACCGCTAAGACATCTTTTGTATGCAGCGAGACATAAACATACAATTATCAGCGATTCATTGAATTTTCTTGACAAAACGAATACATAAAATGAAAAATAAATGAAAAGAAAAAGGAAGACCAAAAAATGAAGAAGAAGCGCATAAACGAATAACGAATTCAATGTCAATCAGCGGGAATGCCACACACTTGAAATGCTTCATAATTGTAATTTACATGCAGACAAGTAAGTAAGTAGCGCGCGCGCATTCGGACGCGGCTAAAAATAAATAGTAGTGATGCACAAAGGCATTAAAGTAGCTCATACAACAAATAGCGTATTTGTGTGTGTGTGTGTGAGTGTTTTTGTCTGTCTGTCTGTGAATGTATGCAACTATTTATGAGTACAAGTGTTTTTGGAGCACTGATACTGACAACGCCGCACTGACACTGCCAGATAACGCTGTAAGAAAGCCAAAGTGGCATAAGCACAAAATTCAATATACCACACAACAGTAACAGTAACAACAACAAAAACAACAACAGCGTCGACATACAGTTGAGGTATCTATCAGATACTGTAAGCAGCAGCAGCTGGCAATCACATCACACATTGGCGGCACAGCAGCGCCGCAATACTTTATACACCCGAACAGACAAATAGCGAGACAGTCAAACAGACAGTCAACCAGCGAGACAGACATGCAAGCATTGCAAAGCAGACGCGTGCCGTATATAATCGATATTAAGTTTTCTATAAAATTTAGCCGCATAGCAGCAAATGCGGTCGACGGAAGCTGATTTCTTGACGTCTGTACCGTTGTACACTTTCCTCCGTGCGGCGCGTGCGTTTGGTGTGGTAGCCGCGGGCGCAACAAAGCCATCGCAACACAAACAACAGCAAGTGGGCAGCTAAAACATGGCAAAAAAAAAGAGTAAACTTAGCGTCTACAAGAAAAACAACAACATGCGTCAAACGATTTTTGGGCAAAAAGGAAGCAAATCTACATTTTTGTGGTGAAAATGAACGCAGCTTAATACAGTAGCGAGGTCAGCGAGGTCAACAATCAAAATTTACCAAAATAAAGCTGAAAAGTGGCAGCTATGTTTTTGAACAGAAAACAAATCAACAGAGTTCAATTTTAGAGTTCAATGATTGCAGCAAATGCGCAGCAGGCCAAAATTGTGTGTCACCCACACTAACACACACACACATATACGCACATAGACAGGCTGAACAGCACCCTAGATGCCAATATCCGCCAGAAAGATACCATGTGGATTTCGGAAAGGGGGGAAAAGAGCAACTCACACACTCACACATTCACACGCACACTTATTGGGTAGTCGTACAATGAAAGCAATCTGTAAGATGTCCATCAACGTTGACAAAGTTTGGTTGGCCTTTTTGAATGAAAATGAAATACTTCATACATACATACAAACAAACGCACCTTAACGCACATACTGACACATGAACGAGTATGTATGTATGTATGTATGTATGTATGTATGTACAACACAAAGCAAGACGCACAGCTACACGTGAATGCAAGACAGCCGGTGTATCCATCAAAACCCCAACAAGACGGATGGTTGGGTAGATAAATGTTTCGCGCTGTGCCGTCGATGGGGAGTGATGAAAAGTGAGAAAAATGCGGCAGCGCACAGTTGGGTGGCAAGTGCAGAGTGTTGAGTTTGTTTTCAACAAAAGCAAACATCAACAAAAAGAGCACTAAAATCAAAGAGTATATTCTCTCTTGTTTCTCTGCAAGAGCGCAAAAGTGCGCAAAAGTGCGCTGAGCAGCAACTCAAATAAAATTTTACTCAAGAGTGCAACGACAACAGAGAGCAAAGTCCATGTTTCTATACGAAAATATGGATTTTCCAAGCAGTTTTTACAGGACGAAATTTTTTTTTTTTACACGTCAATGTGTTCGCAGCGCCATTTTACCACATAGCGGCCACAAAGTGTTGCAAATGTTGAGTATTTTTATTAAATTTTTGTCTCTTGGAAAATCCTATCAACTGGCATGTTGCCGTTTGTCGTATGTCCTGCAAGTTTTGCTGACTTTTAGTGCAAATAGTTACTTCGTCGTTGAGCAGTTCTGGCATTGAGGCATTTTGTGTGGGCCGTACTGAGAAAATGCTCAACAATGACACTCCTTGCCTGCAGAATTTACTGTGTGCCGCGTTATTGTGTGCACCATTTGTATGGCAACAAAAAAAATCCTATTTTAGTTCAATAAACTGTCACATATGTAATGTAATCCTTTCACCTATATAAGCGCTAAATTGTTCTGGCCCGCATAGATTGTGGACATTTAATGGTTTATTTTGGGAATTAAATGTTCGGAGAAATATGTGAGAAGTTTAGTTTTTATATTTAGAATATATAATTTTGTTTATTCCTGTTATATGATATTTAATAAAAATGAAATAGTAAAGTAGTACGATATAATATGCATCAATCTTCTTTTTCCTGACACTAATTTCACAGGCAGGACTTCATATTGTAAATGCGAATATGAAAACGGAAAGAATATGAAACGAGCTAAAAATAAAAAGAAAATGAAGAGGTAATTTCTTGAGCCATCTATGCAATAATTTGTGAGGTTTGGTATCAGTTCAGTTTTAGTGTACGTAACACACACAGAACTGGCCAACAGTCAATATTTCATTGATAGCCGGGTTAGATAGATGATTTCATATAAGGCGAACTTCTTCGAAGAGACAGTTTCTCAGCACTCAGACTAAATATTTCACTCGACTAAAGACTTAGGATCATGGCAGATAGGATGAGAGAATGCCCTATCAAAGCTGGTATACACACAAGAAGAGGTTTTATTCCGTCTGTCTTCTTCAGACAGAATACCCAAAGTAGTTCTTAACGATACCTGAAGTTGATCAAATGTATATAGATCTATTGATGGTATGTAGATGAGGTCACTTAGACGAAATTGTGCCCATTGCGATGCCATTGAATCTCTCAATCCTTCAAGTTAGTAGCCCTGTAGCTAGTATCCAATGCAAGTTAAGTCCAACCATCCAATGAAGATAATTATTTGCAAACTTTAGAGGGAATTCGTTTATCTTTCGGAGCGGATCAATCCAACTTCCAACAACTTTCCTACTATGTTCCTACTAACTCGTATGTCAAAATGCTCCAATCAGGATTATGTTATTATTGGATCATCTTAGGTTCACCAAGAAGTCGAAGTGGTTTGCGGATTAAGCCTAAAAGACTGATGAGTGAAATAATGTTGGATGAGATGTGATGTGAGGGTTGGCAGGAAGGCTGCAAGCCCACTATAGCACTCAGTCCAATCGGAGCATAGTAAGGTGGTGGGGGGGGGGGGGGGGAGATGCGAAACAGAAAAGCGATCGGGGAGGAGGAACTCTTTATACAATTGCATTCTTCTACTTCTACTTCTTCAACTTAAACTATTTTCATTTAAGGTTTTAAATTTTGCTGTCGTTTATCTCTTCTTCTAAGTCTTTTCCAAGTATGGTTAGTCCCTTCTAGGTCTCTTCTAAATTTTTTGGTCTCTTCTTAGTCTCCTCTAAGTCTTTTCTAAGTCTTTTCTTTATCTCTTCTAAGTCTTTTTGGTTTCTTCTTTTAAGTCTCTTATTAGGCTCTTCTAAGCCTTCTTGGTCCCTTCCAAGTCTCCTCTAAGTCTCCTCTGAGTCTGTTCTGTGGCTTCTCCGAGTCTTTTTGGTCCCTTCTAGCCCTCTTAAGTCTCTTATTAGGCTTTTTTAAGACTTCTTGGTCTCTTCCGAATCTTTTCTAAGTCTTTTCTTGGTCTTTTCTAGGTGTTTTCTAGGTCTTTTCTAGGTCTTTTTTATAGCTCTTCCAAATTTTGTTTGTCTCTTCTAGTTTATCTTCTATGTTATTTTAGAAAAGTCTCTTAAGATATGAATCAAAACTAAATCTTGGGTCCATTTTCACAGCCAAATTGAAGAAATAAATGTTTGAAATTTTTAAATATTTATGTAATAAAAACTCTAATAAAACGAAATAATTAATAGAACAGTCTAAAGCACGAAAGTTCGAAGCGTGGTTTTTGCTCAGGAAAAAATAAATAAATCGGACTAATAGGCAAACTCCCTCACACCCAAAATTAAAAAAATACGCCGATGCAGAATTCAGTTCCAGACATTAATAATTTGGTTTTTCCATCTAATATAAAAATTCCTGATTTGGTGTCCTAGTAACATCAGCAGATATTGTAAACTATTCTTCGATTTTTCCACATCAACATAAATCCAATTTCATATTTGATTATTTTTGTAGTAGTTAGATAGTCTTCGTAAATATCAATGCACAAAGAACTCACTAACCATTTAATGGTTGGTTTTGGCCATAATTCAAGGAAAGCCCTACAAATTGGGAAAATCCAAAGCGGTAGCCGGAAATGCATCGTTCACCCATCACACCTTCAAACCAGTGAGTATCCTTTCACTTATTTCACCCCCCAACTCTCAGCCACACAACTGGTGAAAATTTCTGCTTTTCTGCTGCGCTCACCACGCACGAAAATTGCTCAATTGTATCTCGTCAGCGTGTCGCTCGAATTTCACTCAAACGACTCCAAAACGCAAAACCCGAGACCGAAGCCGGAGCCGGAGCGACAGATAAAGGCCCACATCGGCGGCCGTTAGCCGCTGAAGTCGAAATGCGAATCGCTGCGCCGAGTAAAAATGTTCGCCCCGTATACCGTTCGCAGTCAGTTCGAGTTCGAGCGTCGTGCCAGACGGACGTGTAGAATACGCTCGATTTTACGCTGAAAACGGGTTTTATTTTTCTCCAAACACAACACAGCAACAACCAGCAGCCGCCCGACTAAGTGCAGAAAAATCGCCACTGTTTTCCCCTTCGGCTTTAGTAGATAAACCCTAATCGGAATCGCGGTGTTTTGCTGTTCAAAGTTAAAAAGTGATTTACGGCGTGTGCGTAACTGTGTGTGTGTTCGTGTGCGTGTGTGTGTGTGTGCTTAGCGAAAGGCAAGCAAAAAAAGCACAAACGGAAGTGAAACAAGAAGCAGCAGCAGCAAACTGCACATACAAAGAAAAATTTAATAAATAAATTTAATACGAAAGATTTTTATGTAAGAAAAGTTAAAGCCAAAGGGAAATGCGAAATCGGAAGTGAGATTTGGAAAGTTGAAAATTTGATTCGCTATAACCAAATTGACCTATTAGCAGTGAGTGCAAAGTGATACGAAAACTGGCCAAAAGCATAGCCGGACTGGGCATCGCCTGAGCTGTGAACGCCGCACGATAACTCGTTAACGTCATGCGGTGCAGCGCTGTGAATTGTTGCGGAGCATTTAATTGAGATTACATAAAATTGCCGCGACATGCAGTGCTGAGCACTGTTTTTCGACTGCGTGTGAAAATTCAACACGAAAATGCCCACTGCCTGCCGCACATAGAAGCGTTGCTTAGAGAAAATCGTAGCAGTTCCATAGCAGTGGCAAGCGGCCCAATTGCGCCCAACAGTCGAACCGATGTGTAAGATAAGCAAAAAGCTGTCGCACACGCGTCTCTATCACCAGCAGCTGGCCACGCTGCTGGCGTACCTCGCGGCGCTGCTGTTCGCAGTCGCCGCAGCGGCGAGCGATGCTGCCGGTCCGGACATGGCGTCCGGTATGGACATTCTAAACAAGGCCGCTGTCAATACGGCCACATCGGCCGCATCCGCATCCGCCTCCGCTGCCTCAGCCTCAGCCGCATCGGCGACCGCGCCCTCGGCCACGGCGCCGCTAAATCAATGTTCCTGGCAGTACAACGGCACCACGTCGGTGCGCTGCAACTTGCGCACCATCGAGCGACACCTCGCGCTCGATCTGCAGGGCGCCGATGGCACCAGTCAGCTGGAAATCAAATGCAGCGATCTGTACTTGTTCGAGTCGCAGCTGCCGCAGGCCGCGTTCGCGCGCCTGCAGACGCTCGACATGCTGCGCGTCGAGTCGTGCAAGCTGCTGCAGCTGCCCAACAATGCATTCGAGGGCCTGAGCGCAGTCAAGACGCTGTCGGTGAACACGCGCAACTCGGAGTGGGGCCCGGGCAAGACGCTGGAACTCTTCCCCGACTCGCTGAACGGCCTGAAGCAGCTCACCGAGCTGGATCTGAGCGACAACAATCTGCGCGCCCTGCCTGCCGGCTTCCTCTGCCCCGTAGGCAATCTGCAGGTGTTGAACCTCACGCGCAATCGCATACGCGCCGCCGAGAATTTGGGCTTTGCCGACATGAACTGCAACGGCGGCAGCGAACTGCAGGTGCTCGACGCCAGCCACAATGAGCTGCGCACCATCACCGAGAGTTGGGGCATCTCGCGGCTGCGGCGCCTGCAGCACTTGAACCTGCAGCACAACAACATCTCCGAGCTGTCCGGCGAGGCGCTAGCGGGTCTCAGCTCGCTGCGCATCGTCAACCTGAGCAATAATCACTTGGAAACGCTGCCCGAAGGCCTGTTTGCCGGCTCGAAGGAGCTGCGCGAAATCCATCTGCAGAACAACGAGCTGTACGAGCTGCCCAAGGGACTGTTCCATCGGCTCGAACAGCTGCTGGTCGTGGACCTGTCAGGCAACCAGCTGACCTCGAATCATATTGACAACACCACATTCGCTGGCCTGATACGGCTGATTGTGTTGAACTTGGCTCACAACGCGCTGACACGCATCGACTATCGCACCTTCAAGGAGCTCTACTTTCTCCAAATACTCAACCTGCGCAACAACTCCATTGGCCACATCGAAGACAACGCCTTCTTGCCGTTGTACAACCTGCACACGCTCAACCTGGCCGAAAATCGGCTGCACACGCTCGACGACAAACTGTTCAACGGGCTGTACGTGCTGTCGAAGCTGACGCTGAACAACAACCTGATCAGCGTCATCGAGCCAAACGTCTTCAAGAACTGCTCCGACTTGAAAGAGTTGGACCTCAGTTCCAATCAGATGAACGAGGTACCGCGCGCGCTGCAAGACTTGGCCATGCTGCGCACACTCGACCTGGGCGAGAACCAGATACGCACATTCGACAACCAGAGCTTCAAGAATCTGCACCAACTGACCGGCCTACGGCTGATTGACAACCAAATCGGTAACATAACGGTGGGCATGTTTGCTGACCTGCCGCGCCTCAGCGTGCTGAATTTGGCCAAGAACCGCATACAGAGCATCGAGCGTGGCTCGTTCGACAAGAACTTTGAGCTGGAGGCAATTCGACTCGATCGCAATTTCCTATCGGACATCAACGGCGTGTTCGCTACGCTCGTATCGCTGCTGTGGCTGAATTTGTCCGAGAATCACCTGGTGTGGTTCGACTATGCCTTCATACCGAGCAACCTCAAGTGGCTCGACATACACGGCAACTACATCGAGGCGCTCGGCAACTACTACAAGCTGCAGGAGGAGATCCGCGTGAAAACTCTCGACGCCAGCCACAACCGCATCACCGAAATCGGTCCCATGTCCATACCGAACACCATCGAGCTGCTGTTCGTCAACAACAACCTCATCGGCACCGTGCACCCGAACTCGTTCGTCGACAAGGTGAATCTGGCGCGCGTCGACCTGTACGCCAACGCCATGTCGAAGCTGCAGCTGCAGCAGTTGCGCGTGGCGCCAGTGCAGCCCGGCAAGCCACTGCCCGAATTCTATCTCGGCGGCAACCCGTTCGAGTGCGACTGCACCATGGATTGGCTGCAGCGCATCAACAACCTGACCACGCGTCAGCATCCGCGCGTCATGGACCTCAGCAACATCGAATGTGTGATGCCGCATGCACGCGGCGCACCAGTGCGTCCCCTCACCGCGCTCAAGCCCAAAGACTTTCTCTGTCGCTACGAGTCGCACTGCTTTGCACTGTGCCACTGCTGCGACTTTGACGCATGCGACTGCGAGATGACTTGTCCCGGCAACTGCACGTGCTACCACGACCAGATATGGTCGACGAATGTGGTCGATTGCGGCGGCCAGCAGACCACCGAGTTGCCGCGGCGCGTGCCCATGGACTCGAGTATTGTCTATCTGGACGGCAACAACTTTCCCGTGCTGAAGGACCACGCCTTTATTGGGCGCAAGAACCTCAAGTCGCTCTACGTGAACGGCAGCCAGGTGGCCAGCATACAGAATCGCACGTTCGCCGGCCTGATTTCGCTGCAGGTGCTGCATCTGGAGGACAATCTGCTGCGTACGCTGCACGGCCACGAGTTCGAGTACTTGTTTGCGCTGCGCGAGCTCTACCTGCACAACAACCTGTTGACGTCCATCGAGAATGTGACGCTGGCACCGCTCGTCTCGCTGGAGGTGCTGCGCATCGACGGCAACCGGCTGGTGACGCTGCCCATGTGGCAGCTGCATCAGCCGCAATTCAAGCAGCTGCGCGCGCTCGCGCTGGGCCGCAATCAGTGGAGCTGTCGCTGCAAATTTCTGCAAGAGTTAACCTCGTACGTGGCGGACAATGCACTGATTGTGCAAGATCTGCAGGACATCTACTGTGTGGACACGGGCACTGCTGGAGGCAGCGCATTGGGCGGCGCTATGGCACAGAAGCGCGAACTGGATTTTAATGCCACGGCACCCTGCACGGACTACTATGCGGGTGGCTCGATGCTGCAGCACGGCATACCAAAGACCTACATACCGCTGCTGGCCGCTGCCCTGGCACTCATCTTCCTGCTGGTGGTGGTCATTATCATTTTTGCCTTCCGCGAATCGCTGCGCATTTGGCTGTTTTCGCACTATGGAGTGCGCGTCTTCGGGCCACGCTGCGAGGAGTCCGAGAAGCTCTACGACGCTGTGCTGCTGCACTCGGCCAAGGACTCGGAGTTCGTTAGCCAGTATCTGGTAGCCGAGCTGGAGACGGGGCGTCCGCCGTTGCGCGTCTGCCTGCAGCACCGCGACCTGGCGCACGATGCCACCCACTACCAGGTGCTTGAGGCGTCACGTGTGTCGCGACGCGTCATCATATTGCTGTCGCGCAACTTCCTGCAGACCGAGTGGTCGCGCTGCGAGCTGCGGCGCGCCGTGCACGATGCGCTGCGCGGTCGTCCGCAGAAGCTGGTCATCATCGAGGAGCCCGAGGTGATGTTCGAGGCGGAGAGCGACATCGAGCTGTTGCCCTACTTGAAAACGTCCGCTGTGTACCGAATACGCCGCACGGACCGTCACTTCTGGGAGAAGCTGCGCTACGCGCTGCCCGTCGACTATCCCACGTATCGCGGCAACAACTACACACTCGACCACAATCACGAGCGCATCAAGCAGCCCGCCAGCCCGGGCATACTGTACCGACAAGCGCCGCCGCCCGCCTACTGCCCCGAGGGCGCCGACGGCATCGACCAAAACTACTCGTCGGCCACCACGGCCACGCCCAGTCCGCGGCCACAGCGACGCGGCGAGCATGCCACCGCCTCCGGCACACTGCACCATCCCGTCGTCGGCACACACTTGCATCCCAGCGCGGCGGCGCAACAGCGCAGCAGCGAAGCGGCCGCAGCAGCTGGCGCTGGCGCAGCGTCAGCGCAATACTACCATCACGCCACGGCGCCCAGCCAAACGTACGCGCTGCGGCCACCCTCGGAGCACATCTACTCCAGCATCGACTCTGACTACTCAACGCTGGACAACGAGCAGATGATGATGATGCCGCCGCCGTCGCCGCCAGCGAATGTCAACCTCGGCGCAGTCAACAGTCTGCATCGCTTTCAGCAGCAACAGCAGCAGCAGCAGCCGGCCATGGCGCAGACATGGCGACCGCCGCACCAGCAGCAGCAACAAAATCAAAAACGGGTGGAGCACATGGCGGCGAGCGGCAGCAGCGGTGCGCCAGTGGTCGCATCAGCGACCGCGTCCGCTGCGGGCCAACAACAGGGACAGCATGTGCAGGCGTATTTAGTGTAAATTTAGTGGTAACGAAATGCTTCAAATGGCAACAAAAACCCCAATACTACGTAAAACTGAGAGAAACCCCACATAAAAAAAGGAAAAAATGAAAAAAATTAATGAAGAGATAAAGGACTGGTTCCTGGCACACAACCTAAAGTGAATAATATTTAATTATGATAATGCAAAAATTATTTAAACAACAAAATCATTTAATTTAGTACGAGCATAAATTCTATATTAATTAATTAATTTAAAGCGCATTGAGATTGCAACTGCACTGATGACGATGCGCGTATGAGCTGCTTAACTGAAAACGAACAACAACAACAAACAAGAAACTATTTAACAGCTGCAACTAAAGAGACAAACTACTTACACCCCGTGACTAGCGTAGAGCGAACGAAAGTACGAACGTATGTAAAATTTGTTTTCTCATGGTGTGCATATGAAGAGGTTTGTGTGTGTGTGTGTGTGTGTGTGCCTAAGTTAGGTTCCCTTTACAGGGTGTTCCAGAATGGTAATGAAGACAGAGTTATCTGGTTTAGGTTTGCTTTATGCTGAGCGTTAAAGTTATTCAAAATTTAAGGCCATAGGATGTGTCAACTTTGTGTAAAAGTTTGCTTGAAAACTGAAAAATTTTTCTTTTTTTTGCTATTTTATTTAACAAATTTCTTTGACACATGCAAAATTTGAAATATTAAACATTTTTTAATACTGAAATTATAAAATACTATTTATAATATTGAAAAAATTTGAATATCAACAGTTTTTAAACTGCTTGAAATATTAAAAAATTGTTTAATATTAAAAAGTATTAAAATTTATTAAAATTTAAAAGTAAAAAAAATATTATTTATAATATTAAAAAATTTAATATTAACAGTCTTACTGTTTTTGCTATTTTATTACTTTACATAATTCAACATTTTTAAATATAAAAAATTAACAACAAATTCAGCCATTAATTTTTTTTATATACAAATTTGGAATAATAAATTCAAATTGTATTAATAGTACTATAATACTAATTAAATTTTGAATATTATTTCAATGAAAAAATAGTTAACTAGTAAAATTTTTTATATTAAAAAAAAAAAAAAAATTTTAAATTTAATTTCAAAAATTAAAAATATAAACAATTTAATTATTGTAATTGAAAATTTTAAACATTGAAAATTTTATTCATATTTAAAATTTTTAATAATTACTAAATTGAAAATTTTAAATGTTTAAAATGTTTTAATATTAACAATTTTACTAGTTATTTAATTTTATTTTTTAAAAACAGTTAAACAAATTTTTAATACTTGCTGAATTTTTAAAAATTCACAACTTCATAATGTGAAAAAATTATTTAAAGCCAAATCAAGTAATTAAAACCATTTAAAAGTATTCATTCATGGAGATTATTTTTATAGTTAATTTTTATATTTAAAAATGCTTTGTGGACGCATGTTTAACTTACAATGAGCTCACTGCCATTTCTAGTATATAAATATTTATTTTCAACAACAATAACTATGAAACCACACTAGAGCTTAAAATTTGCTTTAAATTTAGATAAATTTAAATTTAAATAAGTCACAAGAATATGGAAATTTGTATCCAGTAATTGAATGAAATTACCAGAGCTAATAATTGGTAATTTTTTTCAATCAAAAAGTGAGCTGAGAACTTTTCAAATAGTTAATTTAAAAGCTTCTTGGATATCAAAGCATACAATTTTACAAAAAAATTTATAATAACATTGTTGACATTTCTTTAGTTTTTATAAAATTGGTCCAATTTAACAACTTTTCAATATTTAAACAAATTTGTAAAACTTCTGTTCCTTAATACGAAAGTTTCCAGGATACTGAAGCTTAAAATTTGATAAAAAAATATTAAAAATAACATTATTTGCTAACATTCTTGATTTTCGTTTGTCATACCGAAACGAATTATTGCCTGAGTAAAAAACTATTCAAACAAATTTTTAAAATCTTTGCACCTTAAAGTCCTTTGAAGATCAGAAAACTGAAAAAACTAGCAGAAAATTTGGCATGCAGTTTTACTGTATGTAAACTTTAGTTTCATGTCTGTCATAATTTTTAGTGGATAACGTAAAAAGTGTTGTTTTACTTGATTCTTAAATTAGACCAATAGATTGACTAGACCAATTTTTTTAAAACTCCTGCTTTCTAAAGTCGTTTAAAAAATCACAAAATCAAAAAATTTGCAGAAAATTTAGTACGTCGTTTTTTAATATTTTAGACTCCACTTTCAAGTCTATAACAATTTGTCAGTCGAAAACGAAAACATGAAATTTACTTTATATTAATTTCATGCCTACATAAAATGTTCAGTATTTAACTGTAACTGAAGTTTAAATGAAACTGTAGTTTGAAGTTCATTCCAGTGAATAGCAAAAAAAGTGTTTTAACTTCACTCTAAATTTGACGTGTGTACTTATACCAAATTTACACTGAATGTCAAAAACATCATTTTATTTTATTCTAATTTAATTCGACACCATAATTTTAGTAGATAACAAAAAAGTTTTTTTTTGGTGCTTTTTTCACTCAAACAGCTTTTTTGTAACTCGCTCAAGTAATACAAAATTAGTCCAACATAAAAAATTGTTAGCAAAACTGCATTTGTAGCAAGCACCAAAATTGTTAGCTCAACATTACTTAAACATTTTGTTCAAGTTCCCTTATTCTTTTCTCCTTTTGGCAATAACTAAGCTCTGGTTTTATTTTGAATTTAAGTCATTACTGAGTAAACACTAATGAAGGCTAATTAATGAAACTCTGGAACGCCCTGTGCACATTATAGGGACCAACAAAATTCAGTTCACACATACGTGTTGCACATAAGTTTACCTTAACACTCACATATGTACTTGTACACATGCATCCAAACTAGAGCAAAATGAGGAAACATAACAACAACAACAACAACAACAACTACAACCAACATATATACGTACGTATACGTATGCAAACTCATAATGTAAATATTTAATTTAATTAATATTAAAATCAACACAACTACAAGCAACAACTGCCTAGTTATAATTACAATTATACATAACAACAACAACAACAACAACAATCACATGTATACATACACTCTACCATTGCCATTACATACAACACTCACATAGACATATAAACATACATACATACATATAAAAACATACCCACATAGCCACATTCAGATCTAAAATTCAAGCGACAACCAGTTTTTTGGTTACAACAACAGAAAAAAACAACAACATACATGTACCCCCCGGCCTACATACCCACATATATCCTCTGCTACATGCATACATACATACATATATATAAATGTATAATTATATATATTTACATGTATATACACCGACACACATGCATTAATAACCAATTTACAATACATACGAAATACTTTCATACATATATTCCAAAAAAACTCAAAACATGTCATGCATATATACATACATATGTACATGCATACCTACCTACCTACACTCACTTATATTTATATGTATGTAGATTACTGCCTAAAACTCCCAGTAAACAAGCGCTTTTTTCTACTTTCTCAACATAAATACAATGTAAATGTGTAAAATACTATAATCATAATAACCACACATACATACACAAACAACATACACAAACAGCATACTCCACACATACAGCCGCTTATACATACATACTCGTACACATACCAACCACATTACCTACCACATACATAAATAGCTACACAAATACAACGCTGCCGCTTACATACAAAAACTACAAACCATACACTTTCATGTAAATTGAAAACTACAAAAATTGGTGTGTAAAATATCAACAAACCACAGCAAACAAAATAGTTATATTCAAATGCATTTCAGCGTAAAACCTAACTGATTGTACACTCAAAGAAAAAAAAGTGGTGCGCACCAAAAAACGGTGCAAGTTTGTGCATTTAATGTAATCGACTGATGGGTTATGCTGTAAATTTGAAAAGGTTAATTTGAGTTGATAGATTTTTCTTAAAACTGCAATAATAACAAATTTTTCTTTAACATCAAAACTGATTTTAAATGTTTCTACAGTATTAATTTATAATTAGAAAAATCATAGAATGATAGAAATGATTTTTAAATATGAAAAGTTTTCCATGCAAAACTCAGAGTATCTTAAAAAAAAGTATTAGCAGAGTACAAACAAAAGCGATTGCATTATTTTAGCCTTTTTTATAACCAAACAACAATAACCTTCTTTTCAAATGTTCATCTAAAATGCCTGTCTGAAATTAAATATTTCTAATTACATGACCTGATAAATGGATTTTAACAACAACGAGCAGGTCACAACATAAAATCCAAATAATTCAAATTGTTTTAAATTTTCTAATATTAAAATCAATGTCCTTCTTGTCATCTCCTTTTGAGATATAAGTTACGAGGACCGAACTAGGAATCGAACCTAAAGACTCTGACGTGGAAAGCCAGCGCGCTTTGAGCTATTTTAAGCTTTATACATCTTTATAAAATTTCACTTGTACTCCGATCAATTTCTATGTATTTGAATACTTCAAGATTGCCTTAAAGACGTGTTAGACTCACTACATAACATAACTATTTCATTAACTAGTTAATACTCACTTCAACTTTTCTGAATACTTTAAAATTACCTTAAAGATATGTAAAATCCATTACTTTCCATCGAGGACTTATATCCTAAACTCTGTCATCAGACAGTGGCCTCTTATAAAACGTTTAAGATCAGTTAATCCTGTGGACATATCTCTCAAGCACATAGCCTCATATATCTTAGAGTGGAAAGACTAATACTTTATGAAGATCTGAGCACTTCGTAGTCTATGCTGAATAGATGAGTCTTTATTTCATAATACAAAACTCTTAACAATTGATACCAAAATATCTTTTAAATATCTGAAAAATATCTCTTAAAGTTATTTTGAGTATTTGGAGACTATTTAGAAAATCACAGATAAACCCTTTTCAGAGAGATGGATTCCAGACTCTTTATCGAATTTATTGTAATATATCTTGATTTGATTCAGAAGAAGTGTTCTGACTCTCTATCGAATCTATTTTATTTTGATTTGATCCAGAGGGAGAAGGGCTCTCGACTCCTTATTAAATCTATTTTACGGGTTAAATGTTCTCGACTTTCTATTAAATCAATTTTAACTTGATTTGATTCACTCTCTATCAAGTCTTTTTTAACTTGATTGAATTGGGAGGAAATCAACTCCGACTCTCTATGAAAGCAAATTAATTGATCAATTTGTTCCCGAGGGAGAGATTTGTCCCAATTTTCTATCAAATCTGTTTTAACCCTTTCGATATTACTTTGTATCTCGATATTACTTTTTGGTATTTAAATCATGAAACATTTTTCTAAGAAGTGTGCACGCGACATTTGAAGTCGCCACGCATCTTTGTTAGAGTTCTAGAGCTAGTTTACTTTTAAACAATTTTAGCTTAAAACGGGTTAAATAAATTTTGTATCAATACTTTTTAATTTCAGAAATGTTATCTAATATTTATGGAAAAATACAAAATTATCACTTTTTGATATTATTTAACCATTATTAAAAAAACCGGGTTTTGATCAAACGCGCCCAATTCGTAGACTTCAATTAGAACACAAACTTTCCCTGATATCGCTGCAAATTATTGGAATTTATTTTGGGGATAACAGTAAAATTTTTGTAATTTGCTTTGAATTCACTACTAAAAATATTAATTTGTTGGTGCCTACTTAAATTAAACCCATAACTCAATCGTAGCTCTTGCTATAAGATGACAAATAGGTGAAGTTGCTCTCAGGCAACTTTGGGGTCGAAAGGGTTAACTTGTCTTTTTCCAGAGGTATGCAGGTTTCTCGACTCTATCAAATATATATCGAATCAAGATGACGACTCGATTAGACTTGACTCTACTTAGACTGGTTGACGTTAATTGTAAATGCATTTTGCAATCTGTTTTGACATTTGACTAATATTTTTGTTTAATATTTTTGACAAATTATTCCTTAATTAGATAAAGTTTTTGTAAATTTTTCTATCTACATTTATTCAAATCTTTAGTAGATTTAGCTGACATTAAAGCCTTCAGATTTATTATTACTGTTTCAAACACAGTTTCTCATTGAGTTCCCCAAGTTTTAACATTTATATTTCAACTCACCTAATTGCCAAAAATAACAGTAACTTGAACTTCATAAGGTTTTCTTGTCCTTTAACCCTTCTACTATGAATTTTGCAGAGCATTTGCACAAACTTAATTTTTTACTTTTGGTGACTCTTTTTGGTTGTGTTTATAATACAAACTACAAGTTCGAGTGTGAGCTGAACATGCCATGGGACACCTGTAACCCTGCAATAGCGAAAGGGTTAAGGCAAATATGTATTTCTGAAACAAAAACTCTACAAACTTGCACCGCAAATAGAAAAAAACAGGGAAATTAACAAAAAAAAACAGCCACCACTAATTTTCTTTGAGTGTATGAGAAAAAAAACCTAAAAAACAAAATGTAAAAAATGCGATTTATTAGTAAACTCGTATTAGCAACTAAAACAAAAATTATACATACAATATATATATTAATAAAATAGACGATAATAACATCAACAACAACAAGAACATCAAACTGATAATTTTTAGCTTTTAATTATTTATAATAAACTAGACTTTTTTATGAATGAAATAACAAATTTGTTCAAATCGCCGCACATACAACAACAAAAACAAAGCTAATCAGCTGAAAATGTGCACGAAAGTACAGGACGAGTGCGTTGATTAAAAAGTAGCCAAGCAGCGTGAAATGGAGTATAATGCAAATTACAACAACAAGCAAACTGAAAAAATTGTAAGCCAGAAATAAATTACGAGCGAGATTGTGAAAAGCCGTTTATACATAAAAATCTTGTATGCTAATATAAAAAAAAAACTTTTTTGAATGACACAAAAACACAAACAAACAATGACACAAAATTCATCAATTTATACACTTTACACAAAGCTAAAACACTGCTAATGAAATGCAAATTTTATTGATTACCAACTGCTAAATTAATTTATTTAAACAAAACAATAAAAACAACAACAACAAACCGTTTTAGTCAAAACGAGAAACAGAGAGAGAGAGATGAAAAAAAGCGGCGGCAGACAACTGATAAAAAAAACCACGCAGCACGCATTAAGTGCATGAAAAAGCTCCATACCGATAAAAGAAAATCTATATAGTGTATACATATAGTATATATAAATATATATATTGTACGATGAACAGCAAGAAAAAGCGAGAAAATGAAACCAGAAAGAATCCAAAACTGTTATTTATTTTTTATTTTGTAAATTAATTACGATAAAGCAGAAGCGAACATTTTTTTGTGAATATATTTTTGTTTTACAAAAACAATCTAAAAAATTCAAAACAACTGCATTTTATTTCAAAGAGACAACACTTTTCTTTCAGCGCCCCTTTTGCAGTCAAGGTGGACCCGAACCGGACCCGTTGTGGATGCGCTGCTATCGTTGTGTGCAATTTTGCTCAAATTTTTATGACAATTTCAATTGTCGTTTTTTACGAAAGTGTTTGCACTTTAAATTAAATGAAAACAGAAAATCACTGCCGGTGCTATTGCAAGTCAAGTCAGTGCCAGTCGCTCTTCAGTTGGCCGCCCGGGGGCGTGTAGGCGCTGCTGTTGTGGCGGCTGTAGGTGATTCACGGCATCAATTTCATGTGTGTGCGCTTGGCTGCCATTTGGAATAATTCTTTTTGAATTTTTCATAATTTTTTTTATTATTTGCCTTTGACTTTTTGTGTGTGTTTGTGTGTGTGTGCCGCAGTTACAATAGACACGACCGGCCACTGCTGTGAAATGACGCTCTGTCTGTTGTCTGTTTGTCTGTCTAGCTGTGCTGTCGTTCGCTCCATCCAATTATTGTATTTGCCTGCCTGTATGTACGACTGCGAGTATTCATACTCACAGTTCAGTTTGTATGTATGTGGATTGTAGTGATTTATCATTTTTGTTGGTTGTGTGTTTTATGCTTTTGTTAGGTTGCTTTATTTCACTTAATTTTTTTGTGTGCTTTTTGTTTTGATTTTGTTTTTTTGTTTTGCTTTTGAGGGGCGATGCTTTTGACAGCAGGAAGAATAAATGCCGACATTTCACAAACAATTGACGATGTGTGTGCACGCTGTTGTGTGCATGAATTTGATGTTTTTTGTGTAAAACAATTTATATAAAACAACATGCAAATGTAGTAGACACAACTGTAGTTATTTATATCTATCCATATGTATGCAATACACACTTACAAATGTGAACAAATTATAGCCAAAGTCATATATCAACGTTTACTCTCGAATCGGCAAATCTTTCATTTAAAGACTAGAAATGTTTTGAAAGCTAAGCCAGTTGTTTTAAAGCTCTAAAGTTCATTCATGAGCATCTCCAAATCTTTCAAATTGAGTTTCACTCATTTCATTCATAACTTCACTGTTGGAATTTAATGTAATCAAATGTTTACATATTTTGTGCAAATCAATAAATTTTATTGGCTCTACTTTCTGAAATCTTTGCTCGCAAAAATTTCAAGCACATCTCCCGCTGTTATTTAATTCGAAATATTGTGTAAATATGCCTTTTTATAGAACTAATGACAGTGATGATATTTGCAGTTGCCCTTTTTCGGAATAATAATTTTTTGAATAATGTTTAATACATATTTTGTATTTTTAAACAATATTTTATTGTTCAAATATTCTTATTTACAAAGCTTTGATTTTAAATATCTTTTTGTTTGATATTCAGGTTTGTATTATTATTTCAACTGTTTTATAGATAACTTTCAGGCTTAAACTAACATTATATTAAAAATAAATTGGTTTGTGAAAGAGGATGTCTTCGCCTAGAAAATAAAAAAAAATGCAGACGCACAAAGGCAAATTTGGAGTCAAAGTTCACAGAACTTAGTTCGAACCCAGAACTTAGTTTTAACTCAAATTAATATAACTTTGAATAATGTGTGGCAAAACAACTTTTTTAGGAATTTTTTTTGGAATAATGTTTCATTTTATTATTTAAAAAAAATTTTATTTTTTTCAAATGTTCTTTTTTACACAGGTTTGGATTTAAGAATCTTTTTGTTCGATGTTTAGCCTTTTGCAGCTATTTTCCAAATTATTTTAAACATTATTTTTATTAGTTTTTTTTATTTTCAGTTTTTTTAACTCAAATTAATATAACTTTGAATAATGTGTGGCAAAACAATTTTTGTAGGAATAGTTTTAGGAATAATGTTTAATTTTTTTATTTAAAAATTTGTTCATTTGTCAAATGTTTTTTTACATATGTCTGGATTTAATAATCTTTTTGTTCGATGTTTAGCCT
This sequence comes from Melieria crassipennis, assembly GCA_963668005.1. Taxonomy (NCBI): domain Eukaryota; kingdom Metazoa; phylum Arthropoda; class Insecta; order Diptera; family Ulidiidae; genus Melieria; species Melieria crassipennis. The sequence continues at coordinate 5,270,732 of OY764963.1, forward strand.
TCTACAGCTAATTTCCAAGTGATTTAAAAATTTTTTTTATTAATTTCTTTTATTTTCAGTTTGGTTAACTCAAATTAATATAACTTTGAATAATGTGTGGCAAAACAATTTTTGTAGGAATAGTTTTTGGAATAATGTTTCATTTTTATTATTTAAAAAAATTGTTAATTTTTCAAATTCTCTTTTTTACACATGTTTGGATTTAAGAATCTTTTTGTTCGATGTTTAGCCTTTTACAGCTAATTTCCAAATGATTTGAAAATTTTTTTTTATTAATTTTTTTTATTTTCAGATTTTTTAACTCAAATTAATAAAGCTTTGAATAATGTGTGGCAAAATAATTTTTTTGGGAATAGTTTTGTTAGAATAATGTTTCATTTTTATTATTTAAAAAAATGTAAATTTTTCAAAATCTCTTTTTTACACAGGTTTGGATTTAAGAATCTTTTTGTTCGATGTTTGGCTTTTTTATAGCTAATTTCCAAATGATGTAAAATTTTTTTTTAAATTTTCTTTTTTTAAACTCAAATTAATATAACTTTGAATAATGTGTGGCAAAACAATTTTTGTAGAAATAGTTTTTGGAAAATGTTTAATTTTTTTATTTAAAAAATTTTTTAATTTTTCAAATGTTCTTTTTTACATAGGTCTGGATTTAAGAATCTTTTTGTTCGAGTTTAGCCTTTTATAGCTAATGTCTAAATGATTTTTAAAATATTTTATTAATTTTTTATATTTTCGGTTTTTTTTTTAACTCAAATTAATACATATAACTTTGAATAATATGTGGCAAAAAAAATTTTCTTTTAATAGCTTTTTAGAATAATGTTTCATTTTTAATACTTAAAAAAATATTTTATTTTTTCAAATGTTTTTTTTACATAGGTTTGGATTTAAGAATCTTTTTATTCGATGTTTAGCCTTTTATAGCTAATTTCAAAATGATTTGAAAAATATTTTATTAATTTTTTTTATTTCCAGTTTTTTTAACTCAAATTTATATAGGTTTGAATAATGTGTGGCAAAACAAGTTTTGTGGGAATAGTTTTTTTGAATAATGTTTAATTTTTATTACTTAAAAAAATATTTTATTTTTTCAAATGTTCTTTTTTACATAGGTTTGGATTTAAGGATCTTTTTATTCGATGTTTAGCCTTTTATAGCTCATTTCCAAATGATTTTTAAATTATTTTATGCATTTTTTCTAAGTTTTTTGAATTTTTTAATAGCAAATCATCTCCCAAGTATTGAAGTTATCAGTTTTGTTTTTTTAAGACCCTAAAAACTCTGAGCGTGAGGATTACAATTGGAGACAGAAAAATCGTAGTTCTTAAACTTATCCTTGAAGCAATCAAAAAATTGCTACTTGAAGTTTTCCACAATCGTATTTTGTCCATAAAACAATTTGCAGTACACATTCCTAACTACTTACTTCAAAAACTGTATTCGCATCACCATCTTCTTTAAAGGGGAAAACACTGATGTCTTTTTTATGTTAATTGCATTACCTCAGATTTTGTTTCTCCTGAAAATTTGTATCTTTTGAGTTGTGACTCTTTTGCATTAATTTGCGAAATGTCGGCACAGTCAGAACACAGAAAGTTCTTCGCAGTTATACTTATATCAAAGCTCGTCTCGGACTGCCGCTGTTCTCTCAACACCATAAGAACTAACTGCCATTTGAATTTTTTTTGGGCATCGGATCACAAAGCCATCACCGGAAACTGATGTAGTGAGATCAATGAAGTAGTGGGACTCGAAACACAAACCGATGGGATATCACCCAACTTCAAGCTTTAGCAACGTTATGTCGAAAACATAAATAAACCACACCCGTGTAAGTCTAAAGAATCCTTGCTTATTGTAAACAGAAAGCAATACAAACAACTACTAAACGTAGACCTGGCCGGCCATTCAACATTGCTGTTGCTGTGCTCATCGGATATCTATAATTTTTTGTGAAGCCTTTTTTGAGGCTTTTTTTAAGGCTTTTTTAATAAATTATAGCACTTTTTGATGTTGCAACTTTCAGACGATTGATGGCCGTATTGACGCCTGACCAAACTGGAGAAATTTCTTTCTGCTGCAGGACATTCACATCGAACATGGAGCGATGTTTTCGCTCACAAATCTGACAGGAATTTTTCTATATTTTTATTTGAGTAAATCTGCTGAATGCACACACTGATTAGATGTCGGAACATTGCCACTGAAACCAACCAACCAAGACAAGCTGAAAGTTTAGGATTGCCATACAGCGACTCCCACCGTATTTGTTGTTCTAGAGAAGAAGAAAACGAAAAAGGAGAAAAATAAAAAGACTGTCGCTTCATGTCTCAGTGCTCTTTCCTGCCCGGGGAAATAGTAAAAATTCGAGGCTCCTATTTTTACTAACCTTTGTGAGCTTTTCACTCTAAATGTAAAGAAGATGGTGAAGAGTTTTATTGGAATCCTTGTAGTTCTTAGCATCGTAAACGGGGAAGTCGCACCAACCTATATGCATAGGAAGGTAGATTATGGTGGCTGCCACTATTTGAACAAATAATTGACACTTTTAACATTCTTAGTTTTTGGAAACCTTATCATTGCTACTGAGGTCATGTTCAGAATCATCTTTAAGGCATATTCGTTCCATTTGCGATTTCCTCTATGTAAGATGGAATTATGGGGGTAACTTTTTGTTAAAAGGGTTTGACTTATATTGAGAACTCGGCGAATTCGAACAACCAGTAAAGTATGACATTCGAATATTTTGAAATTTCGAATAAGGGACAGTTCGAAGTTGTGTCGTGTATTGTATTACAATGAAGAATTCTCCAAGGTTGCCGCTCCAACCCAACCTAAACTAACTTACCCTAACCTACTGTAAAATCCGCTTCAGACGTTGAACTTGATTTCGAATTTAAGTGGCTGTTCTTTTTATGTTACTCAAATCGTTTGTCAGAGCTGAAAGAGCGTCGAAATACCTGCAGACAAGGTTTACTCAGCCATGGCATGTTGGTAACCGAACCAGGTCTGACATCTGTAGTGGGTTCGAGTTGAAATTCTGATGGTTCTCCTTAACCTTGGATCATCATTAACATTTTCAATTCATTTTTATCTATTGGGGAGTTGTTTGTTCTTCTGGCTAAATTTTTGTGATTATATTATTTTGAAATCAGGGTTCGATTTCGTCTAACTATTATATTGATGTTCAAGGAACTGTACACTAATCAGTATTTGGATACAGCTATCTTTTTATTTTGAATAAATTTTGATAAGTTTTGGTATTATTTGTGGATATTAACAAAAATATAGGTTTTTGACGAGCCCAGCACTGTGAAGACGGTTCTAAGAACATTTACAAAAATGGTAGTTTGGTTTTTTGAAATTTTTTTAATTTATTTAAATTTATTTATTTATTTTAAATACATATGTTACATTTTTGAAGACTTGTGAATGTTTTGTTTCTAAACAGATTTTTTGTTATTAAAATTATTAGTAAAAAAATGTTAAAAGTATTAGTTAAAAAATTCATCTGTTAGTTAAATTAATCAGTTAGTCCACTTTCTATTGCGCCCAATTTTCTCAAAAAAAATTTAATCCCCCACACACACACACTCACACATTCACATGTAATTTGCTCATCACTGCACTAAATACGCCATAAGCATCTCAAATGTTTGAACGCTTGTCCGTTGTTTCGATGGTTGTTAAAAAAGAGAGAATCACTTCACATAAAACGAGAATCACTATGCATAATTTATTACTTTAAAATGTCAGAATGCATTCGTATAATTGAAATTCTTCAACGCTCACACAAAACTGCAACCAACTCCAACGCTTGCATTGCTCCAAAGCATTCGAACACAAAACTATAATAAAAAAAAATAGATTCAAAAGAAAAAAAAAAAACTAAAAATCATAGGTATAAAATACCGTAATAAAATACCGTTGGGCGTGCTTTTGCGCGCCTATTGGCGCTTTTTCCATCGCTTTCGTTTGTGCGTAACTGCAGTCGGCGGAGTTGAGTTGAGTTGAGTTGAGTTGGCCGCCTTTCATTTTGCCTTTTATTATCTTTTACACACCACGCAATGTTTTACGGTATAATATTTATTTTTGTGACTTGGTTTTTTTCGCTTATTTTGTGACTTTTTTTTGTAAATTGTTTTTTGTTTGTTTGTTGATTTTGTGGACTTGCTTTCACTGATTTATTAGGTGCAGCGGCGCATATTCAATAAATTGTTCGCCTAGCGAACGTTTTGTGTTCGCGCCATTGTTGTAATTGTCGGGGCACAGCATCGGCGGCCAGGCATACAAATTGCGATGCCGAGTTGTCGCACACTCCTGCAGGACAGCCGAACGCACTAAGCTATGCGCCCAGGCTTTGTGCGTTGGTACAAAAAAAACAACAACAAAAATAAAATTATATTTATATGGCATAAAAAACAATGAAAAGCCAATGGCAGAAAATAAATAAACAAAAATATTGAGGTGTGTGTGGGTTCACGTCTTTGTGTCGTCAACTTTGTGCTGCAGGCGCTGTGCTGCGCCTTACTTCTACTTCTACTTTTGCGCTCCTGCAGCCACTCACTTCACTTCACTCACTCATTCATTCGTTCAGTCATTCATTCAGTATATTCATTCATTGGTTCTTCCTTTTCCGCAGGTTATAATTTTTGTTGTTGTTTTGGTCCACATTTTGCCTTATTTTATTATTGTTATTTATTTGACAAGCTTGTGTAGGTTGGCGGGCGCAAAACGTGACGAAAAGCAGAAATTCCCGTTTACTGCTCTTCATTTTTATTTTCATTTTTATTCATTTGTCGTTTTTGTTATTGTTTTTGTTGCATATAAAAGTTGCGAGGGACGCGCCAAAGTTCCAAAGCGTTGCGAATAGCCACACACACACACACACATCCGCCGCTTGTGACTGCATAGAAATACATACATACATACAAATTATGAATATTTATGTATGTGGGTGTGTGTGTGGCCCAATAATTTCTTCATAATTTCTTGCCTCCTTTGCGTCCGCACAGTTTTGCCACATTGCACAAAAGTTTGCGTCGTTGTCCTTGAATGAAGTTTGCCGCTCGCTGTCGCTTGACTGCTCGACTGTTCGGTGCGTTTTCGTAATTTCATTACAATTTCAATAATTTCCTTGTTTTTAATTTGCCAAGCAAAAGTTTTGCTCCAAAACAATTTTATTCAATTTGGCGTTGGGCGAGTGTGGGAGCACATTTTGATGACTCAATGATGGATGCGTTCGTAAAGAGATTTGGTGGAATTTGTTGGTGCAAAAATAGTTCAGTGAAATTATTTTGGAACTTGTGTTTTGAAAATTGTATGTGCATTAGTATTGGTAACATATTTCGTTCATATCTAAGATTTCAGATTTTTCTTTTGCCTCCTTGGTGCCTCGTCCCAGTGGCACATATGCCCACATATGCTGACTGAAGTTACTATTTGAAAGAATAAATAAAAAACAAAAGAATAAATGACTAATTCCAAAAATATGTTTGCGTTTTTGATGCATTCAAAATGTATTTATTTAGATGGATCTGTAGCTAATTTAGTTCTGATCAAGAAAAATTCTTTTATGGCTCTAAAATTGTAATTGTTTGGCTGGTAGATAGACAATAAAAGTTCAAACAAAGTCAAGATATATATCTATGCCACAGTGGCGCACACAGAGGAGTTGGGGGTTCAAACCTCCCACAGTGATTCGAATCCATACAACCGTGGGAAAAAATTAGAAGTGGTGGAGTAATCTGTTCCTAATAAAATTTGGTAAGCTAGTTAGTTACTAATTAATTTTTCGCACAGATTTTTTGCAGTTTTCTTAGTTGGAGTTTTTCCTTTCAAATGACATTAAAATCATTAAATTCTGAGACTAAAAATTTTCGGAATTTTGTCTATTGAACGAATCACTGTGATCCCACCCATAAACCAAAATTGCTGGTGCAAAATATGGTTTCGAATGGAGTTGGGCTCGTAAGTTGTACGAAACCCGCCGCCCCCAAAATTCAATCCTGTCTGCGCCACTAATATTCCACCTAAGTATTTCAGCCATATTTAAACATTTGAAATAAAAAGGATCTGGAAGAGGGTTAAATGATAAATTTATAAATTTTTAAAAACCGTTTTTTTTTGTTAAAGTTAAATTTTGTTATAATTAATGTGTGTCTTTATTAGCAGAAATGCATTATACTTAAAATTTTGAACCGTGTTAGATCTTAAGCTGCCTCTGATTTGAACCAAGCGAATCTAGTCGAAGGAACTTTGGTTCATGGAAGCAGAATTTACCTCCATTCCGTTAAAAATTATTTAAGATTATAAATAAAAAAATCGAGTTCAAACATGTTTTCGAATAACAGTGAAAATTGGACGAAAAACATCAGATAGATTAGTAAGATTTTAGATTTAGTGATATCTATAATAATCTCATTAAATCTTGATTTTGCGGCCGTTTAATAGCAAATGTGTCTAATAGTGTCAAAAAAATACTCAAAATTCTTCAGTCAAACAAATTTTAATTCAAACAGTTTAATTATTCATTTGATTTCCTTCAAATCATCTCATTCGTCTCTATTGCAAGCAATACACAAATTCCAAAGATTCTTCCAATCTTGAAAACATTTTTCATAGACTGAGTTTGTGATCGCCGTCAGCTTCTTCTGCGAATTCGCCTTTATTGGCTCATTTGCCTCTAAATGCTTTCCGCGATGTAAAAACTTGAGATGTGGGGATAGAAAAAGTCACAAGGAGCATTGTTGGGTGAATACGGAGCTTGCGGAACGGTTTGAAAGCTGTTTTTGGTCAAACAGTCGCATAGAAGATGAGATTTGTGAGCCGGTTCGTTGTAGTGGTTAAGGAATCACGAATTGTTTCTACACAATTCTGGCCTCTTGCGATCTTAATAAGCTTTAATACACGTAATACTCCTCCGTCATTTATTGTCTGGTCTGACAGAAGAAATTCGGAGTGAACCATACCACAGCAATCAAGGAAAACAGGTCAACAAAGCTTTGACTTTAGATCGACACTGTAGTGATTTTTTTTATTTAGGCTCGCCTGAGAAGCACCATTCCGATAATTGTTGGTCAGTTTCGATGTCATATTCATTAACTCACATCTCGTCACGGGTAATAATGACGTCAATAATATTTTGGCCCAAAGAAATTATTTCTATAGCGACATCAGTTCGATGCTGTTATCGACAAATCACTTTTTTTTTAATATTCAACGTTTTTCTCAACATCTCAAGCAGAGCAAGCAATTAATGAAAAAAGTATTAAATTAAGGTTTCGTGTTTAAGGCATTTTATATTTTTGGGGGAAGTTTTGAGAGTGTTTTGTTATTTGAAAACGCCCCTTAATTTTTAATGAGGAATATTTTCCAAAAAGACAGTATAGAATTTTTTGCAATATTTTACTCAATACAAGCATTTTATGAAAAAGCTTTCCGAAAAACATAAAAAAACGAGGGTAAGGAAAGGGGGAGGGGCGTTCATGTGCATACAAAAAATATTCACATTTTTCATGCAAACAACTTTGTGCTAGACATCGAAGCTCAAGCTCTTCAAGTTTTCATACTTTCCGTGTGAAATTCTGTAGGGACTAAAAGGGGTCCTTTATGTGCAAACTATAAAAAACTCAGACGTGCTGGACTACTACTTTATCCGGGAAAAATGATCTGTACGACGTCCTCTTTCGGTCGTTACTCTGTTGCACAGAAAAAGTTCGAAATTGTTGCACTGTGTAATTGGTAAGAAATGAAAAATTTCAGACAAACTCTTTGCTCAACTCAACTCCACATTGCGAAGTTTCGCAGAACACAACCAACACTGTCTCATTTACAAACCTATCACACACAATCTTCCAACAGATGGCGCTCAAACAAATATTTGACAGATGTACCTACTCACAAGTCAAAAAGCTCGTGTCGAATTATTTCTCATTTGAAATACTTTCACCGAGTTTGAAGTCAATATATCCATCAACTCATGTTAGTTCACAGTCTCTTCATATAAACTTTTAACCCATTGTTGACCGTCAGATTTTGATTTTCGAAAGGTGAATAACACATCGAATTTTTAAATCGAATTATCTCATCTTCATTGGTTTTACTAAGTTTGAAATTAAAAACAAAAATATTAAAATACGTTACTCTATACAAACTTTTAACCCATCGTTGACCTCATTAGATTTAAATTTTGAAAAAAGTGAAAAACTTTTTATTTTAAGTATTGAAGATTTTTTTATTTTAAGTATTTTCACCATTAATTTTTTTCTACCTACTCACAAGTCAAAATCTTTTTGACAATATTTTGATCAGAAGAGCCCGTTTCAAGTTCAAACCTCTCTTAACCCTAAAACGTTAATATTAGTCGATTCAATTAATATCGCCAACGCCTTTCAAAACAGTTGCCAAAGGAGATTAGCATCCTGGTTTAACGTAAATACAATTCTCATTACTGTACATCGACTGTATTCTGCTTGATTGCAGCTTTTCGGTCATTTAATGTCGCACAGTAGTTTTCCGTGGATCAACCGGTGCTTAGTTTAATTGCATTAAAGTAAATCAAGCAGCCAACTGCAGCGTTCATACAACAACCTTTCGGCCAAACAAACGACTTGTTGCAATTTGAACAATAACGCAACATGTATGAAGCGGTTCGACCCAAATGTGCAACTGGCAAATCCGTTTAAGACGACAAAAGGCCCCAAGAAAACTTGACACAACGGCCGAAGATTACGCAGAATTTAATTAGAGAAAAAATTAAACGTGAAAATTGGCGTAACAAAGTAGCTTAAGAGACGAACGGACGAAACAGCGAATGGGAGGTGAGCCAAAGCAAACAAACAAAACAACTTCTTAGACAAATGTGGGTCTTTGACTAGCGGACACAGCAACTCACTGCCATGCACAGTGATTCGACTCCATACAACTGCGGGACAAAATTAGAAGGATACCAGTTAAGCATGGTCTGCTGAATGGAAATATCCATTTTGTTTTTCTTAAACTTTTGTAGTTTGGCAATGCCTTTGCAATTTTCGTAATTTTTGGAAAGCTATAGCACCAAATGTGTTGGTTAGATTTTTCAGATTTTACATTTAATCCGTAACGTCAACATTGATAACTGCAAAGAGTAACAGAAATTGTCTTAGGATCCTTTAGTTTTGCAATAAAAACAATAATAATAGACGTAAGTTTTGCTTTTTTGCAGTTTTCTCAATTTTTCATGCTGATTGCATACTTTTAGGGATGAAAAAAATAAATGTTGTCGAAAAATAGGTGTTTAGACCACTTTTCAAATAGGATTATTTTCTGAGATCGGAAGATATCGGAGGATATAATTACATTATCCGACAAAAAAATAATGCTGCTTAAAAAAAAAAAATTTCAGGAACATACTTTCACATACTTTTTAGATATTTTCCTCTAAGTTTTGCCAATTTTCAGATTTTTAACTTAGAAAAATATTTTGAATTAAAAGTGAAGTAAAAGCCTACGCTTCGCAAATTTTGAGAAAATATTAAAAGCGAAAATGGCCACATCATTTCATAATCCATATTGAAAGTTTGAGCAACTTCTTGGTAACCATGTATTTAAAAAATTTTTTTACTCAATAGACTAAAAAACAGAAAATATGTGTTTACATTTTTTTGTGAAAATAGTTTTAAATTTGAGCCGCTTTTGCAAACACACTAATTAATTTTGTGCACAGATATTTTGGGGTATTTTTAGTTGGGGTTTTACCTTTCAAATGACATCAAAATCGTTAAATTCTGAGACTATAAATTTTTTGAATTTTGTCTATGGAACGAATCACTGTGCAATGTGGTAAAAGCGTCTTCTGAAGGCAATAAATTGAAACCGCACGAAAGAACAAAAGCGCACAATTGTCGGTGGCTAAGTGAAATAAATACTCAATGTAAGACTACGAGTGTGTGTGTGTATGAATGTGTGTTGTTGTTGGTGGTGAGTGCCGCAATCAAGAACGCACCGCATTCACATAAACACGCGTGTGTTTATGTGCTTTTAATTTGTTGTTGTTGCTGGAAATATAAAACGTTAAGCGAGGCAAAATTGCTGAATGCAATGTGCCAATGCAATGTTGTTGTAATTGTAATGTTGCAACTTGAAAGCGGGCAACGCAACAGTAAACAGTGGCAAAGACACATTCGGCGCAAACTGGCTGAACGCATACAATTCATTAATTGCGACACACACACACACACACACTCACACACACACACACACGCTCAGATATTTCCTCGCAACTATGCGCTGTGTTGTTTACAGCGCTTGTCTTCCCCCAAATGGCGGCTCCTGTGCTGTTTCGCCAATTAAATGAAAACGAAACTGAAAATTGTTTTTCATTGCTTTTCATTGTTTAAACTTTGAGGCAATCGGGCTGGCAGTTGTGCTAAACAATCTTCGAGATGCGTATCTGAAAACAATTAAAGTGGCACACACAGAGCGCTAGCAGCGCCCTCTACGCAGTGCCACTGTGGTCTTAGCTGCTGCTGCACAACAACAACACAACAATTGCAATTGCACACTGCAGCGTGTGCGTCAAAATTACAGCTAATAGTTCCTACAACAACAACAACAACAACAATGATAAGGCAAACAGTAGCTGCTGCTGCTCGCGCTTGTTCGCTCCTTGGGCCTTTATCAAGATGCGTTGTTGTGTAATTTTATTAGCGGCGACAAGCGACACAGCCGACAAGTTGCCGCTACCAACACGACGCTGCTGGCAGGTGTATGTGACCGAATAGGGCCCGCGTTCAGGGAGGGCGCAAGGCAACTTATGACTTAAAGTGCTGCAATAGAGCGTGTCATGATTTCTACTACGCAGACGATGTGCGATGTGTTCAAGTAAAACAAAGAACTACGACCAGCGAAAACAGAAAAGAAAGACACAATTGTTGGTGAACAACATAGAAGAATGCGAAGCGAGGGGGGGCAGAAAAGAAGTAGAATGTGACATGTTCGCGTACAGAGAGAATAATTAGAAAATCCTTAAAAGGATATGCACTTGGAAAACATAGAACTTTAAGTCAACTGTATACTTAAGTTTAGAAAAAAGAAGATTTAATCTTAATATAAGAAAACAAAGAAGAAGACCGGCGTCTTTGCACGCATGAATTTTGTGATTTCGTTGAAATAATTTTGACTTCCTTTATGATTTTATCTAATTTTGAGTAAAGTTTGTTCACAAAAACTTTAAAAATTTTTTTTTTAAATTGACTGATGTTGATTTTCGAACACTTAAAAACATAACACTGATTTATTTTGATTTTGACAATTTTCTCCAAGTCTGAAGTCATGGGACCAGTAATCAAGTTTGCCTTATTTGTCCCCGTCAGATTTTGATGGAAAAATACTTTTCTAATTATTTGTGATTTGAAATGCTTTCACCATATTTTAAGTCCATAGAGCTATTAAATCATATTTCCCCCAACAAAGTCTTTAACCGTTGTTCACTCCGTATTTTAATTTCTGAAAAAGTGAAAAGCAAATGAATTATTTCTCATTTGAATCCTTTTCAACAAGTTTGAAGTCAATAGGCCCATTAAATAATTTTATTTTCACAGTTTCTCCATACAATCTTTTTACCCATCGTTGACCCTGTCAAATTTTGATTTTTAAGAAATTGAAAAACACATGTCGAATTATTTGAAGTGGTTTTACTAAGTTTGAAATAATAAAAAACCCATTAAAGTATGTTTTCCATACAAAATAATGGCTATCAGCATTATTGATCCTGTTAGATTTTGATTTTTGAAAAAGTGAAAAGCACGAGTTGAATTATTTCTTATTTGAAATGCTTTTATTATATTTAAAGTAAAAAAAGCCCATTAAATCACATTGCTCCATAAAAATTTTTAACCCATTGTTGACCCCGTCAGATTTTGATTTTCGAAAAAGTAGAAAGCTCGTGTCGAAATATTTCTCATTTGAAGCCTTTTCAACAAAATTGAAGTCAGCCCAGTAATTCATGTCTTTTCACAGTCTCTCCATATGAACTTTTAACCCATATTTGAACCCGTCAGATTTTAATATTCGAAAAAGTGAATAGCACGTCAAATATTTCAATCGGATTTTCTCTTTTCAAGTGGTTTTACTAAGTTTGAATTAAAAAAAATAAAACATTGCTACGTTGCACAGTGTCGCGAGTAGGGACAAAAATCAAAAAAATGATTTTCGTAAATGTAGAAAAATAAGTTTGTAGTACTGAAGTAAATACCTCAAATTACTAAAATGTGAAAACAGATTTTAAAAATATCAATTTATATACCGATGGCAGGCCACCAAACTTTCACTTTGTGAAGGTGGGTGACTTGGGTAGAAATTATTGCAATTTGTTGAATGTAAGTTCGAGGTCTCTTATTGAAAAATTTCCCATGGAACCTTATGTTAAGTAAATATATTCTATAAATATACTATTTTTGCAACTCTGTGGAAGCTATCCCTCTTTTGTTCTGCTTTCCATATTCCTTGTACCGTTACTTAAAGAAACGTCAATTCGTAGGAATAAAAGTGCAGTGTCATCAAACTTTAGATACACTTCAAAAAAATACTCCTTCTCACTCCTTCGAGATTTTACAGTGTGATATAGCTGAAAGTATGTTTTAATAGAAACCATGGATCTTAGCTGTAGAAACTTGCACGTTTTTAAGAAATTCAACATTTTCAGTGACGTCAGTCAAAAATAGGGACCTTTTTGCAGCATGGTTGGCAGGAAAACATAGCGACCACTGCTACGTTTCGCTTAAACTATAAATTTTTGTATGTAATATTTAATATGCAAACACCACTTGGTTTTCAAAAATTACAAAAAAAAGGTAGATTCGATGGAAGGCTTCGGTAATACTGCGTGGCGTGCCATCGAATCAAGGCAACTTTCGAAAAGAAGCAAAACTTGTTAATGTCTTCAGAACCAATTATAGCAGTTAATAGGAAAATTAAAGGTAAACATGAAAACCGAAACTCTGATATTATGCAATTTAAAAAAATTTTAATTTAGAATTTTGTCAAAAATAGATGTAGAGGGTTAAATTTGAATAATTCATCATCGGAAACCGATTGTCCTAGCAGTACAGATTAACAAATTGTAATTTTTAATGAAAATATATGCTATACTGAATTAAATACAATCAAATTACTTTACACAACCTTTGTCAGGTCTAGATTGGAATATGCCGCGCTAATATGGAGACCATATCACGCCTCTTTCATAAACCGAATTGAACGCATCCAGAAAGTCTTCATTCGGTTCGCTTTGCGTTCGCTGAACTTCAGTGATCCCATGCCGTCCTACAGCTCTCGTTGTCTTCTAGTGAACTTGAAGTCACTACATGCTAGGCGTTCACTTCTTGCATGTTCTTTTGTAGTCAATCTTATAAGTGGGTCTATTGATTGCCCGGATCTTTTAGCAAGAATAGCCTTTAATGTCCGTAAACGGAGTCTGCGGAGGGTGGATACCTTTCATTTAGATGTTCCCAGGACGAATTATGCAAGAAATGCACCTCTATCTAGGGCCCTTTCGGAATTAAACAATGTTAAAGATTTTGATGTGTCACTTCCGAAAGGTTTGTTGTTAAATAGTTTAAGTAACTTATAGTTTTTAATTATTTTTATATCCCATAGTCACTAAAGACATTTGTTCATTGGCTAAATAAATAAATAAATAAATAAATAAATAAGAGGTGCTATTATTTTCTATTTGGGTTTGAAATTACTTAGATGCGCATAAGTATGAACATATATTTGTAGATTTTTCAAAATTTCTTTTTTTTATAACAAGCGTATTTGTAAGTTGATCGAAAATGTGCATATGTGTTTATATTGATGATACCAAATTGATGAATTGATTGATATTGATGCTGTACCAAATTTCATCAATATATCTTTTATAGTTTCCGAGCTACTGTCAACTTAGTATTTGGTTTGTATGGGAGGTGGGCGTGTCCGTGGGGCGATTGAAGTAATTTTTGGTGTATTAACTTCTCTTTATAACAAAATCATACGTACAAAATTTTATTGCCGTACGACTATTCCTTCTATTTTTGTCCCTCGCTACTATGGACTCGCGACACTGTGCGTTGCTCTGTACAAACTTTTTACCCATCGTTGATCTTATCAGATTTTGATTTTCAAAAGCACAAATCTTATTATTTCTTATTTGTAATGCTTTTATTATATTTAAAGTCAAAAAAGCTCATTGTATCAACTTTCTCCATACAAACTTTAAATCCATCATTGACACCGTCAGAGTTTGCTTTTCGAAAACGTGAAAAGCTCGTATCGAATTATTTCTCATTTCAAATACTTTCACCAAGTTTGAAGTCAATAGATCCATTAATTCATGTTTTTTCATAGACTCTTCATATGAACTTTTAACCCATTGTTGACCCGTCAGATCTTGATTTTTGAAAAGTGAAAAACACATCGAATTTTTAAATCGAATTTTCTTATTTCAAGTGGTTTTACTAAGTTTGAAATTATAAAAAAAATATTAAAATATGTTGCTCTATACAAACTTTTAACCCATCGTTGACCTCTTTAGATTTTAATTTTGAAAAAAGTGAAAAACTTTTTATTTTAGGTAACTATTGAAGATTTTTTTATTTTAAGTATTATCACCATTAATTTTTTTTCTAGTCTTCCCGGATATGAACTTTAACCCATTGTTGACCCAGTTAAATTTTATTTTTAAAAAATTTAAAAAATATGTTTCGAATTAATTTTAATTTAGAGTACTTTTGCAAGTTAGAAATCCAGGTCCATTAAATGACGATTCCTGATACAAAACCCTTACCCAAATTTGGCTCTTTTAGACCCCGAATTGAAAAAATCCCGTCCTAGCGGGGGTTATTTTTTTGAAGTAGACCTACAGTTCAAATTTAATTTCATAAAAAATAGCATAAAACGTATATAAAAGGAAGAAAGAAAGTGGCATAAAAGAAATATGAATGGACAAAGTAACTAAAAGCAAGACGAGCAGTAAATGGAAAAAGAGGAACCCATATAAAACATGGAAGAAGAGGTGAAGTAGTAGTAAGTAAATTTCATCTGCAATCAGGCCATGGATGGCATTTTGCAGATTTCTTTTCATACTTAATCGTAACATGTTTTCTTTAAAATGCATTGAAAATATCACAACTCAATAAATAAATATGTTTTTTATATGTAAATGAAATTGTGTACTTTTATTGGGACACCTTATGGAACAAAAAATAATATGAAAAGTAAGTAGAAATGGATTCCAGAACAAAGAAGATGGAAAATAGTAAACATTTTGAAAAGAATTCTTTAGCTTCTTTCGATTAGTTCGATTACTGGGACAAGGAATATATGTTTTGGTCTAAGTGAGATCTTAGTCTAAATTTGTTGTTTCTACCTGTCTAAAATAATAATATATAAAAATAATAAATCAAAAATAGGATGATGAAAAGTTAAAATAATAAATAAATGAAAGGTTTTTAGAGAAAAAAATCATAAAAATAGAGAAAAAGCTTCAATGCGGAAAAATAGATTACAAGAAGTACAAAAAGCGAAAGAGTGGAACAAAAGGAGCGTGAGAAAATAAGTTAATCAACGATAGAAAGAAAGATATTTACTGAAAAGTTACTTACTTTACTGGCGCATTAACCCTTTAACGGTATCGGTCGATTTCAAAAAAGCGCGCCAGCCGATTACTAAATGTATATCAATTGATGTCATAGCTTTAAGCAGCATCTGGGCCTTTTCGTAACCATTCATAATAAGCATTGAACTTAGTACTTGAATAAAAAGAACTAAAAAAAGGACGAAATAACTGCGATTGTAAACTGATTTCAAGTTTTTTGGTAGGAAATTATGCTCTAAAAAAAGTAGGCACAAAACGGAAAAACGACAAGTGTTGTGCTTACTTCGAAGTAGATCAAGACGGAAAAGGCCATTAGAGAGGCAAAAGCAGAAAAAGGTAGTCAAAACAAATCACAGCGCAACAACTGGCGGAAAACTATACCAAAGAAGAAGAAAAACTACAACGCTAACATTTGAAGGCAAAACAACAAAAACCAAGCAAAAAAAAAGTATATCAGCCGCAGCGGCAGCAACAACAGCAACAACCAACAGCAGCCGCCACAAATTAAAAAACTTTTCTTACCTAACGGCTTTTCGTAATACTTCAACGTCGGCACCCGCGCCCACTTCTCTCCTGCGCGCACAAAGTTAACACACATTTTCTCTCGTTTTGCTTCGACTATGCTTTCAGCGTCTTGAATTCTGCCAACGCTTGCAGTTTGAACTCGTTGCGTGCCCTCTCACTTTCAACTTTGGGCCAACAACAACAACAAAAATAATGAAAATGAATAAAAAATATGTAAAAGCTAATGTCTAGCTACCATATAGTAGTTGTTGTTGTTGCTATTGCGCTGATTACATATTTGCTGTTTGCATGCGGCTTTAAAGATTTGTCTTTTTCTTTGTATCGTTGCAACGAAACGACGCGTTGTTGCCGTCGAAATGTGTGTTAAATTTAATAACACGCACAACAGACCAGCCAACGAATGGGCGGCAGTTAGATTGGCAAGTTAACTGGCGCTGACAGACCCGACTGGAGCAGAAAAACTTGCTGAAAATCTGGCATTACGCATACGCACCGCCAGCCGGACAAGTAAATACATACAAACATATCTTTTTTATGTTTGCATGCTTGTTTGTGTGTGTTAATAGTGTATCTGTATGTGTTGAATATGGTATATCTGCTTGCTACTACGTCTGCCAGTTCAGTTCAGTTCAGTCTGTCTGTCTGTTTGTCGATTTATCTTTGTTAGTGTGCACTAGCGAAATACAAAAGTACAATACAACCAAAATATGAGAAAAACAACACTTGCTGCTTGCCTACCGTAGCTCCAAGTTGTCACTTTCAATCCACATTTTGTAAAAAAAATATCATACGAGCGTTTGTATGTTGATGTAGGTTACTGTCGGTGTAAACTTGTGCAAGTTTGGCTAAATGTTGCAAATTTGTAGATAATTTTGAAATTGTAGTTTTGCTATAATTCTCCAAAAAAACATAAAATTTATTGTAAAATTTTGGAAGACTTTTGCTTTATGAGAAAAGACCCACAATTCCACACATGTAAAGTGTCCAGCAGTTTGTACTACACAGATTTTAGGCATTAATATAGTTTGGCTGTCATTAAAATATCAGTTCTCAAGGTAAAAATGCTGTTAGCCTCAAAGTATGCACCGATATTTTTACTGCATGTTATAGAAAAATATCTGAGCATACATAAGTCTTATCTGGCTGCCCTTGAAACAATAGTTTCCAAGTCAAAAAGTCCGCAAGCCTTAAAGTATGCAATGGTTTTGCATTGAACTGCCTGAACTTATGAAAACGAAATTTAGCTCACTGCTAAAACTGATGTTTGCTTGTTTTTCAAACTATAGTTCCCAAGTCAAAAAGTCTGCAAGCCTTAAAGTATGCAACAATTTTTCACTGAACTACCAAAACATTAATAAAAAAATCTTAGCTCACAGTCAAGTCACTTTTAAATCATAAATGTCGTCTGGTTGTATTGGAAACAATTGTTCTCACGCCAAAGGGGCTACTACTTAGCCTTAAAATATGCACCGATGTTTTTATTGATCTGCGTGACTAATATAAAAAAGTTGTTGACTCACAGCAAAGTCTGATTGTAATTGAAATAACAATTCTTAACTCAAAGACGCTGTGAGCCTTGAGGTCACCGATTTCAAAAAAAAAAATGCTTAAACCAGCGACCGCAAAAATTATGAGCTAAATATAAAAATCAAAATTTAAAACTTATTTTTTGATTTTTATTTTCCGCTCACCGAATAAAAATTATTTTTTGTGTTTTTTTTTTTCGATCAGAAAATAAAAATTATTTGTTGAGTTTTATTTTTTTGGGGAAAAATAAAAATTATGCGGTGAGTTTTATTTTTCACTTGCAGAATGAGAATTATTTTTCAGTTTTATTTTTTCAACACAAAATAAAAATTATGGGACGAGTTTTTGTTTTTGATTCAAAAATAAGCCTCATGTGGTAAGTTCAATTTTTCAAATTTTATTCTGAAAATTATTTTCTGAGTAATACTTTTCGCTCATGAAATAAAAATTCGACTATGAATTATAAACTTTTTCTTTAAAGGAATGAATGCAAATATGTGATTTTTCCCGATACCCACCCAATGTTATGAATGTGTGTACTCTAGACCTCGCTCTAAAGTTCTGTATTGGTTACATTATTCTGTACGGAAAAAAGATAAAAATAAAACTCACCGCATAATTTTTATTTTTCCCCAAAAAAATAAAACTCAACAAATAATTTTTATTTTCTGATCGAAAAAAAAAAATTTAAAAAAAATTATTATTCGGTGAGCGGAAAATAAAAATCGAGAATTTTTTTTTATTGCTTTTTTGAAAACTGTTTTCAAAAACAATAACTTTATTGCACTACATGATATATCTGCAATGCTTCCTTCATCTTGATTTTTTTGATTAAAAATATTGTGATAATAATTATTTACGGTCCCTGGCTTAAACATTATCAGGACCCTACCTGAGATCACAGCCAAGTCACTTTCAAACCATAACTGTTATCTGACTGTCCTTAAAACAACAGTTAAAAAGTCTGCAAGCCTTAAACTATGCAACAATTTTATACTGAACTGCCTGAACAGTATGAAAACGGATCTTAGCTCACAGCCAAAACTGATGTTTGCTTGACCTTGAAGGAGAGGTTCTCAAGTCAAGAAGGTTGTTTGAGGTTGAGCTTTAAAATATGGACGGAAGATTTTATTGAACTGCCTGAATATTATCAAAAAAGATGTTAGTTCACCGCCACAAATGTTGTCTGCTAAAATAACAGTAAATTCAGAGACTGTGATCCTTAAAATATCCGCCGAAATTTTCACTGAAATGGTTAAATGTTAATATATAAAAAAGGATCTTAGCTCACAGACAAGTCCCTTTTAAGTCTTTTTTTGCCTGTCTTTTTTTGTTTTTGTCCCCACCAAGCAAAATGTGAGAAATAGGCAACAATCGTCAGTGGCAACAAATTGGCGACTCGCCGATTTATTGCCGCAGCGACAAATTAGCAACATGTCCCAAAAACACGTTGTTTTCCAGGACTTTGAAATATCGAATTGATATGCTTTGTATTTCAGTGAGATTGATCGCATTTCAAACATTTTTATTCATTCGCCGACGGTTCATTGATCAACAGCATTGATTCAAGCTCAACCCAATGAAAGCAACATTGAATTGTTATATGCAAATTAAATTCCATCCCAACCAAAACTGACTGCCTTTTTATATATTGATCATTTTTCAAACAATATGATGTATTTAGATATGAAAACGAATCGTCCAGGCGATATGAAAATAACTCGTCCAGGCGATAAGAAAACGACTCGTCACGGCGAGTTGCTTTCGGCGGACGTTTTAGAACGACTGGTGATACGAAATCGATACGTTGGCAATATTACCGGCGATTAATTTATTGCCGGGGGCGACTCGTTTTCTTATTGCCGGCAACAAAAAATGTCTGGTGGGTCTGTTCAAATAAAATTAATGGGCTTAAAGTATGCTTAGCTCATAGCCAAGTGGCTTTTTATCCCTAAATATTGTCTGGTTATCCTTGAAAAAATATTTCTCAAGGCTGTGAGCCTTAAAGTATGCACCAATTTTTGTACAAGTGTACAAGCTGAATATTCAGAGAAATCTCTTAGCTTGCAACAAAGTTGCTTCTAAGCCCTAAATATTGTCTGGCTGCCCTTGAAAGAATCATTCTCAAGCCGAAACGGCTAAGAGCCTTGAAGTATGCACAGATATTTTCACTCACCTGATTGAGCAATATTTATAGTAATTTTCAAGAGCATCTAAGCTCACTGCCACATAATATTGAAGCTGTCTGTCTCTGCGATTGCTTGTTTTAAAAGAATAAAAGTTAAATGGCTTTCGAAGCAACAAGCCTGAGTGACTTATAGTATGAACCAATGTTTTCATTGAACTGCCCAAACACCTCAGCGACACGTTGCAGCTTAACAACCACTTTTCTACTTAGTTTCTTGGCCTTCAAGCTACAAATTCCTATTCTTGAAGCAATGTTTATCAAGTCATGTGCTTTGTGTATTTGTTCCGTGCCAAAATTCCATTTTCCATCCAAACGAATACTAAATGTCAAAGTTTTCGGTAGACTTTGAAAAGTTCTTTTTTCATTTGTGTTGCTGTGTGTTTTGGTTAATTTTATTGTTATTTAAGTTGTATGTTTATTTTTCCAAAGGACATTGATACCATTTTATACCATAAAAGGAGGTGTTGTAAAATTCTCCACAGCCAAATGTAAACTTAAGGCTATCTAATTTGGAAACTCCCTTCATACAAAAAAAACTTGAGGCAACACAAACAACAACAAATGAGTACGTAAGTATCTAATAAAGAAATCACTTTCGCACACAAACATATCAACAAGAAAAACAACAACAAAAACAGCTACAAAGCAAAACCTTACTGGCTGCGAGCAGGTAGCGGCATTAATGCATTTTGCATACTTTTTCGAGGCACATAGGAACCTCGACGATAAGGGCCGCTAATGCCTACAACAAATTAACACTTTATAACAACGCCAATGCGAAACATAAGACGCCAAGTAAAAGCGGAAGAGACGTGCGAACGAAAAACGTAACAGCAAAACCATAGTCAGTCAAAACGACGAACCAACGAAGGCCCAAACAGGTCCTTGATGGGCAGAAAAACAAAAAATATTTTCTTAAAAAATGAAATAAAGAAAAAATTTATATAAAGAATTTTTAAGGGCAAAGCAAGTAGACGCTTATGTCGAGCTTGTTGTTGGTTGCTTTCAAAGTAAAAAAGTTAAATAAAATCCTTTAAATTTTAATTACTTTCCTGTTGGCGTAAGCAAATATGCTTTAAGGGCGCCGGTACAAGTAAAAATTAAGCAGTGTAAACTGAAGCAAGCAAAAAAGCAAACGTAATTAAAGCAAGAAAAAACAACATTTTTCAGTCAACATTTTTAAATGTTTCACTTTGAGGCCTCTGATTCGAGGTTGGTGAAATTTAAGACGTTGCACAAGTTTACTCACAACATGAAAGTATGCACACATACACATATAAAGTTTAAGGACACTCACTCAGGCAGTGAGTGAATTATAACTTAAGTGAATGTGTATCATACAAGTACACACAGTCCATGTGATATGTGGAGCGTTGTGAGTTGGAGCGTTGTGTGGGGTGTTGCTGCAGGCTGGCAAATAAACGTTGCGAAAGTTATTTGGCTGGTCGGCGAAGACTTTGGTACACGCTAAAAATGTTAATTAGCTAATAAGCGGGAAGTAAGCAGTTAATTATGTTGTGCAGTAAAGCTTATTAGTGTGGAAGAAGTACTAGAAAAAACTGAGGTGTTGTCTGCTAAGATCAGCTCATATGGCGATCTTAGGTTGGGTTAGGTCATGGTGGCTGCTGCTGTATGGGAGCCACTTAGGTCTATACATATATAACTCGTTGTGACATCACATTTAACCCATTTTATATATGTAGCCAGTACTGAAGAACCTAGAGTCATCCCCTCTGAACTATCGAGGCCAGCATAAGGCGACCTCAGACGCCCTTAAAACTACACTACTTGACTACTACTTGAGGTGATTCTGATAATGTGTGATTAGAACTGATTTAGGTATCATTACTGATATAACAATAGTACCATTCCAGTACCAGAAATTATTGAGTTACATAAATGGGTCATACTTAAGGCTAGACTTAATAAGGCTAGACACTTTGATACCTGTTATACCCAAAAGGAGTCTTTTCGGTGCGCTCTCGGAGCAACCTAACTCATCTGCCTACTAACAACTAAGTCTGTGAATCATATAAATTCGTAAAGTGATTAGATTCAGTGGTTCATGTTTATTTGAAAACCATTGATACGGTTTAAACTTAATCTTTGAAATAGAATAAAATTTAGATGTATGAGTTTACAGACTGTGATCCAAAACATTTATGTTTTCCATACCTGACATATTTTGGTCCTGAAAGTTCAAAATAGAAAATTTAGTTAAAACGAGACAATTTTCCTCTTTCATTTGATATGCATATCTTCATCTATGCAAAACCGCAAATATTTAAAAAAATATTTGAAATGTGTAAGTCCTTTAAATTTTAAAGTCCTTTAAGAAGGTTTTTGGGTCAGAAAATGAAAAAATATTTGAAATGTGTCAGTCCTTTCAATTTTAAAGTCCTTTAAGAAGGTTTTTGGGTCAGAAAATGAAAAAATATTTGAAATGTGTAAGTCCTTTAAATTTTAAAGTCCTTTAAGAAGGTTTTTGGGTCAGAAAATGAAAAAATATTTGAAATGTGTCAGTCCTTTCAATTTTAAAGTCCTTTAAGAAGGTTTTTGGGTCAGAAAATGATAAAATATTTGAAATGTGTAAGTCCTTTAAATTTTAAAGTCCTTTAAGAAGGTTTTGGGGTCAGAAAATGGAAAGCTGACTATGCCAGGATACTATAAATTACCTCTAGTTTCACGTGTATTAACATTTGGATTTGTATTATTAACATTTGGATGTGTTTCGGCAAATAAAAAAATTGCTTCGCATGGTGTAATAAATGTAAAGTTGGTCTTTTCACTCAGTGCATCATAACTTTGTCATTTTTTTTTAATTCTATTAAAGTTAGGCTTAATATTTGCTCAAATAATATATCTTGCATCTTAGATTTTAAAACTAGAGGAGATCATTTATATTATCTATAAAAAACATTCGAAAATTAATGATTTTTTAAATTGGTCGAAAAATTCACCAGTCTTAACCTTTCACCGTCAGTAAATTCCCCAAATCTCATCTAATTTGGCCAAACTGTATATCGCTGGAAAGGCTAAGGTACTATCTTCTGACAGACGGACAGCTTGTGTTAGTCGAATGATTCATTTACGAGATATTTGCTCATAACTGAAACAACAGGGAAAAAGCTGGTTTTTCGAAGATTTTTTAAAACACTTCTTAAAAAAAATTTTTTTTTTCAGTTTCGTGTTCAGCGGCCCAAAGTTAGCCTAGAAAATACTTTTATTTTTAGGTGCATTTTTCGTGTCGAGTAGTGTAATGAATAATGAATAATAAATAATAAATAATAAATTAAAATAAATAAATAATAAATAAAAAATAATAAACAATCAACATTCGATTCAACAATCAATTATAATTAAAAAAGATTAAAAAATTAATATATTAATTAAAAAATTAAAATATTAAAGAATTAATATATTAATTTTGTAATATTTATTTTTTTTTTGTATTGAGTGTTTCTGTTTTTACATTCCCAACTTGAAATAAAAAAATAATAAGCAATCAACATTCAATACAACAATCAATAATAATTAAAAAAGTAATATATTAATTAAAAAATTAAAATATTAAAAAATTAATATATTAATTTTTTAATATTTCTTTTTTGTTTGTATTGAGTGTTTCTGTTTTTACATTCCCAACTTGAAATAAAAAAATAATAAGCAATCAACATTCAATTCAACAATCAATAATAATTAAAAAAGATTAAAAAAGTAATATATTAATTAAAAAATTAAAAATTAAAATATTAAAACATGAATATATTAATATTTTAATATTTAATTTTTTTTGTTTTTAGTGTTTCTGTTTTTTACATTCCTAACTTCACGTCAAGTGAAAGTATATTTCATAAGCTGGCGCTTCCTTGGCCTGTTGTAATAAAAATCATAATAACATTACGCTTTTAAATAGCTGCTAAATAAATTATCAAAGTGAGGCCTTCGTTCAAGCGTTAGAGTGGTGTTTTCTCTTAAGGATCAGTTTCCATGGAGTGAAACATAGAACATATGAATTCTTTAAATAAGTTTATTAGTATTAAATTAAATTAAATAAACTAAACTTCCAACCTGAAGACTTCTTCAACCTACCTACGTGCCTGCCTAAGTTCAATAGATGATTGTTCTGGATTCCAGTCAAAATTCGAATTACACTGCAAAACAAAATCAAATTTTTTTTAAAATAACAAAAAACCAGTTTTGTAGGACATTTTAGTAACAATTTTGAATAAGTACGAAGTAAACAATTAAACACATTTTCAGTTTTGGCTTAATTCTGGCGTTCAAGTTAATTTCTGAGCTTTGATGTATTCAGAAACCTATAGTAGAATTTTATGGCGAATATTTTCGTGGTACATATTTTCCTTAAAAAGTTCTGTTTTACAGGACATTTTTGGCATTTTAGAAAAAAAGGGTCAAATTGACCCATAAAAATAGTAGCTACAGGGTTAAAATGTTCCACAAAAATATTCTTCGTAGTATTTTACATCAAATTGCTGAACCCATCATATACCTAAAATGTAAGGATACGTGGTTTTCGTATGCCGATTCACCATAAGAATGTGCAAAAGGGGGAAAACTTTGACCCCCCCGTAAAAAAATTCAGACGTAAACTTTCAAAACGCCGATACACGTATATTTTTTTTTTGGTCCCCTCTACCAGAATCCGTTGTCAGAACGTTGTTATTTTTTTTGTGTTGTGCAGTGTTATTGGTGCACGCAAGGAAATTTTTTGGGTTCAAACCCCAGTCATACGATTCGATATTTTGGGTGGTTAAAAATTTGTGTATGGATGCTGCTCGCCCTCTTTAAATGAGATACTGTGTTTGCCACTAATTTAAGTAAACATTCAAGTAAATGAAGCTTTTCACTTGAATCTCAAAACAAGTTGAGCACCTTATGTGATATTCTAAATACCTGCTTATGTAATTCAATCAATTCGGTAGAAGTCAAAAAGTCTATACCAACATTTACTTATCAATTTCACTATTTGAGCTGACATTTTTGCTATTTTTACTGTCTTCAGCCGCCTCTTATTTAGGTTTGTAAAAAAAATTAAAATAAATTCAAAATGATGCCACGCAGAGTGCCGCAAACTAACTATGAACCTCTTTCGAACTTAGTGTAGGGTATGCAGTGAAAACTTTCACACACTCTACAACTACATGTAATTACGCCAAGGACACACTAGCTCCTTGCAGAAATGCTCAAGAGTCCGCGTATGCGTAAGCAGCACACATCCGCAGTTTGTGCTCTCCAAACTTCACTTTTTTTGCTCACAACTATTTATGTGATAAGCCGGCGCTAAACTTGAATAAAGACTTTAAAAGCAAATTTCATTGCAACAAAACGTCAACAGCGACGTCTTTCACCATCGCTGCCACATTATGTGCAAATCTGTGCATGTGTGTGTGTGTGTGTTTGGGCTTAAGTGTGTTCAAACTTACGAGAGTACGGGACAGCCGTCGACGGTCGACGTTCGAGGGCGGTTAACTTAAGTAAATTAAAAGCGTGCACAGTGTATGGAGAGTAGGCAGAGGCAAACAAAAAATAAAAATAATCGCAACGAGGCAACGAAAACTTGCTGCCGCCCGGGCTGCCATTTTTGCAATTCGGTTATCCTGCCGGGCTGCCAACATGCCACTTCACTCTGCATTTGCGTGCGTGCGTATGTATGTGTGTGTGTGTGTACTTAACACATTTTTAAGGATTCACCGTGGCTGACAAGTGAGTTCAGCTTCTACAAAAAAAAAAAAAAATGGAAGAAAAGCTGGCGCAAAAGGTTTTCAGCGGCATCAATAAAATGGAAACAGGCTAAGCGGCGCTGCCCGGGCCGAGTGCGACGTTTTTTGTGTGTGTGTGGTGCGCTTTCGAGTGGCATTTTCTTCTCTGGTTAGCGCAACAACAAAAAAAAATATGTATAAATGAAAAGCAAAAGCAAGGCGTACTAACGTCGAACAGCCGCGCAGATTGTGCGGTCAAAAAGATTATCGATCTGTTTTCAATTGAATTGTCTTCAATCTTATTTCTTACTGCCTGCCGCTTGCCAGCATCGTCGCTGCTTATCGGCTTCGCCGTGATGCGCTCCTCTATGTGTGTGTGTGTCTTGCTTCATGTGCTTTGGCCAAGAGTAAATGTGTTGGTCATAAGGATATACATACGAAGTACATATGTATGCAGGCACATAAGAACCTACAGACATGGCCAAGGATGAGCCTTGTCTGGTCTGTGTCTATATAATGTCTGCATATGTATGCATATGTGTGCGTGTATGTTCGCATATGTGCGCAGTTGAAAATTTGATAATATTGAAAAATACTTAAATATTTCTTAAACATATTTTTTTTTTTTAGTAGAAGTAGATAAAACTTTATACTTTTCAATCAAGTAGTTTCTACTTGCAGAATTTTGCTGCAGGACATTTTATATATGTGCGTTATTTGTCCAATATGTGCACATCGTTGTGCTTGGGGCAGCAAATTGTCATGGCTCATTAATTTTTCAAGCATAGTTTCAGTGCTGTGTGGAGCAGTGAAGAGTGGAGCTTGCACTTGGCACTTTGGTTGACCTCGGCTGAAAGACGATGACGATGATGTGATGTGGAAATATCCTGGATGTTGGGTTTAAAACATGCTCAGAGCATCGCTCATGGTGAGTCTGTATTGAAGGTTACGGAGGTAAGTTGGTAGGAAAGATGTAAGTTGGTAAGTAAAGAAAAATTTCATTGATAAAAATAATTGTGTGAAGAGATAAAAGTCGAAAAAACATTTTAAATTAATGAAAAAATTAAAAAAAAAAATTTTAAATTAAAAATGATATTTTAAATGTTCTACAACATTTTCGATACTTTAAAAAAACTTTGAAAATTTTGAATACAATTTTAGAAAAGAATATAAATGAATTTAAATTGAAATTTTCAAATTTGTAGGAAGGGTTTAAGTTGGTAAGTAAGGAAGTATCTCAGTGACAAAAATAATAATGAATAAACGTCGAAAAAACATTAAGAATTAATGAAAAAAATTAATAAAATTTTTAAAAATGAAAAATCGTATTTTAAATGTTCTACAACATTTTTGATACTTTAAAACAACTTTGAAAATTTTGAATACAATGTTAGAAAAGATTATAAATTAATTTAAACTGTAATTTTCAAATTTTGTAGGAAAGGTGTAAGTTGGTAAGTAAGGAAGTATCTCAGTGATAAAAATAATAATAAATAAACTTCGAAAAAAGATTTAGAATTATTAAAAAAGATAAAAAAATGTATTAAACATGAAAAGTCATATTTTAACTGTTCTTAAAATATTTTTGATACTTTAAAACAACATTTTTGATACTTTAAAAATATTGGATACAATTTTAGAAAAGAATATAAATTAATTTAAATTTCATATTTCAAATTTTCGCCTAAATTAAGAAGAACTAATAATAAATATAAAATAAGAAACATAAGAAATGTAAATAGAACTAAATTTTAACCCTGCATAGCCAAACATATTTAATATAGATTAAAGTAAATGTTCGTCGTTTCGACTTACATGGTTTTAAGATCGATTTTAAGAAGTCGGTAGTGCATACAATTTCTTAAAGACAATGAAAATCAAAAAAATATCACTTTTCCAATTACTTTTATTTTCAATTAATTTAATTTTAAATAAATTTTAAATAATTAAAATGAAGTGAGGTTTTTATTATATTTTGCTAAATTATGACTAACTTCTTTTTTATGACATCAAGCTGTATCACAACAATGGTAGTTGAAAGGACGAACATGGGGTAAGCCGGGTTACAAAAATTATAAAAGGAGTAGAATCAAAATATAAAAAATTATACTACTACAACAACAACAATAATTATAAACAGCTAACAATTGATAATTACGCAAGTTTTGGAGATTGACACATTTTTCCCCGATTCGTTTCTTTTTAATTTTTTTAGTGTTCAGTTTTATTAAAGTTTGTTTTGAATTTCTTTTTGAACTTAACATTTTTTATTTTTATTAAAAAAGAATTACTATTGAAAATATTTTCTGTATATATGTAAAGTTTACACAAAAAAAAAATTGCAAATTTGAAAATATTTCCCATTTTGTGTAAACTTTACACAAAAACGCATTGCAGTTTTTTGAAAAAATAATTTAAAAAAATTAGAAATCTCAAATATTTTGAAATTTAAATTTTTTTTTTAGGAATAAGAAATTAAGAAAAGTTTAGTGCAACAAACTTTGAAAATATTAAAAACATTAATATTATTCCCCGATTGTTTTTTTTTTGTTAATTTTTTTAGTGTTCAGTTTTATTAAATTTTGTATTGAATAATTTTTCAAATTAAAAATGTAATTGTTATTTATTAAAAAAAAGTTCAAATTTGAAAATATTTTCCGTTTTTGTGTAAAGTTTACTGTAAAGTAAAGTTTTTGTTTAACCCTCATCCGACGTTCAAAAAAACTTACACATAAGATGTTCGGGTGAAATTTCACCCATATGGTACTTTGTGTTGGTTTAATGAATTTTTTGACCAATTATAATAAAAAATAATTTGTTATCTTTAATCTTTATTATCTTTGTTATATTACAGATAAATAAGGTAACAAATTTGTCTATATTTATTTGCCATTAGGGCAACTTGGTTAGGGTAGGTTATTGTGGCTGGCTCTGTAAGAGACACACTCGGAGGCCTATTATGAGACCCATTGTGATACCACATATTTCACCCGTTTTTGAAATGTGTATGTTACACTGTTTTTCCTAACATATGTTACAGCCCACATTTCAAGCGGATGGGGAAAGGGGGCAAGGAAGGGCAGTAGTTAACTAAAACTTTGTGTTCACCACATGTATACTTTTTTTAAGAATTGCAAGCAGAATATGCCTTACGATAATTTTTTATACAAAATTGGCACCGTATTTCAATAGTTTTTTTACTTTTTTACGCTCTGATTTTCTGACAAGGTTTGGGAAATTGGCTGTATTGAAATAAGAAGTCAGCATGAGTATTTTTTTTTTGGTAACGTTGCTCTACGCAAAATCTTTAGCTTTACTAAACGCAAATCTAGGTCTTCAATAAAAATTCGCCGCTTGTACTTTTTGTTGTGATTCCAGCTGGGATCGACAGCGATTAGTTTTTGGATCGACGGTATAGTTAGTGAACAATCAACTGGTCTAAAGTGTCAACTACTGCTTTTGACATACTGTAAAACGATATAATTTCGGATATTTTTTTTTCATCCACATTTCCTGGTTATGGTGATAAGAGCTCAAAAGGGCATCTTTCGCGAAAAGCCAGCCATTGTTTACTTAGTGTGTCCTTTTCATAGGACGTACATAGCAGTTATCGCTAAACCTACTTTTCTCATATATCTCTTATGGGTGTCATTCTTCATTACAATCGTTACGTTCTTGGCGAGTGGTTTTGTCACCGACAGAACGAAAAATTGGTCTGCCTGTTGTGTAACTCTACAGATTATCAAGAGATATTCATTCGACTTATAAATACC
Organism: Melieria crassipennis; assembly: GCA_963668005.1. Classification (NCBI taxonomy): domain Eukaryota; kingdom Metazoa; phylum Arthropoda; class Insecta; order Diptera; family Ulidiidae; genus Melieria; species Melieria crassipennis. The sequence continues at coordinate 5,300,093 of OY764963.1, forward strand.
ACTCAAAATTAAAATACCAAAATATGCCCGAAAATCACCAACGCTGATCCATGCACTGCCAAAAGCTCGCAAACCTACAACATTAAATAGTTTTGTCAGTTACTATCTTTAACATTGGTCTTCATTGGCATCTTGTATTGCTGACACACGACTTCAAGCATGGCGACTTATACCAACTTTAGTTGAAATAATATAATTGGCTATTACTTTTCCGTTGAGTTAAGGAAGCCCATTGATCCATAAAAAGGTTTTACCTATAAAAGCAGTTCAAAACTTTCAATCCAGTGACGTAATTTTATGGCATTTTCTGTATGTGTTGCTTTGAATTTCCATACAATTTGTATATGGGTGAAATATCACCCGAACGTCGTCCACGTAACTTTTTTTATAATCACCGTTATAATGAAATAATCAATATGTTGTAGATAAATTCTAAAACTTACATTGATTTGCTACAAATACAAGAAACCTTAATCATTTTGATACATATATAGGAAAGTTATAGCATCCCAAAGTTGAAAATGGGTGAAAAATCACCCGAACGTCGGATTAGGGTTAAAGTTTACACAAAATGGGAAATATTTTCAAATTTGCAATTTTTTTTTCAAAATTTGAAAATATTTCCCATTTTGTGTAAACTTTACACATAAACTTTACACAAAAACGCATTGCATTTTTTTTGAAAAACTAATAAAAAAAATTAAAAATCTCAAACTAAAAAAAAATGTGTAAAGTTTACACAAAAACGAAAAATATTTTCAAACATGCATTTCTTTTTTAGGAATAAGAAATTAAGAAAAATTACTTTGAAATTATATTATTACAGAAAAAGTTGTGAAAAATCACTAACAAATAAAAAAACAGATAAAAACTTTAAAGTTTCCATAAGAAAATTAAACTGCTTACTAATTTAAGAAACTAAAAACAATATTTGTAAAGTATATCTACTCGTAAGGTGTAAGAAAAATAAATTTATTATTTTTGCGTTAAATTGAAGGCTTTATTTGGTACAGTTAGACTGATGCGATTTACGTCAAATATTTACCTTTTTATCGATAACATGTTGCCATTTAAAAATTGATTCGATTGTGTCTCTCTTCTAGAAACTTTCGTCCCTATTTGCTTAAAACGGGGACAGCAGATTTAAAAAAAATAAGACGTAATTTATCTTTTCTCTTTGCTGTTGTTCATCTTTGACGCGCACTCAAAGAAAACTGAATCAAGCAATTATAAAACTGTCTGAGAAGTCATTTTAGCATGAAATCTTATCATTCTAATGGCATCTTATGTAATTCTATTGAATTTATAAAACACGAGATATACTCACTGATTCTTAAAGCCATTTATTGGAAAGGTATTGGATTACTTTTTACTAAATCTTATATTAGGTATTTTAATTTTATTTAATTATATTTATTTAACTTGTTTTACTAACATTCGTTGCCTGACCTTAAATTTGTGGCAAAAAAATATATAAATATATAACAAATATATTTATATATAAAATAAATATATTTGTTTATACGTTATGCATCTCATTACCTTAACCTCATTGAATTATTTTGAAAGTGCCTTTTTGTAGCAACATTCAACCTTTGACCTTGAATTTGCGGTTGGCTAGACCATATTTATTTCAAAACTATGTTTAAATTGTCACTAAACTCCAGTTACAGCCTTTCACAATAATAAAGCAAATAAAACAAAACCTAAATTAAATAAACAAACAACCAAACAAAATTACCTCAGAAAAAAAAAACACAACAACCTCTCGAGTGACATAAATTCAACACGACAGAAACTAAAAAACTCAAATGGGCCCAGCAAAAAAACAACAAACCGCCTATTATATTACATGCAGTAATAAAAAATGCATAGAAAACTCAACACAATACCAACAACAATAACAAAAATTCCTCTTATAATTTACAACCGCCGATTGTCTGCATAGATAAGCATATTAAAATGCCAATTTTTTTTTCCGCTAGCTTTTTTTATTTTAAATTTAATTAAGTGATGTCTTTATAAGTATGAAGTGCTGACTACAAAACAACAACAAAGATATGTGAGGACGCACAAGCCAAGGGACCAGAAAGGCCATAGAGAATAAACAGATAGAGATAGAGAAAGAGAAATGCAAATACGAACAAACTGAAATTTACACATTTCGCCACGCAGTGTTGGACAGCGAAGTCAACATTGGCAGCACCTCGACTGCAATGAAGTCAACTCATTTGTTGCAGGCCAACTGAGACGGAATAAGAAAAACAAAACGGGGCGTGTACACCAAAAAATTGAGTGGCACTGCAAGTAGGAGCACAAACGGAGGCAGACAAGGGCATGAAAATTATTTATATTCAGCTTTTTATGACAATTTTATGTCGCCCAAATGACTGACTGACTGTCGCAGAGCCTGCGACTTGCACAGGTTAACGCCAGCGTCAACACACGCACACACACACACATCTACGCGCCGCAGGCAATAATCAATTTTTTGTGTGCAAACACACACACACACACACACACATACAAACACTGGTGCCACTTGCCACTTGCACTCTGGCTGCCACTTGTGCGTAGCATCCAATATTTCTGCCAGCTTTTAATATAAACATATTTTTTGTCTGCGGCAGCAAATTTCTACGATTTTATTGTTTGGTGTTTTTGGTGTTGTTGTCGCATTTACACGCACAAAAAAAAAATATAAATAATATGCAGCAGTTTTTACGAGCTGTCAAGCCGTGTGCTCGCTCGCATAAAAGGAAAAATGCTCATAAAAAAAAAACGAATAGACCGAAGAAAAATGCAATGTTGGCCTAAAACACTGGCGCGCTGCTTTCGTTGTCGTTGTTTCAGTTTTCTTTTTTTGTTTTTTTCATTTTCAATTTTTCTTTATTATTATTATTCAGCTATTTCGGTGCTGAAAAGCTGTCAACAGCAACTTTATTTTATGAGCCGACCCCAGCAAGGCGCACGTGTGCGCCCACACTGCGCTCTACAACAAAACAACAAAACTATTTTTTATTGTCCATGTGTGTGTGTGTGAGTGTGAGAGTGCGAGGGTGTTGCAAGGTGCATGCGCCGGTCGGTTTAGTGTCGCACTTCCGTTCGGGGTACGGTGCATTCAATTAAGCCACAATTAAACTTTATTTTATGCGTTTTCTAATTACGGCCGGCAGCGTTTTGCTGCGACGAGGTCATTGGGGAACGTGCAACGGCCTATGGGGAGAGATTTTCTTTTGAACATATATGACATTGTTAGGAGCAATTACTTTGAATTGGCTTGTAGTAATTTTTGTGATATTTTCTCGAGTCTTGAATGCTAATAAAAACGTGATCTTGGAGGGTTTCAAAAATTTTTGGGGTTTTAAAAAATATAAAATGATTAACAATTTTTTTTACATAAATATTTATCACCTTGCGACAGACAATTTTACACACCAGAAAACTGGGGGCCAAATATAATAAAACTGCGTTTTTAGTTACTTTCTTTGACTTCAGGATTTTTTAAAAATTCAAGGACATACTTTTTTAAAAAATTTTTTTCAAAATATATATCATATTCATATTAATATTCTAAAAATTTAGAAAAAATTTTTTTAAAAAAGTATGTCCTTGAATTTTAAAAAAATCCTGAAGTCAAAGAAGGTAACTAAAAACTAAATGAATTATAAAATTGTTTACAATTAAAAAACATTGAAATTTTTTGCTTCACAAGAACGAATAGGAATTGAAAATGTTCTATTAAAACTTTATCCCTGAATATCCTTAAAAAATTTCCATACGTTTTTTTTCGAAAAAAATATGTCTTCATATCTATAAAGGCTACACATCATATTCGCTGATATCTCGAGAAGTACACATCAGATTTGGCTAATTTTTTACAAAATAAATTAAAAAAAATATGAAATTTTTAATGATAAAAAAATAAAAATCACCAAAGCAATGGTCAATAGACCATACCAAAAGTTGAAAATGTGACCTTTAAAAAAACATTTTCCTTGTTTTACACAAATTCCTAACTCTTTCATCATCACTTCGAATTTGGAAATCACGAACCTTAAACTTTGATAAAATCATTTTTGTTTTATAAAATTCAATAATTTTTTGTTGATTGCATTGAAATTCGATATATCAAACCAAAGCAATGGTCGATAGACCGATACGAAAAGTTGAAAATGTGACCTTTAAAAAACATTTTCCTTGTTTTACAAAAATTCTTAACTCTTCCACCATAACTTCGAAACTGAAAATCACGAAACTTAAACTTTGATAAAATCATTTTTGTTTTATAAAATTCAATAATTTTTTGTTGATTGCAATGAAATTCGATACATCAAATCAAATTGAAACTGAAATGTCGTCTAAAAAATTATCTTCTTTTCTTAAACTTCTATTTAACTTCTATTCTCTTTGTTGATTTCCTGCGCGCTATTGCCAGCATTTTTAGCTACACATGTACACAATCCTTTAATATATGTTCGTGCATACATGCGTAAGTTTTTTACGACTTTATTTGGGGCCACAAAATGTGATATAAAAAATCAATTTCATAAAAAGCTCGGACCATAAACAACGAAACAATTAATTAATTTTATCACTTGTTTTAAATTTGCGCTCGGACGGTGAGCGCCTCCAATAAAAAGTCCCAAGCTCAGAGGAAATCCCAACAATTGTAATCAAGCATTTATAGATGAAGATATAAAAAACGTATAAAATGAAAAGCATGACTTTTGACTAACATAAAAACTAAAAATCATAAAATTAAATACTCTACAAAACCGCCGATTCTCGAACTAATACAACATTAAAACAGAATAACGAAAAAGGAATGCAGTAGGAGTAGAGGAACGAACAGAGTGGCATCAAAGCCGAAGCCATTGAATGTGAAATACGCTTTTTTCAGTGTTTCGTGGAGATTTGACGATGATAAGCTTAACGACAAATTAGTAAAGGGTTGTAAAATTAATTTCGAAATGACGACAACATAAAAGTACTGTTTGAGCTATGAAGGAGAAAAGATCAAAAGCGAAGATTTGATGTGGTGCAGATGAATAGATTAGATGGAGACTGTTCTAAAATATTTGGAAAAAATCAACAGTTTTGTTGTGATTCAAAAGTGTGGCAACTTGAGGTCAGAAAGGTCGAGAAACATTGCAGCGCAACAACAACAACTCTGGCGACGATTGCTAGCTGCCATATGGAATTTGCACCGCTTTGTGCTAAAAGATCCTTTATAGAAAAACAAAAAAAAAAAGGATACTATTACCAAATGAACACAAAAGTTGACGTTTTTTTATGGTTTACCACAAAATTGGCTGATACGACAACTTGAGCGCACAGCGTAAACATAAATGAAACTCATAAAAGTCACTTTTACGAGCATTTGACTTACACATAAGACTGCAAAAGCAAAAACAAAAAAATGCGACAAAAATTTCAGCGTTTATTGACAATTATATAATATCGAGATGATAATAAAAAACGACATATGTGTGTGTGTGTGTGTGTGTTGGTCTAGGACTTTTGTTTATTTGACTCGTGCGCAATTTCGTTGACAGATGCATCCAAATATTTTCGTTTATTCGAAAATGATGCCAATTGGATTTATGGCTTAAAATTGTTCAATATTTAAGGAATATGGCTGAAATTTTATGGTAAACTAGCCACAATTTTTTGATCCATTTATATATGATTAAGAATAGATAACAGTTCCAGGAAGCGAAATTTGGAGAATACTTGGAATTAGTAGGCAATCAGTTGAACAATTTATGCAGCTTTCATTGAAGTATTAATCAGTGTAGCGTCATCATGGAATCGTAATTTGTTCCTTCTATTTTGGACTGATTTTTTCGAATAATTTTATTGATCAATCAATAAATTAATGTTGTCTAGTATTCACCTATTATTGTGTTTCCTTCTTATGGAGGACCCGCAGGGCCTCGCGGATTTGCACGCAAGTTTTAAGTCAATGGGGCCAATAAATCAAGTTCTTCTTAACCCTTTGTTGATCCCGTAATATTTTGAAGAAAAAATACTTATCTTATTATTTTTCATTTGAAGTGTTTTCACCACATTTGAAGTCAATTGACGCAATAAGTCATGTTTCCCCTATCTAAACTTTTTACCTATCGTTAGCCCGTCAGATTTTTATTTTCGAAAAAATAAAAAAATAAAAACCACATGTCAAATTACTTTTCACCACGAGTACTTTCACCAAGTTTGAAGTCAAAAGACCCATCAAATCGTTTTTCTCCATACAAACATTTAACCCATCGTTGACCCCGTTGGACTTCGATTTTGAAAAAAGTGAAAAAAACGTACCGAAGTATTTCTCACTTAGAGTACTTTCACCAAAATTGACGTCAAAAGGCGTATAAAATCATGTTTTTTTAAATAAACTTTTAACCCTTGATTCACCCCGTTAGACTTTGATTTTCAAAAAAGTGAAAAATACGTATAGATTTTTTTTTATATTTGAAGAACTTTCTCTAAGTTTGAAGTAAACCATTTTACCGTAAAAAACCATTTTACTTCATATAAACTTTTAACCCTTCCCACTTTTGATTTTGTTATTAAAAAAAATTAAAAATACGTATAAAAGTATTTTAAATTTTAAATACTTTCACCAATTTTGAAGTCCAAAAACCCATAAAATCTTGTTTTTCCATACAAATTTTTAACACATTGTTGACCCCGTTAGACTTTGGTTTTCGAAAAAATTGAAAACACGTATGGAATTATTTCAAATATGAAGCACTTTCACCAAGTTTGAACTCAAAAGGCGTAAAAAATCATGTTTATTCATACAAACTTTGAACCCTTGGTTGACCTATTTAAGTTTTGATTTAAAAAAATATGAGAAACACGTGTCAAATTATATTTGATTTCAAGTGATTTCCCCAAATGTGATGTTAATAGGTCCATCGATTCAGTGTTTTTGTAGTCTTCCCGTAAACGCACCTTAATTCTTAAAGCACCTTAACACTAGAATGCCCAAGGGAGTCATTTTGACTACATTGAGGTCTTTTATTGTAAATAACTTGTGTTGTATCGCTTTCTAAAAAAATATCTTACGTGACTTTTATTAGTTTTTAAAGCTAAATGGAATAAATAAATTAAAAATATTGTAAAAAAAATTTTTACCCCAATTTTGACTACTTATATACAATTTTCAGCAAATCTTACTGATAAAAAGACAAATATGCATCTTCAATTGCAAAATATGAAAATTCCAAATAATTGCAAATATTGAAAAAAAAATATCATAGTAGGCTTTGACAATTCCCAAGTTTTTCAATCAAAAATTCACTCACAAAATTCATTCACAAATTCCAAATTCCAAGTTTCATTCCATTTTATCCCATTGATGTGTAAAGTACGCCATTATATTTTAGTGAATTTTCTTTGTAAACCATAAAAAATAAAATTGGAGTACTTATTTTAATTTAATATAATGTGCATTTATTCATATTTGCTACTTGAAAACCAATAAAATTAAAAAAAAAGTCAGTAAACAATATGGTAGTCAAAATTACTACCTTTGGGCATTTTAGGTAGGTCAGATTTTCGGGCATTCTAGTGTTAATCCGTTAAATTTTGATTTTCGAAACAAACAAAAAATACGTGTCAATTTATTTTTGAATTTTAGTGTTTTCACCAAATTTAAGTCAGGTTCTTCATACAACACCTTAACCTATGTTTTGCCCTTTTAGACCCCGAATGTCAAAAAATCCCGTCTTACCGGAGGTTCATTTTTCAAGATTTAGATTTCATGCTTGTAGCTTTAGCAGTTTGAGCTGGATGATGATGAATCAGTCAGTCAGTCAGTCAGACAGGATAAACAATTTTTATATGTATAGAGATTATTCCATATATATCTCACACAATAGACCCCAGCACTTTTTTGACCAATGAAACCTCTTTTTTCGTGTTGAAACATTAAAGGGTCCACATGAAATTTAAGAGTAAAAAAAGCATTTTACTTCCGTACACCTTGCAACAATATTTCTCCTCATTAACCCCTTGCGGGGATAATCTTTCATTAGTTTCTCTTGGCATTATTCTTAATGCATAGTATGCATCTTCCCCTATTACGAAAGTTCTCACTGTGTTGACTATTTCTTGGGCTCAGGTGCTAAGTGCTGGATGCATGTTTCATCTACAGTTGTCGTGTTTGGTCCATTTGCTATCAGAGCTTCTTATTCTTGCAATACATTCTGCTGAAAAATTTATCTTATCAGCCATCTCACATAGTTTCTTTAATTTTCCAAAAGCACTTTGAAGAGCTTTTACATCTCTATACATCTTTCTTTATTAATGCCGTCCACAGTGTTCCCCATTCACAATGCTCACATCAAACACACCAATACTGACAACAACAAAAATGCTTCAACATTTCAACAGCAACTCTCAGCCTCGATTTGAATTGCTTTATAACATTTTAGTCGTTCCAAAACGAAATTAAAGATTTAAATAAACAAAAAAACATGCACCTTCAATTTTCTTCTATTGATTTGTTTATTGACTTCCCGCCGCCGTTGACTGGCGGCCTGATAAATTATAAACTTCCCATCGAAGTATAAAATTTAATTTAATTTAATTCGATTCAAAAAAACAGCCGGTTTCGTTCGTTTGTCATCGAATCGGCGTCTGCGGCTTCTTAAGGTTTTCACATTTTTTTTGTTTCCCCCGCCCATTGAAAGTGTAGCTGCCAGAATCGTATCAATGCCAAAGACCGACCATTTTCATTTCCATTACGATTACATTTTCCCCACACTCTGCTGCCGCTCCATGCCCCGCGCGCCAACTTGCTGTCAATCCAATTTGAAACAAATTAAAAGTGGACACTTTGTTGTTGGTTATTGTTGTTGTTGTGGCTTTGCACTGACCGTCCGAAAAGCAGCGCGTGTAGCTGCAGCGATGCGTTGTGTTGTATGGGTTTTGTTGTTGCTTTTGTATACAAATTAATGAAATCAGGTATCATATCGCATTATTCTTAATTACTTTAACGCCGCTTCTAAAGTTTTGTACACAAATTTGTTGGTGTCAACGTGCGTCCAGTGCGTCGCAGCGATGCTGTTGTGTCCGTTCACAGGCTTTGGCTTTGGACCTGCCGAGTCGGACAGACAATGTTGCCGCATCAAAAACCAAATACGGCAAACGTGTATCGGCGCCGCAATCTGTAAACGAGGGAGGAAATAAAATCAATGCAGAAGAAGAAAAGAAATTGAAATTACATGTTAGAATTTAAATTGAATTAAAAGTGTTTTTTCAATGAGATGAAACAAGATGGCGCAGTAGGGATTAGGAAGCGAGATGCGATTGTTGTGCTTGGCGAGTCTAAGAGGAGGAGATGTGATGGACATAGCCACAGATGGGCCTATTGTGATATGAAAAAGTGGGGAAGGAGGAAATATGTGGAGAGCCTGGATGAACCTCAGGAAGTCGTCAATGCTGCCCGATTTCAGGCCATTTAAGTCGTTGAAGAAAGGGAAACCTGCAACTTCTCACCTTCGTACTAAAAAAAAATGTCTCAGGCAGTGTGAGATTTCTCGATTCAGTGTCCATCCCCATGCCAGAATTTTAGCGGCTTAAACCATATTTTTTTACAATGCCAAAAGATGAGCCCCGAGTAGATCATTTTGCTATCCAAAATTAATTATGAACTCATCTCCTTTTATTCTTGAAAGCCTTGAAAGATAAATTTGAATTGTGCGCAAATATTTCGCACAACTCTGAAAACCACTTAACAAAATATTGAAGAAAAAACTATAACAAATTAAAATTCTGTTTATTCCCAACAACAAAATGTGTTTTTTAAATTCAAAATAATTGTATTGCTTTTATAATTGCCACAAGAAATAAATTTCATTTGTCCATTTCTTTGGCCGCTGAGTGCTGCGCAGTTTTATAAACTTTGGTGTACACTTAAAAACAGCGAAATGAAAAAAAAATGCCATTCCCCCTAAATCATACATGGCAAGCTACACATAATTTATGATAACTAACAAACAGACACAACAACAACAACGAGCACAAAAATGCCATGCAACGATGTAGACGCCGCAATAGAGGCAAATTAAAAAACGCATTAAACATTTAAGGCAATTGAGAAAAATTATTAAGCAATTTAACAAAAATAACAACAACAACAACAATATAAATCAGCAAAAACCTCTTCATTCACTGGCACTAACAACAATAACAATACTAATTTCTTTAAGAGCTAAAGAACTTTCGAATGACGCGCGCAAAATTCAAGTAAAGAAATTAAGAAATGAAGGAAGTGAATGTTAAAAATTTCATGTACCTACTAATTTCAAAGTAATTTTCTTAAAAAGAATTTGAGTCAGCTGACAATGTTAGCAAAGTCATTATCGTTGGCACTGACACAACAACAACGAGCGGCTGTATTAGCAGATAACAATAAAAGGCAAACGGAACTAAGATTTGAAGTTTTCAGTAGCAAAAAAAAAAATTGACTTAGACATAGACATAGACATAGACATAGACATAGACATAGACATAGACATAGACATAGACATAGACATAGACATAGACATAGACATAGACATAGACATAGACATAGACATAGACATAGACATAGACATAGACATAGACATAGACATAGACATAGACATAGACATAGACATAGACATAGACATAGACATAGACATAGACATAGACATAGACATAGACATAGACATAGACATAGACATAGACATAGACATAGACATAGACATAGACATAGACATAGACATAGACATAGACATAGACATAGACATAGACATAGACATAGACATAGACATAGACATAGACATAGACATAGACATAGACATAGACATAGACATAGACATAGACATAGACATAGACATAGACATAGACATAGACATAGACATAGACATAGACATAGACATAGACATAGACATAGACATAGACATAGACATAGACATAGACATAGACATAGACATAGACATAGACATAGACATAGACATAGACATAGACATAGACATAGACATAGACATAGACATAGACATAGACATAGACATAGACATAGACATAGACATAGACATAGACATAGACATAGACATAGACATAGACATAGACATAGACATAGACATAGACATAGACATAGACATAGACATAGACATAGACATAGACATAGACATAGACATAGACATAGACATAGACATAGACATAGACATAGACATAGACATAGACATAGACATAGACATAGACATAGACATAGACATAGACATAGACATAGACATAGACATAGACTTATAATAATTAATAATAATTGACTGGCACGACAGCCCGCTCACGCGAGACTAAGGCCTAGCTTCCCGCAACCACCCGTGTTGTGCGTGTAAATTTGTACGCGGGTTGAAGGGACCTACAGTTTTATGCCGGTTCCGAACGGCAGGTTGGGAGCTTTTTCATAAGCAATTTTTACTCTCAGAGGTTTGCCATTTCCAGCTGAGAGGACAGCCACCGAAAGAGAAAACGAGTTTTCCCGTTATTTTTTTAGGTGTTATTACAGGCAGTATTTGAACCTGAGGTTGCTGCCTGCGACTCGCGGTCCAACGCACTAACCAACTGAGCCACGGCGGCTCAGACTTATACTCAAACAAATATCCAGGCAGAAGAACAGACCCAAACTTATATTTGGACCAAGATCCGGCCCGGGACCAGACTCCGTCTCAGATACAGACTCATAAATGTAAATCTGAACACAGTCCAGTCTCAAACTCATTCCAAAAACCGAGCAAAGTTCCAGATGCAGACCCATACTAAGACATACAAATTCAAACCCAGACCCAAATTGAGATTCTATTCTAGATCCAGGTGCGGACTCGTCGACTAAGAACCAAACTTAGACCCCAACATAGACTTAACCCTATTATCAAACTTAAGCCTCAACAAAACCCCCAGATCCACATCAAAACTCTTTGATTCAGACCCAGTCTCAAACACAGACTCAAAGTCAAAGCCTTAAATTCAAACCCAAACCCAAACCGGGGCTCAGACTTTAATGCAGATTTCGAGACTTCGATCTTATGCTAAACATAGATCCAGGACTAAGCGAGGCTCAGACACAGACATAGATACAGTCAGGCAAGTATTTCGAAGGTCTGTCCTTCGTACTAAATTGATGACTTCCAGCCCCAACAACTAACCTTTCCCTAATAGCCACGCCTCCATGCAGTCTCAAAGTCAGCAATCGACCACCGTTTATATGTAAATCGCTATGACTCGCTGCCATATTAATTGCCACACTAAATGCCTGTCTGTGCTTATCGCCAGTCGCTGTGGCTCACACTTGTCATGGATGCTGCAATATCGTGTAGACAACAGTAACAAAAGGCAAACATTTGCTTAGATAACTAATGCCACAAAGTGCACCCACCGCACACGCGCCTCATAAAAGAAGAAGAAGAAGCGCAACGATGTCTTGTCAAAGAGCAACAACAGACTCCTACTTCAAGCTGAGTGTATCAGTGTATGTGTGTGTGTGTGTGTGTGCAACTCAAATAGCATCCAAAGTAGGAGAGAGCCGCACTACAATCGGCTCGCATTTAATTTATGGTTTTTGCATGAATTATGAGCCGCCTGCTGTTTGTTTGTACGTTGCAGCGTTTCTTGTTGGTGTCGCTGCTGCTGCTGTTGTCGCCTTTTGCTTGCGCACGCTGCTTGCGGCTTCATTAAATTGCAGTGAATTAATAATAACTTTTAATGGCAGTTTTTTTTTAACTTGCAGCTGCCGCTCTGTTGCTGCTGCAAATGCTGCATTAAAAGCTGATAGTGCACGCGCACTCGACTGCGAATGAAACTATGAAGCGACAACGGCTGCCACTGCGATAAGTGGCCGGCAATGGCTGATAGTAGTCAGAGAAGAGGTTTTCTGTTCTTCACAGGTTGTATGGGTTATCGGAGGCTGGTTTGACCTTGGGGTGAGGTGACAAAGTCTAGGCGCGTCAATAGACTTGGGTTGAACGATATCAGTGCTGAAGTGTTGTAGAGCATGAAGGGCTCTCAGGACAAGTTGTGGTCAATGACAGAAGAAAACTAATGGGTTGGTGAATTTATTGGCTTTTAGGTTGAGGGAAATTGGACTTTGAAACATTCAATTTTTAATTTTTGATCAAAGCGCCAAATCTTCAAATCATTGACAATTATTTGAATTTTGGGAATGGATTTCGGTTCAAAATAGAAAGTTGAGGAAAATTCATATCATGCAAGGGAAAAGTGATCTCTCTGTCTTACGGCAAGTCGCAGTCTTGTCTTACACAATTCATTATTGGCTCTCATATTGACTGATCTGAGATTGTCCAAGTAGTCCATGAAGGCAGAGTCGAGCATAGAAGGTGGCTTATAGTCATAACCCTTTCAGTCACAATGTCCAATATATTGGACTACAGCCCATACAATTCATACAGAACGGGTTTATTTTCATGTCGGAAAGGGTTAAAGTCTTAACCCGTGCGTGAACTAGAGACCAAATATGGTAATACTGCGTACTCAGTTCTTCATTTCTACATTCTTTGTCCGTTTAAAAAAAACTTCAAAATGTTGAATGGCATTAAAATAAAAAAATATAAAAAATACTTAACTTCCTTAGAATATAGCGTTATGTTTATCAAATAAAATAGGAAAGGCTCAAGAATTTAAATAAAATTGCTTTTTACTCTATTTGTAAAAAAAAGGATATGAAAAAGGTCCTTTGAAAATTTAAATCCTTTATATCCTTGAAAATTTACATCGAATCTTCTTGAAAAGTAAGTACGTTAAACCCCAAAATCTCCTTGATCATGTGTCAAAATCTCATTACTTTAACTTTTTTGGTTTGAAAGTTATTAAAAACAAGGCGGAAGCTGCAATTCTAATGAAGTACAAAAAATTTGATTTATTTGAGTATCAGTATCTTAAATAATAAAAAGATACAAAATTAATGAAGCGAGAATAATGAAATTTTGACACGTGATCAAGGAGATTTCGGGTTTTAACATACTTACTTTTCAAGAAAATTCTATATGAATTTTCAAGGATATAAAGGATTAAAATTTTCAAAGGACCTTTTTCATATATTTTTTTTACAAATAGATCAAAAAGAAATCTTATTTAAATTCTTTCTTAAATTCTCCTCTTTCGTTTGATATACATGTCGCTATATTAAAACGAGGTTAAGTATTTGTAAAATTTTTTTTAATTTTTATACTCTTCAAAATTTTGAAGTCCTTTTAAACGCACAAAGGATGTTGAAATGAAAAACTGAGTACGCAGTATTACTATGTTTGGTCTCTAGTTTTACGCGCATACAGATTTTTTCCAGTGTGAAAAATTTTTTTGTTTTTTGTCGCACGGTGTATTTGCTTAAAAGGGGTTAAATAAATTTTGTGTCAATATTTTTTAATAACAGGAAAATTGCTTAATATTTATGGAAAAATACAAAATTATCACTTTTTGATTTTATTTAACCATTATTAAAGAAACAGGGTTTTGATCAAACGCACCCAATTCATAGACTTCAATTAGAACACAAACGTGCATTGACATCGCTGAACATTATTTAAAATTATTTTGGGGATAACAGTAAAAATTTTGTAATTTGCTTTGAATGCACTTCTAAAAACATTAATTTGTTGGTGCCTATTTAAACTAAACCCATAAATCAATCGCAGTTTTTGCTATAAGATAACAAATAGTTAAACTGGCTCTCAGGCAACTTTAGGGTCGAAAGGGTTAAGAAATATGTTTCCTTAACTCATCTCAGCTCTCTCGCAATTTAAAACCCCCAATCCTTTGACTTGTGATCCACTGCACCAAACGTTAAGCCACAATGGCCGGCAGCCCACACCCGTCCATGCAAAAGTATACGTCTCTACTATCATTTAATTTAGGCCACGTTAATAGAAAATGCAAATAAGCAATCATTTTTCTGCCGAAATTAAGCTGACTTAATGGAAAATGTAAACAATTTATATCATAAAAATAAATAAAAATTAACTTTTCATTGTAGATGGATTTTATTTATTTCTACTTTAAACTGAATTTCTCGTTTGAGGTTTGCAAATTGTGCTAAAATTTTGTTTTTATTGGTCTTATATTTGGTTTTATTTAAATTGCTTTTCGCGCAAATCAAGTTCATCGCATTAAAATGAATTTTTGCTATTTCATTCGAAGCGCATTGTATGCATTTATAAAACTTGGTCAATGTTTATTAAAAATGTATGTGAAAATGAAGCAATTTTTTTATGCAAATGCAAACGAAATACGGATATTACAAATTAATTTGCATATAGTATTTATTTTATGAACATGGCGAGTGGATTTTAATGCAGTTGTGTTGTGGTCGGCGTTGACGTTTACTGTGTACGGAAAGCGACTGACAGTTGAAGTGACCTATTTGTGGCTGTTCAATATAAAAACATTGTTTTCGCAAACTTTATTCACTTTAAAATACATTTTCAGAAATCACTTGCTTTGAGGTATAAATTGTTTGGCCAACGAACGTTCGAGTATTTATGCAGATTTCAGACTTCGTGCCTCATGATTGGCCCCAAAGCACTTGAATAACCCACAATCAGCAGCTCAACCTAATAAGAGCAATTTTAAGCGGAAACATAACTCATGCCTAATGCAGCGCTGGAATTTTGGGGTTTTAATTTAAAGGCTTTGGGCAAAAATCAAAACTCAAAACACTGAAAAGGTAAAAAAATGAAAAAAACAACAAAAAATTATTAATACCAAGCAATGACAGCCACAAAGTCCGCTTCCCAAGAAACTAAAAGTATGCATTTTATGACTCATATATCATGCGAATAGCGCCCAAAGGCCACTGGACGGACAGGCGCACACATGTCGACAGCGAAATGAAGAGAAAGACAAACCATAAACAACTCAAAACAAAAAAAGCAAAGTAAAAGGCCAAACCGATTTGCTTAAAATTCATTTAACGATTAAATTTCAAAAACAATAACAAAAACAAGAACAACAATATGAAAGTCTAATGGTATGGCAAAAGTTGGAGGCAAGTCTCAAGTCAGTCGTTTGGTGCCACTAATCCTGGCAGCCAAGACAACAGACTACCCCGAAACGCAACGAAATGAAAACAATAACAGCAACAACAATAGCGTCTAGAACACATGGCACACAAATCAAAATCGGTTCTTTCAGCAGGCTCATCCAAATCAAAAACGATATGAAAAAAATGCATTGACCAAAATATAAAAAGCACCAAAGCGCCGATAGCAACAACAACAACAACACTAACAGCAATCAGCCACACGGCAACTGTTCAATGGGAGTAGGCACACACACACACACATAAATTATAATCCTTTCGTTATTGTTCAACTCCTTTTGTGCCATTCAAACTGGGTTTTAAGCAATTTTGCGTATTTTTCGTTCACATATTCAAATAAATATTATTTATTTGCTCGATTTTGGCCAAACATTTCGCCAGCAAATGTGCACATTTAAAATATTTTCAATAAAATATAAAATATTTGCCTTTTGGTGCACAAGTGGTCGAGTCGGATGGTGAGAGGCGCATTTGTGTTTTTGACATTTGAAATGTTGCCGGTTTACAGTTCACAGAATTTCGATGCCAGATGAGAGTTAGACTGTTGGTGATTAATGCGAGTTGCAGAAAATGAATGTGGGGAAGGAGAGGGAAGCGGAGGAGAGTAAGTAGTCGGAAGGAACCAGTGAAAAAATATAAGATTTTGAAAATGTTTGTTAGAAAGATTTTATTAAAAATAAGAAATGCCTTTTGGTAATTTCAGACACCACAATAATTCACCATTGCCAGTACTAGCCAACTCAATATTTGGAGAACATAACTCAATCTACCTAAATCTTAATTAATTAAAACGGAAGTCTGAACTAAATTCTTTGATTTACGAAATATGTAAAAAACCAAAAAAGGATTTGTAATACTCTCTGTTTTACTATACGATTTTTCGAGCACAACGACTCTAAACTTTCTAGGATAAACGTCCTCATTGCGTAATAAATAAATAATAATAATAATAATAATAATAAATAAGGAAAAAAATACCAAAAAATATCAGAGCTTCAAGAGATCAAAGTGATTCAAACCTTAAAACCAAAGCGATTCCATCTTCACAAAGATACTCACATTGGATCGAACTGATTTCAGTGTCTAAAGAAAGCTATCGCTGGAAAATTACGACTACTGGATACACTTATGTAGCTTCAACAAGAGATCGAATCTTTAAGCAGAAGTGATTTCACCTTCATGAAGAGAATCACAACGGATCGAAAAGAGCTCTGGGTGCAAGGAAAGGTATCGTTGAAAAGTTCGAATTATTGGTTGAACTCAGATTCATCAAAACATTGAAATGTCCAATCAAACAAAAATTGAAGCACTATCTCCGGTATGAAGAAACTCACATTGTAGATATAGAAATAAACTCTGATTGGAAGCTTAGCTAATGCAGAAGAGTGCAGTTGTTGGATCAACACAGCTTCCTCAAGAAGTCGCAGTGGGTCGAAGTGAGTTTCGATTGGAAGTTTCAGTTTCAAATCAGCTACAGCAAGAAGTTGCAATACAATGTTGCCAGAGATTTCCTCCTAGATTCAGAAGATTGTAAGCCTTTTGGGAGAATTTTTAGAAGGAAGAATTGCTTCGGAGATTTTAATGGTGATATATTTGATACACTAAGATGAGTGGCACTGAAGCCTTCAATATTGAAAGCTAAAGTGTCTAATAAATTTGATAAAATTTAAAGCTTCAATGAATAAAGAAAATTCACATAAGCGAATTTCTTACCGATCTAATTTTTTATATGTTCTGTTTGCATTAGCTTGTTAAGTTGTAATAAAAAGTTGCTGCAAAAAAAATCATATTTTATTTTTTTTATGAGAAGTTTAATTTCTTAGTTTATAATGACGAAAAATATAAACATTTTTGTTTAAAATTTTTTTGAGATTTTTTAAAATTTTTGGCGGTAATTTCAGCTTTTTTACGATTTAGGAGAAAGTCATTTTAGGTATCTGGTAACACTACCGCAGTGGTTAGAACCGCAGTGGTTGGAACTCAACGCAACATCTCAGTTTGAACTGATTCACAATGCATCGAAATGTGCTTTGATTGGAAGTTTAGCTATGCTGCTAAATGAACTCAGCTTCACTAAGATGTCAAAGTGGTTGGAACTGTAGTGGTTGAAAATCGAACCAATGTCTCTGGTTTGAAGGAACCGAAATGAGTTCCTTCAAAGTGAGTAAAATTCGAATTTTTAGCTAAGCTGAAGAAATGTTTTTATTGAGCCAACTCAGCATCATCAAGTATTGATTTGAACCTTAAACCCAAAGCAATGTTCTTTGTATGGGGCTGGGTAAAAGTACTTTCAGGGTCCGAAAGGGGTTTCGAGTAGAATTGCGATCAACTCGCATGTACTCAATTCAAGTTACTTAAACCTTCAACTTATATACCGACTGTT
The DNA here is from genome assembly GCA_963668005.1 of Melieria crassipennis. Lineage (NCBI taxonomy): Eukaryota > Metazoa > Arthropoda > Insecta > Diptera > Ulidiidae > Melieria > Melieria crassipennis. The sequence continues at coordinate 5,318,560 of OY764963.1, forward strand.
TGTAATATCTGCTGCCTAATGACAAAAGGATACGAGAACATCGATCTGATATAAAGAAAATCTGAAGCCTTTCATGGTGTGCTGTAATTGCTTCTGAGCTGAGATAGCCCGTTTTTTGGTTGTGTTTTTGGTGGCAGAACTGGCTCAGGGCATTTGAAATCGTTCTGAGAGCCAATTTCAGACAAGATATCAGATATCAGAGGTCTTATTAACAGAATTTCTTACGTATACTGGGATTCATGTTTGTGTTAGGCTATTAAAACTTCACTACATTACTAATTTAGAATAAGGACACCAATAGTTGGGATTTAGTTTATTTTAATCCTTAATTACGAACCTTTATGTTAGCGCCGCTGCTTTTTCTGTTTGTTTATGGTAATATTTGTAGTCTTAAGTTTAATTTGTGAATAAAAATAATTTTCAATAATTTTTATATATTTTTTGTATAAAATATGAACCGACAATTAACATGTGGAAGAAAACAACTTGAAAGAAATACACATTTCAGAAAAGCAAATTATTTCAAGCATCTTAAAATCAACAAAGGTTCGTAGTACTAAGCGTAGTAGTAAGCGTTGTAAAAAAAAAGATACGCAATCTAGGAATAAATAAAAAGTTTTAGTATTTATGTTATTTCATACATAAAATGTGGTATTTTGAATTTAATCAATCAGTGCTGTCCACTATTTTGAACAAGCAAGTCGATTTTATGATATTTAAAATAAAGATTTCTGAGCAACAGTAATCAATGAGTAGAATTATAGCCAAGTCATCGTTGTGGCTTTTGGTTACAGCTCAATCAGATGCAAGTAATGACTCAAGTCTTTCCTTCAAACGTTCTCTAATTAGGCACTGATTACATTTGTCACTGTGAATTAGTGGCCAAGCGAGTTTTCCCAATGCAAAGTAGACAGGTCTCTCAATTTCAGTGATTAAATTTTTTACTGTGAATTAGTGGCCATGTGAGTTCTCTCAATGCAAAGAAGAAAGCCTTCGATCTATGAGAAGTCTCTCAGTTTCACTGATTAAATTTCTCACTGTGAATTAGTGGCCATGTGAGTTTTCACAATTGGAAGGAGAAAGCTTTTGATCCATGAGAAATCTCTCAATTTCACTGATTAAATTTTTTTCACTGTGTATTGGTGGCCATATGAGATCTTCCAATGCAAAGTAGAAAGCTTTTGATCTATGAGAAGTCTCTCAATATCGCTGATAAAATTTCTCGCTGTGAATTATTGGCCAAGTGAGTTTTCCCCAATGCAATGTAGAAACCTTTTGATCTATGAGAAGTCTCCCAATCTCACTGATTAAATTTTTCACTGTGAATTAGTCGCCATGTGAGTTTTCACAATTGGAAGGAGATAGCTTTTGATCCATGATAAATCTCTCAATTTCACTGAATAAATTTTGTTCACTGTGTATTGGTGCCAATGTGAGTTCTTCCAATGCAAAGTAGAAAGCTTTTGATCTATGAGAAGTCTCTCAATATCACTGATGAAATTTCTCGCTGTGAATTATTGGCCAAGTGAGATTTCCCCAATGCAAAGTAGAAAGATTTTGATCTATGAGAAGTCTCTCAATCTTACTGATAAAATTTCTCACTGCAAAACTATTGGCCAAGTGAGTTTTCCCCAATGCAAAGTAGAAAGCTTTTGACCTATGAGAAGTCTATCAATCTCACTGATTCAATTTCTCAATGTAAATTAGTGGCCATGTGAGTTCTTCCAATGTAAAGGAGAAAGCTTTTGATCTCTGAGAAGTCTCTCAATCTCGCTGATAAAATTTCTCACTGTTAATTAGTGGCCATGCGAGTTTTCCCAATGCAAAGGAGAAAGCTTTCGATCTAACTATTAGAAGTCTTTAAATCTCATTGTTTGCAATAACATACAATTGATGGGCCTGAACACAACAGTTCTTAACATGTTTCCTAGAAGGACAATCCCTCTTTATCAAAAAATCTATTCGAGGAACCTACTACTTCGTTTGAAGTCCACCGATTTCATGTTGTTTGAAGTAGTAGGACTGACAAATTTTGCATAGACTGAGTGGCCTCCGTATACCAGAAGGTATTTATAGTTGTAAATAGTACTTGTGTCCTGAAACCTGTATTTAACCCATGTCCATATATGTATGTATGTGCATAAATTTGTATGTGACTGTTGTTCATTACGCGCACAAGTGCAGTAAATTTTAATGAAACGCATATTTACGCATAAATATCCATCAATATGACCCATAAATTATGCAAATGCACTTGATAAATGACAGTGCTGCCTACTTATGCACACACACACACAATTACACTGCGGCGCTGCAGTTGTGGTGGTATCAAGTGACGTGTGGACGCCACAGCAGATATGCGACTGCAAATCAAAGAATGAGTTGTCATAATAAATTTAAATAAATGCTGACAACAGCAATAAAAATAAATATTAACGGGCCACCATGTCGCCGTACACACATACATACATATGTACGTCCAACGCTGGGACAATACGCGCCCGGAAATCGTTTTCAATAAATCGATACGCGACAAAATATGCCACAAGAGTGCATGGTCGGTCTGTGTGAATGGATGTATGAATGTGTCATGTGATGTCCACGATCCAGCAATCAGCGCGACAGACATAACTATGAGACTTTGTGTTGGTGGTGCGAGTGACGATCGTGACAATTGCGCATTGATTAGCAGCAACAATGATGGCCTCGTTACTTCGCTAGTTCGAGCGTTTGCTGTTTGTTTAGGCGCAGTGCGTACAGTCATTGTACGAAAGAACGAACGAACGTCTAATGAATGCAGCTAACAACGCCATAATTGGTAAGCGCTGACGTGTTAATGTCTGCAGGACCATTGAGCAAGCGTATGAAAAATTATATACAATTTTCTCACGGCACTGTTGATGCTGATTCAGTGTGTGAGTGGACTGAGGGAATACGTAATTTCTACTATGCAGTCTTATATGTTGACCTGCTGGTAAGTGACTAATGATTTTACACATATTCTATGTTTTATATAAAGAAGTATTAAAATTATTTTGTATCCTAAACTAATAAAGTTAGAAGGGCGAAATTCGAGGACGTGGTGGTGTATATATTAATCCTTAAGACATAATTTAAAAAACAAAAAACTATTGGAAATGGTCAGGAATATTTAAGGTCAAAGTTTTAAAGGACATTTTTATTACCTATTCGTCCTTCGGCACAAAAAAATTATTATTGTTTAATTCTAAGGATTTTTATCTTTTATTTAATGTTGATATTCTATATTGCGCGCAATTCTTAAAATATTTTTCCGAATTACTCATGTCCTTGAAATGTTTTTATAATTTTTTTTAATACCGGTTTTTCTTTCAGTACCAAAAAGATAATTTTTTTAAATTTTTGCGATCTTTCTCTTTGATTTGATACCCATGTTAGTATTCTACATTTTTTTTTATTTCTGGAAATACTCATGTCCTTGAAATTTCAAAATCCCTTAAAAAAATCCTGACGTAAGGGAGTAAAATCGAAAACACAATTTTGCTATATTTGGGTTTTAGTATTGCAGCTATAACTATCGATTTATTCGTGTGTTTTCAAAATTTTCTGCTTTTATTGTACAGTGTAATAAATATTAGAAAATATCTGAATTTCGAGCCCCCGATTCCCTATCTAGCATCAGAGATAGCTTGAACTATGTAGATTCCATTAAAAATACGAATCTAATGTTTTACTAAACAATTTTTGGAATGTTTTATGCTAATCGGGGCGAAAAGTTACATTTGGATATAATCTGCTAAATAAAAACTAAACAAATGAATTTTTAACGATAATAATGTTAAAAGGATTTTAAAAACAACCATCGTATATATCTTTCGCATGATCCTAATCGTTTTAATTCCTTTGGATGACCTTTTGAAAGAGTTTTTTAGTTTAATAACGTTCGAACATATCGCATTGACCAAATGGAATCGAAAAGATTGGACTTTATTTGAAGCCAACTTCTAACAATAATAAACTTCCAAAGGACTATTGATCATCGTTACATATATTGAACATATTTTCGAATTTACTTTCTCTAATCTAACTTCTTGGCTAAAAATTTAAAAATTTATAAAAGATCTAAGTCGAATCAAAAAGGTACTTTAACTTTAGCTTTTATCGATAAACCTGACGAAACAAAATATCGAAAAAACTTTCGAACTTACTTTCTCTAATCTAACTCCTTGGCTGAAGATTTTTAAAGAATTTTGTGGTCGAAAGGAATAAACTTTTCTTACGAATCTTTTTAAAAAAGATCAAATTCGAATTAAAAAGATGCTTTTACTTAGCTCCTAACAATGAATCTGATAAAATAACATCGAACACATCTATTTTCGAAATTACTTACATTTTCTAATCTAACTTGTTGACTAAAGATTTTAAAAGCATTTTGTAGTCAAAAGGATTAAATTTTTTTCATGACATTTTTTGAAAAAGATCTGTCAAAATAAAATATCGAACATACTATCGAACTTACTTTCTCTAATCTAACTTCTTTGTTAATTGTTTAAAAGCAGTTTATAGTCGAAAGGATTAAATTTTTCTCATGACTCTTTTTAAAAAAGATTTGGCAAAACAAAATATCGAATATACTTTTGAACTTACTTTCTCTAATCTAACTTCGAACTTATTTTCTCTACTCTAACTTCTTGGCTGAAGATTTTAAAAGCATTTTGTAGTCGAAAAGATTACATTTTTCTCACGACAATTTTTTAAAAAAGATCTGACAAAATAAAATATCGAACATACTTTCGAACTTACTTTCTCTAATCTAACTTCTTGACTAAAGATTTTAAAAGCATTTTGTAGTCGAAAGGATTAAATTCTTCTCACGACATTTTTTTAAAAAAGATATGACAAAACAAAATATCGAATATACTTTCAAACTTACTTTCTCTAATCTTACTTCTTTGCTAAAGATTTTAAAAGCATTTTGTAGTCGAAAGGATTAAATTTTTCTCATGACTTTTTTTAAAAAAGATTTGACAAAACAAAATATCGAATATACTTTTGAACTTACTCTAATCTAACTTCTTTACTCTTTACTCTTTCTTCTTTACTAAAGATTTTTAAAGGATTTTGTAGTAAATTTTTCTCACGACATTTTTAATATGCTTTCGAACTTACTTAACTAATCTTACTTAACTCTAATTACTTAACTCTAATCTAACTTCTTGGCTGAAAAATTTAAAAGCATTTTGTAGTCAAAAGGATTAAATGTTTCTCACGAAATTTTTTAAAAAAGATCTGACAAAACAAAATATCGAATATACTTTCGAACTTACTTTCTCTAATCTAACTTCGAACTTACTTTCTCTACTCTAACTTCTTGGCTGAAGATTTTAAAAGCATTTTGTAGTCGAAAAGATTAAATTTTTCTCACGACAATTTTTAAAAAAGATCTGACAAAATAAAATATCGAACATACTATCGAACTTACTTTCTCTAATCTAACTCCTTGACCAAAGATTTTAAAAGCATTTTGTAGTCGAAAAATTAAATTTTTCTCACGACATTTAAAAAAAAAATCTGACAAAAAAAAAATCGAATATACTTACTTTCTCAAATCTAACTTCTTGACTGAAGATTTTAAAAGGATTTTGTAGGATTCAATTTTTCTCAACAATTTTTTCTTTTTTAAATCCAAGACGAATCATAAAGACATTTTAGCTCCCAACGATAAACCTGACAAAACAAATTTATTTCGTTTTCTGCACCACAAATGTTGTTGAAAAAATTGAATTTTTATTCAACAAATCAGTTCGTTCGCATTGAAATCGCAACAGTTCGCCATCCGTCTATCGTTTTCAATGGGCATTTCATCACAATTGACAATTTATGCACGTTCGCCGTTGTGCGTACGGCACATATTTTCGTATTTATCGCATTGCAAATGCACAATTTTCACTTCTATCAATTTCAATTCAGGCTGACTGAATTGAAAATGCGGGCAACCGCACATTGACCGCAACGGCACACAACATGTTGTCGCCGCTCAGCGAGGGGCCCGACATCGTTCATGTCAACACACACACACACACACACATGAATACATACATAGAGTGCTACGGCGATACCCATTGCGTCCATTTGACAATTGTTAAATGTCATTTAATTGTAAGTGAAACTATTTTATTCGTTCGCATATTTATACACACAAACGCACGCCAACCCCAAAGCGGTCACATAGTTGCCTATTGTCTGAGGTCAATACACGCTGCAGTGGCAAACACAGCACCCAAGCACACTTATAGTTGTGCATATGTGTGTGTGTGTGTGAGTGTGTGTGCATAAAAATGACAGTAGGTTTAGATAGAATGACAGCCGCCGGAGCGCACCAAGTTGGCATCAGTTGCGCTTGACTGGCACTGCCGCTGACAGTCGTTGCAGTGACACAAGTGAGTTGTCAAAATAATGTGCACTTTTAATTGACACATTTGCATTTTATGGCGCTTAAATGTGTTGTTGGTTTTTAGTGGACAAAAAATTGAACATTTTCATGGCGGTGTTCACAAACGATGGCAGCTGCTGAATTTAATTATATTTAATTGAAGTGAGTAATATATGGAAGTCAAAGAATGGTTTTTGCTTTTTTTCTGAAAATTTGAATTTTTAAAAATAACAATCGTCAACAAATATTAAATTGTAATTCCGAAGATTTACAAAGCAATACAAACTTCAAGAAAATGGCTCCAGGCGCTTTAAAAGTGTTTTTCTCGAATCGGCACTTTTTGAAATTACTTTTTCGATATGTTCGTCTAGGTCTTCTAAACCGATTGATTTCAAATTTGTTATATACAGTTGCTCATAAAATTGTGTTTACACTGCGACTTTGTAGCATTTGTGTCTATTACTAGTTTTACATTTAAAGTTTACAATTCAAACAGTTAATTGTGGCTTTGTGGCTTAATGAGTGGCTTAATGAAATTTTTACACGTGATCAAGGAGATTTTGGGTTTTAACATACTTACAAAACTCTATATACATTTTCAAGGATATAAAAGAATACAATTTTCGAAGCACCTTTTTCATATCCTTTTTTTACAAATAGATAAAAAATCAATTTTATTTAAATTCTTGAGCCTTTCCTCTTTCATTTGATATACATATCGCCATATTCTAAAAAGATTAAGTATATTTTTATAAGGTATTTTTATATTATTTTTATGTTTTATCCCCTTCAAAATTTTGAAGTATTTTTAAAAGGACAAAGGATGTAGAAATGAAAAACTGAGTACGCAGTATTACTATGTTTGGTCTCTAGTTTCACGCACATATGGATTTTTCCCGGTGTGAAAAATGCTGTCGCACGGTGTAATATATTGTATGCCCAACTGCGTGTTAAAGGACATCCTTTCGGCTCTATTTAGGTGTTTGACATATAGTACCTGATTGCTGATGTTGGTCGAAGTGTCGTCTTCTGCTGTGAGATACAGTATTGCAGTGTAGGATGAAGGCCGGCCTCGGTAGTCCAGCAGGTAGCGCGTTGGCTTCACATACCGAGGCCCTAGGTTCGAGTCCTAGCTCAGGCTGGTGAAAGGATCATCTAATTCAACATTCTAATTCTAATCCACATGAGGCAGATGAGAATTACAAGAATCGTACAAGTGTGCTCTTGGTAAGCAATGGAAAAATCTCCAAGTGTGAAAAAAACCACAATGGGCCAGAATGGACTGAGTGCTATGAAAGGCTTGTATCCTTCCTGCGACCCTCACACCACATATGAGATATTCCATTTTTGGACAAACTTTCCAGTAATGTTTTCGAGTGCTTCATTCCCGGAGTGTGGGCCCAGTATTGGGAATTGCTCTGGAGTTGTTCTTTTCTTCTGCCTTAAAGTCTGCGTTTGCCCCACCCTATAAATGATGCCCAGTGACTGTGGCTCCTAAAAAAAATTACTTCAATTAAAAAAAATACAAAATTAGTTCAATAAAAAATACGACATGACGCAATTTAGCACTACTCTTCAAATAACTGTTCACCAAAAAAATTCAGCATTCACCGCTTTTGCCACTGCCCGATTTTCAAGTTGCGCTTAGTTCACCATTCATTTACAAGTTAAATGAACTCAAAACAGCAGCCAATATAAGAGATCTGACATAATTCCTACACGAATCAAACAGACTTAACTGACTGATATGGAAAATGGGCTCAATTTGTTACTTCAGGATACCCTGCGACAAGGTTCCGTGCACAGACAGCCACTTCAAGTTAATCTGGTTGGGTCGGGTGGTAATTTGTGGTATCACAACGGGCCCATTCTATATGGCCTAAGTGTCTCTCATACCACTAACTAACCTCAAATTACTATGAAACCAAAATTACGTCTAATAAGTTGACACAACTTATTGTTGAGCGTCCTTGAAGATGAAAAAATTTAATTTGTTTCAGGTGTTTAAAGTTACGAGTAAAACAATGAAAAATATTCAAATACTCCCTACTACAAACTCATATACATACACATACATATGTATGTGTGTGTGTGTGTGTGTTTTTGTTGTTAATTCCACATGGTCTGTGGATATTTTATTAATGTAAGTAGACAGTATTTAATTACTCTGCATTGTAACAAGCAAACAGACAAACAAACAAACCAACCAGCTGCCATGTTGCACACAACTTGAGTGTGCGACAACAACTGGAACAACAACAACAATGCGAAAGGCGGCAGCAAGTGGAAGATAAACAAACTGGACAGACGAACTAACAAACAAACCAATAAACCCACTAAACAAATACACCTTAAACGTATTAGATGTGGAACGATAATTCAAACTGGGAGCATGGCGCCCCAACGTTGAGTGCACGTGCACCCGCCGACATATGTTTTAATTCTAATTATGTAGACATGATATGTATGCGTATTGAGATGTACTATATGTATGTATATAGCGACAGGCTTTTTAACTCTTTCGCTGTTTTGGTGTCGTATGGCAACGCGCTACTTTGGGAACGTCTGAACCCTCATTGGTTAGAAGATTAAATTTCTTTGTTGGTCCCTAGAATAGTTTGAAGTTTTAGGAATAATACGAAATTAATAAACTGAATATGAATGCTTAACACAGAAAGGTAGACACATTTTTGAATGCTTTGTCTTGACATAGTCAATAAATAAGTAAAAAAGAAACATTAACCCATTTTCGGCCGCTGGTCGATTTTTCGACCAGCCACTTTGAAGAAGAGGAGCTCTGCACTTAGGCATTATATCTTTGAACTTTTGATGCAGAAAATAGCTTTGGTCTTTTGGTAACCCTTCGAAATAATAATTTTTTTTTAAAACGATAAATTTAGAGATGTTGGCGAAGGCACGAAAAAAGCATTTTTTTAGTCATATTTTGAATATTCTGTAAAATATATAACCTTTTCAAATTATTGATTTATTATTGATTATTTACGAAGCCTAAAGACCAAATTACCACAATCAATTGATATCTATAAGATTATGAAAATATTTTTTCAGTGGCCGAAAAATCGACCATTGGCCAGAAGTCGTCATGTTTGTACATATATAAGCCAACAATTATTTGTTTTCATGCTTGATTATTATTTGACTAAAACTATGTACATATATATTTGTTTTTATTTGAAATTGAATTTTTATTAATTTATAAAAAAAATTTGTAAAAAAAAACACAAAAAAATCCAAAAATATTCTTGATTAAGGTCCTAAATGTACTCGTAAGTCCTTAAAAGGAATTAAAAAAATATTGGCTATTTCTGGTAGCTGCCGAAAATGGGTTGAAAGAAATTTTTATTTTACTTTTTAATTTACTTCAGATATGTTTTTTTAAAATTATTTTAGCTGAAGTAAATTAGGAAATATTCGATTTTTAGTTATGTGTAAAAAATTGTATTTTTAAGTAATTATTACAGCCAAAACGATATGATTGCTCTCATATGTCAACACTCTAAAAACAGGATCTGGTTATAAAATTTCAAAAAAAAAATTATTATGGAATATTGTTAATGTAACCCACACAGAAGCCTAAAACGATGAATATCAAATGTTAACTTTCCCCAGTAAAAACCTGCTGCGAAAGCGTTAATTACCATTGGGCTTGTTTGATTAAATTTTAATTGCTGCTTTTTTCGAACATTTTTAGATGCGTCTTGTAAAAATAAAATTAAAAATTTTACTGGCCAATGGCTATTAAAAAGATGAATTAATTTTCAACTCGAAAATCAAGCAGCTTATGCAGTAAACATATATACATAAATGGCCACTTGTACAGTGGGTCCAATGTGCCATAAAGTGGATACAGCAGCAGATCACAACGAAAACTGAATAAATATTTGCGGCGAGTATGCGCCACTTTAACGCCTTTCATATGCTTCAACATGCATTTATTGCCTTAATTGTGTTTCTTTTTGTATCTGTGCGTATGTATGTATGTGTGTGTGTGTGCGTGTGGTTGGCTTACAGGACAAGCGACAACACCTGAACCCATCAATAAAACTAATTACAGCAAAAAACAGGCATAATAAAGCACATCGATTTTCTCCACGCAGACACACAAACACATACACACACATATATATATTCATCATATATAAACATTTATGGCCCCACAGACATTTAGACCCCCATTAACACGCCCTTTCCACCCATTTGCCGAAACCATAATTGCAATCATAAAATGTGGTTGTCCTTCCTATTGTCATTGTTGTTGTTTTTTTTTCGTCTTTAATCACATTAAAATCAATTATTATTCACTCTTTACTTTTACATATGTAAAACACAAATTGTGTAAATTTAGTCGAATGAAGCTGGCGGCCAACCCACATGTTATGTTCTACTAAAAAACGCCTCATTCAGTTGGCTTTTGTTGTGTTTGTGCAGTTTGATTGAAGTAAAAAAATCATAATTCGATTTGCATTAGTGTTCATAGTTAATTGTCAGAGTACACAAATGCCGTTAATTGCTCAAGCTGTCGCCGAGCGCATGTCGAGACCCACACTCCCACTCACCCGCAATGTGCATAATGTTTATTTTAAAGCAATTTTTTTTTTAATAAATCAAAAATTATAAAATTAAATTGCATCTAATTGTTAATTACAATTATCATTTCCTTTTTTATTTAGGTTGAAATATTTTTTTTCATTTTGGATTTTTTAATTGATTCCACTGTAGGATATTCAGTTGAAATGACAACAATATAACTTCAATCATTTGATGTTAAAAATGGTTTAATTTTTTAATATAATTTTAGTACAAAAATTTCCTCCTATAAAACAACAATTTGCCACGATTTTCTAATAAATTTGAAATGCCTTTTCTTGTTCCTTTTTTAATCCATTGCACCTATTAACCCTTTCCGGTCAATTTCCACATTTCTTGAGATAAAAATTTTTCCTTCAAAATATTGACTCTTATTGAACATTTTAGCAATAAAATAAAAAAAAATTTCACAAAAATTATTTTAGGTAAGAATTACAGCTTCATCAAATTTGGTCGATATATCGTACAATGGTCCGCAAAGGAGTAAAAATTTATGAATTTTTGGTTTCGTTTTTTTAAGTTTTATGAACAATTCATTGATTTTTTTGATAGAAAACATAAATTATAACAACAAAAAATCAAAACGTGATATTATTTTGATCGAAAGTTATATAAATTGTATATATAAACATTCATTCATTCATTGATTCACATTTATTCGGCCTTATATAACCATTGTTGTTGTTGCAAAGCCTTTTTCTTCTCAATAAAACACAGAATAAATTAAAATTCCTACAGTTTTACAGACAGGCACTGAATATAGCCGATTCCTCTTATAGTAGTGGGAGTGGCAGGTACGCATGTCTAACCTTACACAACCTGTGTCTGCCCAGTAAAACACAAAATCGTCTAGTAATTCTTATTTTTAATCGAAAATTGCCGAATAGTCGAATTTTATTAGTCACGTGGTTTACAGATGGGCGTGGCAGGCATAAAAAAGCAAAAAATCTGTTACCAAACCTATAACTTAAAAAAAATGCAAACATAACTTGCAACCTTTGCTTTCCATTTGTACGATATATCGTACAAATTCAAATTTGTACGATATATCGTACATTTGATTTAAGTGCCATTGTACGATATATCGTACAATTTTTTTAAAGACTCGGGAAAAATGTTTAAACTCAAAAAATTTTAAATTTATTAACTTTTATAAATCAATTGATGTTTAAACTTTTAAATGTTTATGTTTTTTGTTACTGAAAAATATTACAAACCTGAAATTTTCCCTGCAGAAGCTTCGTCGCTTGTTGCTTGCTCAACTTCTTGCAAAGAACGTTTTACAAAACAAACAAATACTTTGTAACCACCACCACTATGATTTATTTTTCTAAACAGAATGATAAAGCACAGCCTACTTAACAAATATGAAAAAACCGTTTCATGAAATGTGCGCTCGCTGTCAAATGAAATTTCCTAGAAAAATGTTATTTTAATTGTACGATATATCGACCAAATTTCCGGAAAGGGTTAATTGTCTCCTTTTTTATTTAAAAATCCAGGTATTTGAAAAGTTCTTTAAACCACAAATTTATTTGTTTCTGTGAATTTCAAAAATTTTTCAAGTCGTGTTTCTTGACAGCAAACTATTATGAACCCTTTTATGGTTCTTTGAATTTCAAAAACGACTCATAGTAAATTTCTTAAGTCATGTTTTTGAAAGCAATCAACTATTCTCTTTATTCCAATTGCCAATCTTCGACCCTCTCTTTCCCATTTGACACTTACGGTCAGTGTTCTTGCTTTTTACTGACACCTCCTCTGACTTTGTCTCCTTCCTTTTACTACTCGAACGTCAACTAGTTTAATGTTTTTTCTCCTACGTACATTATTACTTCCCCATTCTTATTTAATTTCTATCTTTTTTCTCCTTTATACTCTAACTTAATTAATTTTCTCATCTGTCTTATTTAGTTTTCTCTTCTTTTTCATTCCAAACTTAATATTTTATTTTTTGCAATAAGAATTTCTTTCCTTCTATCTATTTCATCTTTTTTCTTTATCCACCAAAATCTCCTCTGACTCAGTCTCCTTTCTTTTACTTGTCGAACATCAATTATTATAGTTTTATTTTCTTTGGATTTTATATTATTTGTTCCACATTTTTATTTAGTTTTTCCTTTTTCTCCTTTTTACTCTAACTTAATTGATTTTTTTCTTATCCAAACGTAGTTTTTTTTTTTACAATAAAAAATGTCTTTTATTCTACTAATTTCAGATTTTTTCTTCTTCTACCAAAGTCTCCTCTGACTTAGTCTTCCTCCTTTTATTACTCGAACCTCTACTTGTTTAATTTTCTTTTTTCTTGCTTACATTAAATTTTCCATATTCTTATTTAATTTCTGTCTTTCTTCTCTTTTATCCTCTACCCTTATTAATTTTCTCTTCTTTCTCATCCAAACTCAGTATTCTATTTCCTGCAATACGAATTTTTTTCCTTCTTCTTTTTTATCTTCTTTCTTCCTTGTTCTAACAGAATCTCTTTAGTTTTCCTAACAAACTTCTCCTCTGACTTAGTCTCCTTCCTTTTGCTGGTCCAACATCAACTACTTTAATTTTCTTTTCTCCTGCCTACACGATTACTTTACCATTCTCATTTATTTTCAGTCTTTATTCTCCTTTATACTCTTACTTAATTTATTTCATTCCCATCCAAACGTAGTATTTTCTTTCTTGCAATAAAAATTTTTTTCCCATCTACTAACTTCATCTTTTTTATCTTTTAACAAAACGCTTTTACTTTTCTGAAGTTTGCTTTCTGAAGTCCGTAGGACGATGTTCTTTCTTCCACTTAAACTTTTTCTTCTTAACAAAACGCTTTTACTTTTCCTGATTTTACTTTCATCATCCCACGAACTTTATCTTTTTTTATCTTAGAAAATCCTTTCACTTTTCCTAACTTTGCTTTCATCATCCCACGGACTTTATCTTCTTTCTTCCCCTTAAACTTTTTCGTCTTCTTATTAATATAAAATCTTCCATTTTAGCAATTTCATCAATTCAACCTTCATTGCATTTCATCATTCAACCTTCTTTTTCAACTATTTTATGGGTCTTTTCTATTATTTCATTGCCTTCCTGTTCCAATTTAATCTATGAACTCCCCTAACTGAATTTTCAATATCCAACTAACTTCATTCTCCCACTTTTTCTTTTTTTAGCGCAGTAGGTTTTTATATAATCTTGTAGACCCATAGCTATCAGCCTGTCCCATTCTTACGGACTGAAAACCATCCCCTGTTCGGGGACTTGTCGAAGCGGACCACATTCTTTACCCTTAAAGGTCCTTTCGACGTAGCAGGAATCGTTACCTGGGCCAGTATTGAACGACAGTATTGAAGAAGAACATCACGTACCTGAACCCCCATGAGCTACTAAATTTAATTAGGCCAACCCCGATAATATCTATCAGGGTCATGACTAGTTCTCTCCCGTGGTTGTCTTAGTTTGTCTTCTCCTTCTCCTTCACCTACTAACCTCAACTCCAACTATCTTAATCTATCTTCTAAGTTTGTCTGATATCTCCTTCACCTATCTAAGTATCTTAGTAACACTAATTAAAAAAAAATATTTTACAAAATATTTTTTGTCCGGCTCGTCCATCTGTCTGGCTCCTTATTGGTCATCCATGCGTATATACCAGCTCTGTGCTATCTTATCGGTTTTTTTATCTACACGTACATATGTATCTAATATCTCCATGTTGATCTGTTGGAGTTTTTTTTAATTTTCAAATATAATTTTAATTTGTTGGTATGATAACCGATCCCACTCTAAGTAGTTTGTTCCCAGCTTCTTGCTTTCCACTACTTAGTTCCTCATTTACTACTTTCTTTCTCTGTCTATGTTTAATTTCTATGTAGTCTTTTCTTGATTTTCTCCTTTAAACTTATTAAAGTTTTGACAATTTTCAACAAATAAGCTCAACCATTAACTTTGATTTTTTTCAATAATCCATTTTAGTGCAGTAAATTTAAGTTCAGCTCAAATTGATTTGCATGCCTGACATTTCAGTTCAGTTACCACAGCATTTAGGCAAATACGCACAGAGAAATATGTGCTATTTGTATGTAACATATGTATTCGTATGTAAGTCGCACTCGATTCTCGGCTACTATGCCCTGAATAGAGCCGCACACTGAAATTATCAAAATGCAGCCAGCTTGTGTGCGGCTTTCATGCATTTCAAATATTTGCGAAAGCAATTTACCAAAACTGCTTAAATGAAAAGCAAACTCCAAATGCCATTATGCGCATATTACACAAATTATGAATAATTTGTGAATGGAAAATGCAAACTAAACGCGCTGATGAATTGAAAATGTGCCGGGCGTCGCGAGCGGAGGGCAACAAATTGACAACTTAATTTTTTTTCGGTGGTCTTGTCGGTGCGGCAGTGGTGAGTAATAATCAGCCGATGAAACGCGCTGAACTAATGAATGAATGCATGAATGGCCGGAGGCATATGTGGGCTGATGATAGCAGCGGTGGTGGTGGTGACAGTGGTGGTGGAGGTGGCATGCTTCGATTGACATTCACACATGTGGCGTATGCAAATAAGATAGTCGATCGATTGTGTGTGATGCCAACGCAGAAAAGTGGTGGCAATATTATTGAACAGTGTTATTGATTCAGGCAATTGACAAGTCTATACTTAAGTAGTGCTAATTTCATAGTGCAACATTCAACTGTTTGCCGACACAAATTTCTTCAGTTCCGTCAATCATTGGCTTGAAGTTGTTGGCAAATTGTGTTACAAATCAATTTTCACTAATTAACTTTTTGACATCTAACTTTGTTGTTGGCTTATGGGAAGTGGAATTTTTTGCGTCTTTTGCAGCAAATTTTTAAACAACAACAACATTAAATAAATAAATAAATAAACAGATAAATAAATAAATAAATAAATACAAAAATAAAAAAAGAAGTATATAAATAAATAAAATAAATAAAATAAATAAAATAAATAAAATAAATAAAATAAATAAAATAAATAAAATAAATAAAATATATAAAATAAATAAAATAAATCAAATAAATAAAATAAATAAAATAAATAAAATAAATAAAATAAATAAAATAAATAAAATAAATCAAATAAATCAAATAAATAAACTAAATAAAATAAATAAAATAAATAAAATAAATAAAATAAATAAAATAAATAAAATAAATAAAATAAATAAAATAAATAAAATAAATAAAATAAATAAAATAAATAAAATCAAATAAAATAAAATAAAATAAAATAAAATAAAATAAAATAAAATAAAATAATATAAAATAAATAAAATAAATAAAATAAATAAAATCAATAAAATCAATAAAATAAATAAAATAAATAAAATAAATAAAATAAATAAAATAAATAAAATAAATAAAATAAATAAAATAAATAAAATAAATAAAATAAATAAAATAAATAAAATAAATAAAATAAATAAAATAAATAAAATACTTAAATAAAATAAATGAAATAAATAAAATAAATAAAATAAATAAATATATTTATATATATAATATATATTATTATAAATAAATATATTTATATTTATATATTAAATAATTAAAAAAATAAATAATTAAATAAATAAAAAAATAAACAAATAAAATATGGTGCAATCTTTTATCTTCCCGACTTAAGAGTATTGTACAGCGGTGCCTTTGGGCAGTAAATAGTGCTTTCACCTGCGCCAAATGCTCACAACAAGCCGGCGCCATTCACTCTGTAAGCGGTTTTCGGCTAAAATATTGGCCGTATTCACATTCCACATGAAGCATGAACAAAGATAGCAAACTACTTCTTTCAAAAATGTTTGCCATTAGCACTTCAACAATCATTTTAAGACTTTTTCATCAACTCTTTCAATATAAAACTGAACGTAAAAAACTTAAGTCCCAATATTTGAAAACTGTTCTTACTTTTTAAACTTCTCAAAACTCCTAAAAATCATCATTTTTTGTCTTAATTCTTTTCCTTTTCACTTGCCACCGATCGTGAATACCCCTTTTAGTGTTTGGCGTTTGAGAAGGTGCAATCTCTGGCCATAGCCTGCGCCCACAGCTTGAAGTGGCAGTCGCCGCCAGTTGCTCACACATGTCTTTATTTTTGTGAGTGTTGTTTTTGTTAACTTGGCTTTTAAACTCGTTTTGCTGTCTGCACATGCTTGGTTGCTGTATGAGTTATTGTTGCCACTATCTCATTTTTTTTATAATTTTTTTCTTTTTGTTGTTGTGTTGGTTGTATTTGTTTTGTTGGTTTTTTTTAAGTAAACTCCACATAATACGCTCCAGCTGTGATTTGGTTTTTTGGGCGTTTCGAGTGTCAGTATGAGTTGTGTGTAGTGTGAGTTACTTTTGACCCAGTTTATGATTTTTATTTAGGTAGTGTCGGATTTCAATGTATATTCAGTGTGTTGCTGTTCTATTTATTGGTTGCTTTCATTTTTCAGCCATAAGGAATTTCCGTGTTTTTATTAACATTTTCAACACTAGGTGTGGCTTTCAACAAAAGTTCAATGCTTTAAAGTTGGCTTTAGATGATTGTACTCGTAGTTATGTTTTCTTAGTTATGCACCTTGAACACTTTTAAGATTGTTTTATGAAACTAAGTCGAGTAGAATGAACTTCTAATAATTGAGTATACATATTAAAATATTATAAATATCTTTCAGATAGTGAGAAAAAATGTATCATCTTCGAAAAAATAAACGCTTCGTGTGATTAAGAGTCAACTAAAGTGAAGAGGCACCTGTAGAAAAGATTTCAGAAATATCGAAAAATGCATTTTCTGAAGCACCTAGAAACAAATTCAAAGATATTTGCAGAGAAAACCGAAAAGCAGAAGAGAGATGACTTCAGAGGTCAGAGAAGGTAGAGAGAAGAAAATAAGTCATAATCATCGGTAGACTGTCCTATACAGGCACCTTTGCACACAACGTTCAAGGTCTCTAAAGAGTGATTCAAAAGGAATCAGAAGAAAGCGTAATCAAGGCAACAGAAAACTCCAAAGTCATCTGGAGGGAGAACTTTAGAAACGCCTTAAGAGACAACCATAGAGTTAAGAGGAAATAAAACTTGAAAGAGAGAGAGAGATCTTTCAGAGTCTTAATGAGAAAAAAGATATGCTTTGATACACAACTTAGAAGATAAGACTTATTTGTACTCAAGGCCACTACAAGGACAACTGATAGAATCACTTTAAAGACACTTGAAGAACTACAGAGTCAACTGGGGAGAGGACCTCAGATACACCTTTGTACATCATTTCGGTGTTATGTGGTTAAAGCATCAAAAGGCATCCGAAGAGAGATCAGAAGAGATATTTATACTGGCGCTGTGTGCAAAGACACTTGGTGGATCACTTTTAAGACACCCAGAGAAAGAACTACTGTGCTACTTCGATATAGGCTTTCAGATACATCTTGATACACTATTTTGGCACTATCCGGTTAGAGGTTCAAAGAGCGTCCACATGGAGAACTCTGGAGGCACTTGAAAAAAGACTTTCAAGATTAAATACTAGAGGTATCAAGTGAGAGTACCCTAGAGCTACCTGGAAAATTTTGTACGGTAAGAAAGGGGAGTGTCTCTACAGAGAGTTTAAGAAAGAAGAAAGGCAACTTGTCAAACAACTTAGTAGATAAGAGGTATTTTTTCAGAAGGCTATAAATACAACCGATAGTATCACTTTAAAGACACTTGGAGAATTACGGAGTTTCCTGGGCAGAGCACTTCAGATGCACCATTTCGGTGTTATGTGGATAAAGGATATTTAAGGTCACTACAGGCACCAAAGGAGAGTACGCTAAAAGCATTGGGGAAAAATTCATACGGTAGGAGAAAGGAGAGAAAAGAAAGGCAATTTCATACACAACTTGGTAGATATCTGAAGAGGTATTTGTAAAGAGGGGGAAAAAGAAATCTGATAGGGTTACTCTAAAAAGAAATGAAAAACTACAAAGTCAACTTCAAAGTGGATTTCAAAAGCACCTTAATGCACAACTTTGATGTTATCTGGCTAGGGAATTAAAGGCATCCGCATAAACAATTACTAGAAGTACTCGAAGAAGGGATTTTTAAGGTCTCTGGAGGCAGCAAGGGAGATCATGTAAAAAAATGTAACAGGGGACATTTACAAGGGAGATCATACATGTAGTAGGAGAGACGAGAGTCATAAGGGTAGGAGAGAGAAGAGTCATATGGTAGAAGAGAGCACAGTCATAAGGATAGAAGAGAGATGAATCATATGGCAGGAGAGAGGAGAGACTCCTCAATTGGCAGGAATCAATTGCTAGGCAAGAGGAGAGTCTCTACAGAGAGTCTCTGAAAGAGAATAATCACACCTTGATGCAGAACTTTGGAGACGTTTAATTCCAGAGGTACCTGGAGAAAAATCATGCAGTAGATAGGAATCTTACTTCCATAATTGTTAGGAAATGAAAGAGAAGAGTTATAAGGGTAGAAGGGATTAGAGACATATGGTAGGAGACAGGAGAGTCATAATGGTAGGAGAGGAAAGAGTCATATGGTAGGAGAGAAGAGAGTCATAAGGTTAGAAGAGGGGAGAATCATATGGTAGAAGAGATGACAGCCATAAGAGTAGAAGAGTCCTATGGTAGGAGAGGAGAGTCATATGGCAGGAAGGAGCATATGTTAGGAAAGAGGAGAGTCTCTACAGAGAGTCTCTGAAGGAGAATAATGACACATTGATGCACAACTTTGGAGACGTCTAATTCCAGAGGTTCCTGGAGAAAAATCATGAAGTAGATAGGAATCTTACTTCCATAATTGTTGGGAAATGAAAGAGAAGAGTCATAAGGGTAGAAGGGAGGAGAGACATATGGTAGGAGACAGGAGAGTCATAATGGTAGGAGAGGGAAAAGTCATATAGTAGGAGAGAAGAGAGTCATAAGGTTAGAAGAGGGGAGAATCATATGGTAGAAGAGAAGACAGCCATAAGAGTAGAAGAGTCCTATGGTAGGAGAGAGGAGAGTCATATGGCAGGAAAGAACAGAAGAATATGCTAGGAAAAAGGAGAGTTTCTACAGAGAGTCTCTATAAGAGAATAAAGACACCTTGATGCACAACTTTGAAAACGTCTAATTCCAGAGATACCTGGAGAAAAATCATGCAGTAGATAGGAATCTTACTTCCGTGATTGTTATGAAATTTTATGTTTCTAAGGTCACTAAAGGCATCAAGGGAGATCATCCATATATAAGGGTAGGGGAGAGAAGAGTCATAAGGGTAGCAATGAGGAGAAGCATATGATAGAAGAAGGGAGAGTCGCAAGGGTAGGAGAGAGAAGTGTCATATTGTGGGAGAGAAGAGACTCATAAGGTTAGAAGAGGGGAGAATCATATGGTAGAAGAGAAGACAGCCATAAGAGTAGAAGAGTCCTATGGTAGAAGAGAGGAGAGTCATACGGCAGGAAAGAACATATGCTAGGAAATAGGAGAGTATCTACAGAGAGTCTCTAAAAGAGAATAAAGACACCTTGATGCACAACATTCGAGACGTCATATTCCAGAGATACCTAATGAAAAATCATACAGTAGATAGAAATCTTTCTTCCGTAATTGTTATGACCAATTAAGTAAGTGAATAGGAAAATTTGTGAATATTTCTAATACGATAGCGGTTTGTATTGCAGGAGCTCGAGTAATAATTTTTAGTTAGGAGTTACAAAATAGAGTTAGATATGGTAAAATTGTTGTTTTTGCGAGCCTAGAAGCATCTGTAGCAAACCATATATAGTAATTTGTTTATTGGTATTTTTAAAGTGGTTCCTAGTGTGCATCATTCAGATCAACCAGCACCTACAAATAATTAGAAAACTTCATAATGGTTTGAGAATTGGCTGCAGTGACCCTAAGCGTGTGGCATTGAACGTCATTCGTGTACTCGCTTAAAGTGTTTTTCCAACAGCTACTTAACTTGTTGTTTTCTTTGGCTCAGTAGCTGGCCAATGTAACGACTTCATTAAGGCTTCACTTAAGCCTACTTTGTACTACAAATCAGCCGAACGAACGTTTACTTTAATACCAAACAGCCATGCGCTCGCATTGATAAGTCGCAAGCTGCCAGCAAACACCGCACAGCATTTCCTTGAATACTCCAGCGCGGCTGCACTATAGCCCACCGTTAATTTGTCATAATCAAACCACAAAATTACAGTAGAAATTATTAATTACAATAAAAAAAGAACAAAGCCCAAAATGCCCCGACACGCACACATTCGTATCCATAAAAGCGGCACAAGGTGCCAAAAATCAAAAATATTAACTACCAACAGCAACGCACAAACTAAACATGAAACCAATGATTGACGCATTCTTCCAAATGTGATCAGGTGTGAAAGAAATAACTTTAAAGCGTATTCAAAGAAACGCGAAAAAAAACGCAACCGAAACGCTCACCGAGTAGTGGCCGGCCAGGTTAATTATTATTACGTGGTCTCGGTCCATTCGCAGAAGTGCGTTTGTTGTGGCTGCGAGCGCGACTTGCAGCCACACATTTCTGGTTTCGTTCTGCGTTTCATTACTGATTTGCCGCCTATTAACAGCGGCCGCAGAGTTTCGAATGCTTTTTCATCTTGCCGTGATTTCTCAATGAAATTTGGCTGCGGCCGGTAATTGCTCGGCGAGTGTCTTTGTTCGCATTCAGCTTGTTTTGTGGCGTTTCACAAAACATTTCATAATTATCCATGAATTCAAGGTTGAACCATAATTAAGTGGTTGCTTCTAATTTAATAACAAAATAATTACATAGAAAAAATTACATTAAAAAAATCCAATAAAAAGCAACACGTAGGGTTGGGCATTTTTTCTCATAGAAAAAATAAAAAGAATTTAAAAAATGCTTGCAATTTGTTGGATAACTTAAACGTCTCACTTCCACATTTTCCTCATCGCTTTATGCACATAATTCTCTATTAGTTGTCTACCTTTTCCGACACTGACTGAGCCAATTAGTCGAATTTATTGGCAGCTGCACTGCTAACTACAAACTTACATACCTACTCGAATTTCGTGTGCGCTTTGATAGTGTTTTTGGAGTGGTTGTTGTTGTTGTCTAGCGATCGTATCGCAAAGTATGCGTTTGACCTTAATTCGATTCTCCATTTTAATTAAAAGCATCATCTATGCTCATATCTCCGATGTAAACTATACGTAAATATTGTACGAATGCATTTATCTGCAGTCACAATACCCAGTCGGAATAGTTTGTCCATACTGAAGACTTACAATTGTACGAGGATGTAGTTTAGCAATTGAAGAATTGGTAGATGGAATCGGTTTCTAGACGAATAGATGTCGATAAATCAAGTGAATTTGAGAAGTATGGGGAATTAAGAGAATTTTATGTCAAGAAAAGGAAAAGAAAGTAGGTAACTGACATAGAGAGTAGAGAGTAGACAACAGACAGTAGACTAAGATTTGCCTTTGAAAAAAATTTTGAGTAAATGGAATGGAATTTCAGGCTTATCAGATAGACGGCCAACATTCGTTTATATGGTCTGTTAAAATTTATATTTTGTTTGACTGGATTATAAAAAATAAAATAAAATAAAATAAAATAAAATGATATAAAATAAAATAAAATAAAATAAAATAAAATAAAATAAAATAAAATAAAATAAAATAAAATAAAATAAAATAAAATAAAATCAAATAAAATCAAATAAAATCAAATCAAATAAAATAAAATAAAATAAAATAAAATAAAATAAAATAAAATAAAATAAAATAAAATAAAATAAAATAAAATAAAGTAAAGTAAAATAAAATAAAATAAAATAAAATAAAATAAAATAAAATAAAATAAAATAAAATAAAATAAAATAAAATAAAATAAAATAAAATAAAATAAAATAAAATAAAATAAAATAAAATAAAATAAAATAAAATAAAATAAAATAAAATAAAATAAAATAAAATAAAATAAAATAAAATAAAATAAAATAAAATAAAATAAAATAAAATAAAATAAAATAAAATAAAATAAAATAAAATAAAATAAAATAAAATAAAATAAAATAAAATAAAATAAAATAAAATAAAATAAAATAAAAAAAAAAAAATAAAATAAAATAAAATAAAATGAAATGAAATGAAATGAATGAATGAATGAATAAAATTAAATTAAATTAAAAAAAATAAAAATAAAATAAAATACGAGTATTAAAAACATGGATGAAAAGGGGAATCGAACAAAAATTTGTTGCCCTGTGAATGCATTAAAAGGATCAAATGAATAAAACAATTTCAATTTAACACATTTAGCTAAAATATAGTTAAACATAACAAGAGTTTGTAGTCTTTATGAATATTACAAGTACAAAAAGAAGTTGGAAGTCTTCTACCAACTCATGAAACAGTTTTCGAACACTTTCCTACTAACAAGAATGATTTCAGTCCAAAACTTTCCTACAGGCAAATATAAGAAAACCTATTTGAACAAAGTGCTTCTGTCGCCCGATTTTCTGCCTCTTCCTCTGATATTCATAACATTCAAATGAGGTTGCATCTGTACCAAAATCTGAATAAGTAGTTGGAAAAAGCAAAAAAGAATAAACCAGGAGATATGGCCATGTGTGTGTGTGTGTGTGTGTGTGTGTGTGTGTTTGGCGGACGTCTCTCTACGGCTGGCAGTCTGTCAACGGCCAGTCGGCGGATGGGCCGCAGTGCAGCAAATGAGTGAGTGAGTGTGGAAAAAAGTGGCGTTCGGTAGTAGCTCCAGCTGCTTAATTTATATGCAGTTATGAAGCGTTCATAATTCTTCTTGTTGCACGCATAACTGCAACTTGCCACAAACAACGCTAGACGCGCACACACACACACACTCATTCAAAACGAACTAACGGCGAGCGAATGGTCTGCGGAAAGTCGTTGGGTGTTCGTGCACTTCTGACAGTTGAATTTGAATAGGTCGGTGCAGCGTGACAGCGATGCGTTGTCAAACGTGCATGCAGACTATTTGCGCGGAGGTGGCAACACTGCGTCGCTGCTATGTGCTCACGTGGCTGCGTCGCGACGTCCAACGTGCACTGCGGAAATGCTAAATAAATTCCGTTTCAATTGTTTGTGGCTCTTTAGTTGTTGCTGTCGTTGGTGTTGGTGTTGTTACAATCTCTATTTGTAGTTGCCTTTGTTGATGATTTCGATGATGATTATTATGATGACTTTGTTTGTTGTTAGTGGTATTTTATTTGCATTCTTGTTGCTGTTGGTTCGTTTCTTTTGTTCACATTTCTACATGTTCGGTGTGCTGCTCGTCATCTCACTGCCAGTTGGATGTTGTAGACATGTCTTGGCCGTATTGTTGTTGTTGTTGTTGTTTTTCTTTGGCTATTGTTGATCTAGATTAAGTCGGACAACCGAACGGATGGGCATACAAATAAATGAGTGCGCACCGCTGCTGCTTCGTTTGAGGTATGTTGTTGACTTTTGTTGTTGTTGTTGTTGTTCTTGTTGATCTGAGTGAAATTAGAATATCTGCGGGAACAAGTGTTGCCTTAATTTTTTTCTTCTTGTTCTTTTCTATTTGTTTTTTGCTTTATTTGGTTTTTGTGTTGTTGGCAGGTAGCAACCAAAAAGGGGGGAACTAAAAATTAGTAGAAATTTAATTGGTAGTGACATTTGCGTGAAGTAGATGAATGCATTGATAGTGTGTAGAAGTCTTATCGTGGTTCATGCTTTTCTTCTTTATTGGTAGTTTCAGTGGCTCCAAACTAATTCCAAGCAATTAAGTGCCATTTAAATGCTTTGATTGTCGACACTGGACTTGGGAAATTCGAACTCTGAAGAAGCTTGATGAAGCGTACAGCAAGAATGAAGCAGGTTTTTGCCAACAAAAAGCATTTCTTGTTCATCATTTGTTGTTGTTTTATGTTAATTGTTTTAGTTGAAAATGAAAACTTTTTTTTAAGCATTTAATTTGTTGTTGTTTTGTGTTAATTGTTTTAGTTGAAAATAAAAAATGTTTTTTTAAGCAGTTTTCAATTGAAGATAAAAGAGATTATTATAATCTAAAATTCAGATTTTTGACAGTTGAGTCGGGTCTAAAAAAATTATTGAAACGTTATGAACTTGCTTGTCATTACGGAAGTAAAAGTTTGTGTACGTGTGAAATTGTTTTGAAATGGAAAGTAGAAAAAAGTTCTGTGATCTAAGCACTGAGGTCTTCGTTTAAATTTAAGGTTAAAAAAATTAATGAGACGAGAGAAACATAATTGGTTTTGCGAGTTGCTAAATTTTCTAATATTTGTATAATTGTAAAAATTTTTAACTACTACAGAAATCTTCAATACTCAGGGAAAAAATTTCTAAACAAGCTCAGGTTAGGTTAGGTTAAAGAAGTGGTATGTGCGGCATGCACTTCGACTCGGAGACTCTATTTGTGATTCATTTCGGTGCCCTTTCGCATCTGTAGACCC
Source organism: Melieria crassipennis (assembly GCA_963668005.1). Taxonomy (NCBI): domain Eukaryota; kingdom Metazoa; phylum Arthropoda; class Insecta; order Diptera; family Ulidiidae; genus Melieria; species Melieria crassipennis. Next base: position 5,344,020 of record OY764963.1, read on the forward strand.
AGACTGCATCTTTTGGGGACCTAAGGAACACCAACTGAACTTTTCTTTTGTTTTAAAAGTAATTAAAAATCAATCATTGAAATCTCAATCTCCTGTTTTCCTCCAAATTTATCTTTTGGAAACCTAAAGAACCACAACCGAACTTTTGGTGTAAACAACTTTTGGTTTGAAACTCATTAAAACTCAGCTCAGTTTTTAGGCCTTTTACGTAAATTTTCGACAAATCTTAATCTCCAGTTCCACACTCATCTTTTGGAAACCTAAAGAACCACAACTAAACTTTTGATTTGAACAACTTTTGGATTAAAATTCATTGAAAATTAGCTCGGTTCCACAATAAAAGGTTAAAGGGTCAGCTTTCGACAAATCTCACTCTCCTGTTTCAAATTCATCCTTTGGAAACCTAAAGAACCACAACTGAACTTTTGGTTTAAACCACTTTTGGCTTAAAAATAATTAAAAATCAGCTCAGCTCATAAAAAAGCTTTTAAGGTCAATTTTCGAAAAATCTCAATATCCTGGAAACATCATCTTTTCGAAACTTAAAGAACCACAACTGAACTCAATGTTGCCAGACACCTGAAAAGACTTTCTCCTAAATTAAAAAAAAAATACTGATAATTCCTCTCAAAAGTTAAAAAATCTCCAAAACTTTTTAAAAATAATTTGCGTAATTTTAAAGGAATAAAACTTCTCATAAAAAAATTAAAATGTATGCATATCATATTTTTTAATGCCGCCTTTTTTATTCATCTTCAACATAACAACAAAAACTTAACAAACACAAAACATATAACAAATTAATTGAATGAAAAGTGACAAAATTACAAATTTTTAACACAATAAGGTGCTTTGACAATTAAAATAGTTGCCATAATATGTTTTGTTGTCAGTGTTCCCAATCCATCATACTTCGTTATCCAAAAATCTCCCAAAAATTCTCTAAGGATTCGAAAAATTCCCTAACAAAACATATAAATCTCCAAAAATATCTCGTGAACAATTCTTCCTCTTAAAAATTCTCCTAAACGGCCAAGAATCTCATAAATTTAGGAGGAAATCTCCTGATCTGGCAAACTGACTGAACTTTTGGTTTAAACCACTTTTGGGTTAAACAACTTTTGGTTCAAAAATCATTTAAAATCAGCTCAGCTTCACAATAAAAACTTTTAGGGTGAATTTACAACAAATCTCAATCTCCGGTTCCAAACTCAAAATTTGGATTCCAAACACCAGTTTTGTATTGTCACACGCAACAAAAAATGTCATTCGAACAATTACTAAATGAAGTCATTGTTTGAAAATTTTTAACTATCACAAACACGAAAAGATTGCCGGCAAATGGCTCATTCAACTCAAAGAAAAATGCCGAAAACCCGCAATGGAAAAGGCGGAGAGCGTCACGCACGCAGCGCGAACCCAGTAAACGCTATCAATAGAGAAACTGGAACAATGTCTCATAACGTGCCGCGCAATCAATTACACCGTTCAGATCCGTCGACTGTGACTGGCGCGACGGGCTAATGTGGCGAAATACCGGTGAGGCTGACGATTACAGTGACAAAAATTTCACTGCATGCATGGCTTGAATGGATGCCCGAGGAAGTGAAGGCATTTGGTCTTGAAACACTAACGAGCCGCAACGAAGCAAAAGTAGGCGGCGTGATCGATAGGAGCAAAGACGCTGGAATTGTTTCCATAGGCGTTGCTCGCCGCAACACAACAATGATTGGCCGGTTTGGGCAAAGAGGAAATGCCACGAAAGAGAGCAGCCAACACGAGTAGAACGATTTCAATGAAATTAAAAACCTATCATCAGGTGGCATGACAATTAAAAAAAATAACAACACATTGCTGTGAAATTGTACGGAAACTAGAGACAAAAAAACGCGCACAACAACGCGTCGGTAGCAGGCAGACGGACGCACGAACGGGCAGGCAGACAAAAGATCTAAGATGCCGCCAGCGATAACCATTAATACGGTTAGCGGCGGCAGCTATGTATTGGCCGCATGTAAGACCGAATGAGCTACTTAACTACTTGCAACACGCTGATCGCGTTTTCACAGCGTGCGCGCGAATGACGATTTGTGGCGGCCGATTCTCCAGCGACGAGTTTGATCTGCGCCGCGTGCGATGGAAATTAGATCAACCTTAGAGCCGAGTGTGTGGAATTCAGATTTTCGGGAGCACGAAAAGCGGTAAATGATGACCGCAACTTTGGTTAGAATTTACTTAAATTCAATATTGTAAAATCGCATAGCAATGCGGCGTCAGTGGCAGCCAGCGCTAGCCGAGCAAGTCAATTAAACTGTCCGTCACTGGCAGACAGTGCGTCAATGTGCCAGCGCGCTGCGATTTATTTAGTCAGCTCACAACATTTGACATTGACATTGACAGTTTTTCTGACGCATAACGAGCGCACGCGCTCATTAAATTTCTATCAAAGATTTTCATCTGCGGCGAAAGCGGAGCAAGCACAGTCAACAAAAATCAATAACATGAAATATTTATTTATTTATTGATAAGTAGAAAAGTGAAGAAAATGGGGGCACAAGTGTCCTGTTATGATGTGTCCACAAAGAAAGAATGAATAGGGAAAGCCATACTCGGCAGGACAACGCACACAAAAATGCGCACAAACGCGAGACAGCAAAGGAAGCAACCAAAACAAAGAAGAAAAATGTCAACGTTTATAGAAAAATATTCATGTGAAAATTGTTTGGCTTTATACAACAACAACAACAACAACAACAACACACTCAATCAAGAATAGGGACTGAAGCCCAGAAATTTGTGCGAAAAGTAGGAGGAAACGAAATTAAAGATGAAGAACGAAATTTCAGATGTGAGACGTGAAAGAGAGAGCAAAGAAATTGTGTACAGGATGTGAGAAAGATAAGTAGGAGGAAAGAAAATAAAGATGAGGAAAAAAATAAGGAAAAGGTAGATAAAAAATCCTATCGATAGATAGGAAAAATGGAATAGATAAAGAAAATGCTGAAAGGAAAAGTAGGGAAAGGACAACCAGAGAGAAATTGAAAAAAATATCTAATGAAATAAGCAAACATTTCTGCTACTGATTGAAGCGTAGAAACTTCTGAAGTAGAAGAGACAAAATTGAAAAAAATTAAGAAAATGCGGAGGAGATAAGTAAGAAAAGGAAAACCAGAGAGAAATTGAAAAAAATTATAATATAACGAAGAAGTAACAAATATTACTATCATTAATTGGAGCGTAGAAACTTCTGAAGTAACATGGAAAAAAATTAAAAAGATGCAGAGGAAATAAAAAGGGAAAGGAAAACCAGAGAGAAATTGAAAAAATATATAATGAAATAAACAAAAATGTCTATCATTAATTGGAGCGCAGAAATTTCTGAATTAAAAGAGGCAACATGGAAAAAACAAAAAGTTGCGAAGGACATTTAGGGAAAGAAGAACCAGGCAGAAATTGGAAAAATTATTACACGAAGAAGTAACAAAAATTGCTATCATTAAATGGATCGTTTGAAACTTCTGAAGTATAAAGAAACAAAAGTAGAATACAACAAAAAATTTAAAGAAAAATAATTTGACGGCAGAGACGAAGTTATGAAAGAGAGGGGAAGGTCTAGTTATAAGGTAACTAAAAGAAAATAAGGTAGACAAAAAATTTTAGTTACGAAGATAGTAAAAAATAGAAACAGAAAATGTATAGAAAGAAGAAGAAAACTTACTTACTTCCATTGTCACATTTTCAATATTTGAATTTTGTCAGAGCTACTGTCCGACCGAATATTTGGTTTTGATTCGGCCCAAATAAGTGGTTTCGGTTTCGGTTTCAGTTTCGGCCAAAAAATGCCCGAACGGCCGAAAACGAAACTCTCTGGAATATTTTTTACATTTTATTATTTTATTTATTTAATATTAAATTATTAAATTTTGAATATTGGCGAATAAGGTACGAAAAATTGATTTTTTTAAGCTTATGTTTTTTAAAAAATGAATGAATTGTTTTTATTAAAAAGTATTTATAAATTTATGTTATGTTTGTTTGTTTGTTTTTTATTTCCTTAAAGTAAAATTTTTTTGTTAAAAACAAAATGCTTGATATGGTGATTTTTATTTCAACTACAAAGTTTCGGTTTCGGCCGAATATAAAAAAAACCAAATTCGGTTTCGGTTTTGTCCCAAAAAAGTTGTTTCTGTCGGAGACTAGTCACAGCCAAACTTTTCGCGATGTTAGTCTCAGTTCTATTTTGAATTTTTTTTTATCCTTAAATGTGTTCACGAGAAATTTTCCCTGTCCCATTCGTATTTCCATTGCCACAATTTCGACATCTGAATTTTGTCACAGTAAACATTCTTGGGGTCTCAGAACTAAGACTTTCTATTTTGATTTATTTTATCCTTAAATGTGTTCACAAGAGAGTTTCCCTGTCGCAGACTTATCTTCATTATCGCATTTTCAACATCTGAATTTCGTTGCAGCAAAAACTTGCGCGGTCTTTGTCTCAATTCTATTTTCAGACTTTTATATTTTTAAATGTGTTCACAAAAAATTTATAAGATGGTAATATGGAAAAATTTTATTAATGGAAAAATCGTTTATGGCACCCACTCATTTCTAGCTGTATGTGTCTATAAATAGAAGTTTAACTTGTATAGCTTACAAATGTTTATATTTGCTTGACAGTTCATATGGGGCAACCCTACTCAAGATTGGGAGATATTTCGAACTACTTAATCGCTATCGAGCGCACTGCATAGTCGGCGGACAGGTGAATATATAAACAGGCAGGAGGACACAAACGCAAATGGAGAGACAGACGTACACATTAAAGGACAGGCGTACCTAAAGACGGAGGGAAAGATTAAGTTAAAGGCAGATCTACCGTCGATCAGACAGACGCACGTACTGGTGGACAGGCAGATGGATGCAAGTAATAAAGTATAAGTAAGTAGTAGAAGTAGTAAAGAAGAAGTAGTAGAGACGAGTTAAGGAACGGACAAGCGAATGAATCGATGGAGAGATGGACGGATATTTGTACGGATAGACAGATGGACATAGATAGTGAAGGATGAACTTATCTAAAGATGGCTCCCTACCTGTTCGGCTATTTGAAGACTACAACTTATTTACTTAAGAACCTCGCTATTTTCTGGTTAGAGGAGGTCACCAAGCAGTGGCGCACACAGGAGGGGATTTTCGGGGTGCAAACCCCCCCAAACACAAAAATTGCTAGTACAAAATATGGTTTCGAATGGTATTTGACTCAAAAAATTTATTCAAAAACGGCCCCATTTGCCCCCAAAATGAAATCCTGTGTGCGCTACTGTTGCCAAGCATGACATTAGGTCGCTACTGAACTTCGCTAGGAACACCCAGATTCCCACCGATCACTTTTAGGTCGATCCGCAACACTAACACTTTCGCTACAGCTTTTTACTGGAGAAAGTTAAAATTTTCAATTTTACGTTTAAGGCTTCTATGTGGTTATATTAGCACATTTATATTTTAAATTTTTATACTCGCACCCTGTATTTTAGAGTGTTTTTCTATGAGAGCAACCACATCGTTGTGGCTGTAATAATTTTAAACATAAAACTTTTTATGCATAACGAAAATTTTAATATTTCTTCATTTACTTCAGCCAGAATTAAAAATAAAAGTATATAAATTGAAAGAAAACGTCAAATTAAAAAAGTTATCTAATTTTTTCTGCATCTTCTTCCTTTAAAATTTCAAGATATACCATTAAAAAACGTGTATACTTCTCTTATCTAAACATAATTATTCAGTTTATTAATTTCGTATTTTTCCTAAAACTTCAAACTATTCTAAGGAACAACAAAAAAATGTATTCCTGTAACCATAGAGAATACAGACTTCCACAAAGTAGCATGTCCCCATATGGCAACAAAATAGCGAAAGGGCTAAGGAGCTCCAACTGGTATCGCTAGGGACCCAAAGGGTCTATGTGTGGCCGATTTGACCAGCCAGCTTACCTAACCTAACCTACCTAAAGTTGGATGGTAAGACGAAGTGATCGCGAGATGGACGATCGGACAGACGCTCAGGTGGATTTCAACATAGATGCAAGTAAGGAAACATTGGCGCACAAATTGAAAGACGAAAGATTTAAGGGATGAACAAACGAGCCACTGGACGGGCAGATGGCCAAATAGAGACATGGACGAATATTGGTATGAATGGAAGAGGGATTGACACTGATAGTAGAAAGAAAGGACGCATGTACGAATGGAAAGACGAAGTGATGGACAAAAGTATGCTCGGATAAAAAATTTTAGGGAAGAAACGAAGTCAAGAAATATTAAATTAGAGGAATGTAAAAGTTCACAGCGGCAACAACTGTTAAAGCTAAAATTTAAAGCGAAAAAATTAAAACTTTTTTTTTTTCATTTTAAAAAATTTAAATTTTTTTTTTTAATTATAAATTTTAAAACATTTTATAAAAAGAAAAATCACCGGCTGCTAAACAAAAACAAAGACAATTACAATAAAATATACATAACTTAAACAACAAAAGCAACAAATATTGAACTGAACAGCAACAAAAGCAACAACTTTGTTAAAGTGTCACACCAACAACAACAGTTATAATATTATCTACAACAACATAATAACCTCGAGACATTACATTGACATTTGGGGGGGGATGGACAAAATCGACACAAAAAACAGTACGACCCACATGCAACACACCCACATACACACACATACACAAATAAAGAGCACACAGCCACGCTACCACAGCGACAATACCAACAACAATAGCACAACCTAACTGCCAACAACAACAACAACAAAAGTCGAAAAGGGGTTAGCAGTAGTCGGCGGTTCGCTGCCCTGCTAAGTTCATTGTGTGCCGTTATTCATGAGGAGGAGGCCAACAAACAAATATATACACACACAGGCAACAACAAATGGAAATAATAAAAAAATACAAATTGAAAGGAAAACAAAACACTTTCAAACAAAATAATAAAATCAGGCAACATTTTTCTTGCGCTGAACGCGTTGAAGACGCAACGCGGTTAGCGCACGGCGGGCGTTTCTTATGGGCGGACTGGTGGGTTTTTGAGGGGGGGGAGAGGCTACAATTTGGTGGCAAAAAGTGGCATAAAAAACCGCCCAAGAACAAATCTAATTCAAATTCAGCATCGCATAGACATTTACACCAGCCGGCAGACAGCGACCGTCGACACACTCACAGCGACGCAGCGCAGGACGAGACACCGTCAACAGACGGCCAGACAGTTAGCGGCATTGGACACGTACACGAAAATGTTTGGAGGGCGTAAGCGCGGGTGTGGTCGTCTTTATATGTATATTTGTTGCTGTCTCCGTATATAATGTGTGTGTGTGTGTGTGTATGAGGAATAATACGCGCAGACATGGGTGCGCTGGAAGGCAGCGGAATGTGTGCGCGGTCGCGTGGAACACCGCAATCGCCGATATGAATGGCAACGGGCCGTGGGTGGCGACCGGAGGGCTGTGTTAAAGACACACAAATAAAGTAAACGAAAGCCAAACATGCTCCACGGCTGCCCGATGTGGCAATGTTTATTGCGCGCATTTTGCCTTTTGGCACAAAAGAAACGTTTCCAACCCCCCGCCATGGGCCAACAAAAAATCAACACTAAAAAGCCACACAACACAAATGGACAACATCGAAATAGACACGAAAATGCTTAAAGGAGTAAAGGCAAATGCAAAAAAAAAGGGCAAAAGTAAAGAAAAACTACAAGCAAACAAAAAGGAAAACAACTCATTCAGAACTTCAAGAGCACAATTCGAAAACGTGGTTGGCAGCCAGCGGCCGATTGAGCAGCGCGCCGGCAGGCAACGTCACCAAAACAATCGGCTGAGTGCTGGCTTTTTTTTTGTTTGTAATACTTTCCCCGTAAAAGGGGAAGACCGCAGTTTGCTCACATCCTTTTGGCGTTGTCTTGGCAGGACGAAGGCAAAGATTTGACAACAACAACAACAACAACAAAATACATATGCTCCTGGTTTTGTATTCAAATTGGTTTTTAGCTGACAGTCGAGCACACTTTAAGTGGCAATCATTTACGCTTCACCAATGTAAATATTGCATTAACATTATTCAGATTGGAAACTCATTGCAAGGAAGCGAGGTGTATGGAGTCTTGCAGGCGGCCGAATGCCATTAAGCGTAGATTTGGGCATGGATTGGGGAAAGCGCAGCTGTTGGCAACGATGCTATCAGTGTTTCAGAAATTATTGTTTCCCCAATGTGACATTGCATACGCCGAAAATTATGCAACTGTACCAAATCATTGAGCAACGATGCTGTTGGGGGTTGGGGGTTCAAAAGTTGACTGAAATGTCTAGTAAAATTATAAAAATTGGGATAAAACAATTTGATTTCATTTATCAAAAACCAACTTGTAGAAGATTTGTCTACGGATGCAGCGCAAAGTGTTGGTTGTAAAAGGACAATTCTGACAATTTGTGAACACTTGGCTTGAAGGCTCCATTGCGACATATGCTGAGAGTTAACTCGCAGCAGATGTTCTCATTATTTGGTGTTTGAAAAGAAACCATTGAGAACCAAATTTTGTAAGACGAATTGATAACACCTTAACTTGAACCCGTCTTAGGTATTGTGGAACGTTCTTACAGTGAAACCATTGGATAATCCTTCGGATTGACAGATTGATAGATATAGATTGGATAGATTGATTTATATGGACTAAGGGAAAAGCAAATGTTGGTGATTTATAAACATTTTTTCAGACTAAAGCGGTGGAATAGAGTCATTTCCAAATAATCATAGTACGAGGATAAATTTTAAGTTAGAATAAAATTGGATCCTCTATTTGAAATGTTGTCGTAAGCCATAATTGCGTCCATTCATGTCGTTTTACTTTGAATTGTTGAACAATCCGAATATGAAGATTTGGATTTGTTAGAGTCTCAGTTTAACCCTTTCGACCCCAAAGTTGCCTGAGAGCAACTTCACCTATTTGTCATCTTATAGCAAAAGCTACGATTTATTTATGGGTCAAAGCAAATTCCAAAAAGTTTTCTGTTATCCCCAAAATAATTTCCAATAATTTGCAGCGATATCTGGGAAGGTTTGTGTTCTAATTGCAGGCGTTTGATCAAAACCCTTTTTCTTTAATAATGGTTAAAGAAAATCAAAAAGTAATAATTTTGTATTTTTCTGTAAATATTAAATGATTTTTCTGTAATTAAAAAAATATTGAATTTAACCCGTAACCCCGAAAAATTTATTTAACCCGTTTTAAGCTAAAATTGTTCAAAAGTAAACTAGCTCTAGAGCTCTAAAAAAGAGGCGTGGCGATTTCAAATGTCGTGTGCACATTTCTTAAACAAGTGTTTCTGATTTGAATGCCAAAAAGTAATATCGAGAAACAGGGTAAAATTCGGGTTTGAATGGGTTAAAATATTAATTGAAAAGGACAGCAAAAATCAGTCAATTTATTATTTTCTCACCAAAATGAAAAGTTAATCCACAAATATACATATAATTGTTCGTCCTGACTGCTTGATTCATCATTGCGCAGTCCAAACCGCTAAAGCTACAAATATGAAATTCGAACTATAGGTACATTAAAAATATGATTCTCCGCTAAGATGCGTCTAAGGGGGCAAAATATGGCTTAAGGCTATTGATTGATTTCAAACTTGGTGAAAATACTCCGAATCAAAAATAATTCGACACGTATTTTTCATTTTTTCGCAAATCAAAATTTAATGGGGTGAAACAAGGGTTAAGGTTCACATACGTAAAGACTACAAAAACACCATGAACCGGCCTATTGACTTCACAGTTGAAATAAATAATAATTTTACATCTGTTTTTCATTTTTTTGCAAATCAAAACTTGAAGGGATGAAAGGGTTAAAAGTTTGTATGAAAAATTTTGATTTTTTACACCTTTTACTACTTGTACAAATCAATAATAATTCGACACGAATTTTTCATTTTTTCGAAAATCAAAACTTAATGGGGTGAATCAAGGGTTAAGGTTCGTTTAAGGTTCTTCCTAATAACTTCACAGTTGGTTAAGAAACACCTGTTTCTCATGTTTTTGCAAATCAAAACTTAAAGGGGTGAAAGGGTTAAAAGTTTGTGTGAAAAATATGATTTTTTACACCTTTTCACTATAAACTTGGTGAAAGTACTCTTGGTGAAAAATAATTTGACACGTATTTTTTTCGAAAAAAATCTGACGAGGTCAAAGATGGCTTAAGAGTTTGTATGGGTGAAACATCACTCAATGCGGTAATTGACTTCAACTAAGTTGAAAGCACTTCAAATGAGAAATAATTAGATAAGTATTTAAAAAAAAGCTGACGGGATCAACAAAGGGTTAAGAAGAATTTGATTTATTGGCCCAATTGAATTCAAACTTTTATAGTAAATTACAAAATTACCAGGTTGGGAAAAAAAGTTTCGGCGTTTCTTAGCAAAAGTACACAATGTAAATTTTTTTATAAACATTTAATTAATTCAATATTGCTCATTTTTTCCAACTACCTTTTGCCACTTTTTGTGTGGAACCATTATTCCTTTAATGTATAATTCCAGGATTTTCTCCTTGAAATACGGACGGAGGTTTTTTAAGGTACTGTTTTAATTCCAATTTATTCGGAGTTTTTTTTTGGAAAAATCATTACAAAGAATAATCTGACAGTGCTACACGGTGGATACATCAAAACTTCCCAGTCAAAATCGTTTTGTTTTTTTTTTGGGTCAACAAAGATATCTAGCGTTGACATTATGAAACACAATTCATTCTGTTGGTCAATTTCAGCCGTTTTTTCAATTTCTTGCTTCAACCGCTTTAATTGCTGGCAGTAGAGATTCGAATCAATCGTTTGAGCAGACGCTGGTAGCTCGCACCAAGGACACATCATCACCTTCCTTGTTGCCAATCCCGACTTTGATATAGTTCTTGGAGCTTCATCTTTTATCGCCCGAAAATTACTCAATTTCCTTTTTTAGATACAACGAACATAAAATTCTGTAAACATATTTTTTCATGAGACACTCAGACATCGAACTTTTTCTTGAAACCAACTTTACGAAAATGCTTGAAACTGTTTTGTGGTCGATCTTTAGCTGCTAAGCGCGTAGTGATTGTTCACAAAACGATCTTCTTGAACCTTATATACATAACTTTATCGACGTTTTCAGTGATAGATCGATAAGAGTGAGCAGCATTTTTCACTTCAATATTTCCATAACGAAAGCAAGCAAGCCATTTACTGTATTGGAGTAGAGTTCTTTCTGTGCTTATCTTAACTTTTATGACTTATGAAAATCTTTTTCAAATTATTATTTTTTTTTTTTTTAAAGTAAAAAATTAAACCTATAAAAAAAATTAAGGCTGCAAAGTATTGAACAGGCTTTTTGATAAAATTAAAATTCTGTGACAGTTCAAGTAAGGAAAAAAATATTAGTTAGTAAATGTAGCCTTGCGCTTCAAATTTTTAAAATTTTTAATTTTTTATGAAATTGCAAATTTAAATTTTTTATGAAATAAAAAAAATAGCTACACCTCATTTAAATTGAATTTTCTGATAATTTCAACTACACCTTGGACTATAAAAAAAATTTCTACGCAGCTGCGCACTTTACAATAAGAAATGGCCTCAGTCTGCAGCCATTTCGGCGCATAAATACCAAAGCACATAAATGTGTAATGCAAGTATGTGTGTGTGTGTGCGCTTGCTTGTGTGTGTAAGTGAGCAAGTAAATTCAATATCGACTTTGTTGCTTTGAAGAGCCCAAAAACGATTTATCGCGTATTTTTACGCGCTGTCGCTTAAGTCAACTTAACCTCAAGCCAAGTCACAGCTGTGCAAGAAAAAAAAAATAAAACAACAACAACAAAAAATGCTACACTTAAGTGTCTGCCCAACTGCGAATTGGGCGCACGATGGCGAATGAGGCATACAATGGTGCTTGTTGTTATTGTTGTTGTTGTTTTTGTTGCGGAAAAATTGTCTCCATTGTTTATCTAAGAACACAAAACACAAATTCAGCCGGCACTACCAGAGTCGAGTCCGTGTCAGAGTTTGAGCAGGTGAGCGTGCACTTTTCAAGGACTTGTGTTGTGTACATATATTTTTTTATATTGTTGTTGTAATTTTTGTTGTTGTGTGTTGAAGATTTTTCATTTATTTATTTATGCTTATCGCTTACTACGCTACGAAGTATGCGTAGGCAGTGCCACTGAAGGTGGCCGAGTCTCGAGTGTGTTTGTGTGTGTGTGTGTGTGTGTGAGTGCGCGTGATGGCGCTTTAAATCAACGCCGGAAATGCCAAAGAAAAGCGAAAACAATGACTGCTTGACTGGCGCACTGACGACACTGACTAGCCGACTGACTGCTGCGACGCGCTCTTGGAGTCGGCTGCGCACTACGGGCGGTATACGCAACATGGGGCGCCGAAACGGCGTTTACACTAATCTGAGCGGGCGGGCAGAGAGCATGTGTTGTGTTGTTGTTGTTGTTGTTGTGGTTGTTGCTGTTGCTTTGTTTCTTGAATTTTTCGCACTTTTGTCCTATGCACATTTTCGGCGTTTTTAACGAATTTTTATGATGTCTGGCGAAGGAGGCCGACGACAGACGTTGTCGTGAGCGTAAGCGCTGTTTGGGCTTTCTAGTAGTTGTTCTTGTTCTTATTGTTGTTGTTGTTTTATGTATGCCTGCACGTCGAAACACTAAGCATGTCTGCGACGCTGTGCGGCACAGCTGTTGACGGCGGCGACGACGACGACGACGACGACGACGACGACGACGACGTCTAGCAACCAGCCCGCCAGCCAGTCACTCAGTCTGTCCGCGTGGCCATTTCCACGCCGCGTCGCCACTACACGCTCTCGCGCCTAAGTAAGTGGCATAATTTGTGTCTGAGGGCAAAATAAAAGCGATCTGCTATGAATTTTAGCACAATTTGCTTCAACTTATTTCGCTGCTGCCAAACAACAAACTGTGGCCCGCGAAATGTTCGCGCCCAGTGTTTGGGTTAGCTGCATGGGGTTGTTTGTTGTTGTTATTTTGGTCGCACTGCATGGGTAATAGCACGTTTTATGTTGAATGAAATTTTCCTTTTGTTGCAGCAAATTGTGTTGTTGTTGTTGCCTTTGCGCGCCTTCGCCTTATATATGTACGTACATACATATTTTTTGTTTTCTGTTGTATTGCCTGCTATTTTAGCTCATTATTTGGCAACACGAGCGCTGCTTGCGGCTGTGTGAGTGTGTATATGTATTGCTGCCTTATTGCCTTTAGCGTCACCTGAGGTTATTGATTTGTCGTATTAGATTTTGTATATCCCAAATGCGCCATTGCCGCCAACCTTCGTTATCCTCGCACACACACACAGAGCGCGTTATCCTTATGCGGCCGCCTTTCTCAATACCTCCGGCCCCCTCACCCCCCACGCATCGTTGCCTTGCCGTGCGACAGTTGACTGCGCCTTTGGCGCAAATTCGACTTTAACGACAGTTCTGCCGCTTCGGTGGCAGTTCGGTCGGCTTCAGCTGCCGCAACGTGCCACCGTTGTCTGTTATGTAATTTTCATTTTGTTCGTTATTCGCGTAATTTAATAACTTTGTTTAACATAATTGTCAATTGTAGCATTTTGCCACGGCACACGTTCGTCGTCACGCGCCCGGCCCCCTCGCCCACGCCCTTGCACTATGTTTTTCGTTTTGCATCATTCGCAACGGCTGGTCGGGGTGGCGTATGTGAATGGTAATAAATTCGCTCCATGTGCTCTCGACCTGTGTGCTTTTTTTATTTTGTTGTTGTTGTTGTTGTTGTTGTTATTGTTTAGCACCTCTGCTACAAATGTAATCTGCGCTAAGTGCAATGAACCTGGAAACTTGATAATAAATTTGCACATATTTGCCTTATGGAAAATATTTTTTTACATTAGGCACATTGCTGAAACTCTGTTGCCGTATGTCAGAGACCACCGAAGCAGTAAACAATAAAAATGAATTTTTTCAACAAATAGAAATTTTTCTCATTCTAGCTTTAAGCGAGAAAAATGTTAATAATTGGTATTCATATGAATTGCGTGTTGTGAGGAAAACAATTGGGGGTACTTTTTTTGTTATATAAAGTCAAATAAAGGGTGTGAAAATTTGTTTCAATCTAATAGTCCGATTGGGCTAATATCCAACCCTGGTCAGAAGAATACCGAAATTCCTTAGGTCTTCGTATTACATCGGCTTAAAAGAGGTTTGAACTATTCACATCAGGGAGATTGCTAGAATCATTGGACTGAATTCATTGAAAGCATAGAAGTTCCGCTTAAGTGATTTATTTCAGAACTTGGCACTTCAATCTAACTTAACCCTTTCCGGAAATTTGCACGATATATCGTAAATTTTTTTTAAAGATTTTTTATTTGGCAGCGACAGCATTTTTTATGAAATGACTTTTTAACTCTTATTAACTAAGTTGTGTAAGTGTTGTACCATTCTGTTTAAAAATATAAATCACAATAGCTGTGGCTACACAGTATGAGTGAGTTTTGTAAGCAGCTCTTTGCAAGAATTTGTCAATGCGATGCTTCTGCGGAGGAATTTTTAAATATCTTATACATTTTAGTAGCAAAAATCCAAACAATTTCAAAGTTTGTATCTCAGTTGATTTATAAAACTTATTAAATTTAACATTTTTCGCGTTTAAATATATTTTTTCCCCGAACCTTTAAAACAATTGCACGATATATCGTACAAATGACCACAAGGGTTGCAAAGCTTTGTACGATATATCGTACAAATGGAAGGCAAAGGTTGCAGTGATGTTTGCATTTTTTTTAAGTAATGGATTAGGTAACAGAATTTTTCCGTTTGCTTGAATGCCACGCCCATCAGTAAATCGTATGACTAATAAAATTCGACTATATGGCAAATTTCTACTAAGAAATAGCAATTACTAGACGATTTTGTGTTTTACTGGGTAGACACAGATAATGTAAGGTTAAACATGAGTACTTGCCACTCCCACTACTATAAAAGGAATCGGCTATATTCGGTATCTTTCTGTAAAGCTAAACAAATTTTAATTGATTCTGTGTTTTATTGAGGGGAAAATGGCTTTGCAACAACAACAACGGTTATATAAGGCCGGATAAATGTGACTCAATTGTTTATATATATAATTTATATAACTTTCGATCAAAATGAAATCACGTTTTGATTTTTTGTTGTTATAATTTATGTTTTCTATAAATAAAACCAATGAATTCATAAAACTTAAAAAAAAGAAACAAAAATTGCATGCATTTTTACTCCTTTACAATGGTCCGTACGATATATCGTACAAAATTGATTGAGCTGTAATTCTCAACCTAAATGATATTTTTGATATTTTGTTGTATTTTATTGCTAAAATGTTCAATGAGAGGCAATAGTGTGAAAGAATAATTTTTATCTTAAGAAATGCGGAAATTGACCGGAAAGGGTTAAGACTATAAAGTGCCTTAGACTGAGAAAGATTGAGCATTGTTGCGACAGAACTTGAGACTTATGTTTTCTCTGAAGACTCCTTTTCAGCTGCAATGCGCCAGTTCCAATCAACTATAACATAGAAACCTCATTTGTACCAAAAGAATGTAATTCTCTTTCTCCTCTGGAACCCTTTATAAAAAAATATTGAACTTTCTCTTTCCAACTGTGTTGTTGTTTACCAGAATAAAGAGTTAAAAAGATTCAAGAAATGAACAAAACGATTTTTGTTTATAAAACAAAAAGATTTTTTTGTAAACAAAAATTTTTTTTTTACAAAAACAAAATCATTTTAAACAAAAATTTTTTTTTACAAATACAGAAAGATGTTTGTTTAGAAAAGAAAACAATTTAAAAAAAAAAAACAGAAAGATTTTCAACAAAAATTTTTTTTTTACAAAAACAAAAATATTTATTTAAAATATTTATTTATTAAGATTTTAAACAAACAATTTTTTTTACAAATACAAAAAGATGTTAGTTTAGAAAACAAAAAGATTTTTTTTACAAAAACAAAAAGGTTTTAAACAAAAAACTTTTTTTTACAAAAACAAAAATTTTGTTGTTTATTAAATAAATATTTTAAATAAATATTTTTGTATTTGTATTTGTATTTTAAATAAATATTTTAAATAAATATTTTTGTTTATAAAACAAAAATATTTTGGTTTTTGTAAAAAAAATTTTTTTGTTTAAAATCTTTTTGTTTTTGTAAAAAAAATCTTTTTGTTTTCTAAACAAACATCTTTTTGTATTTGTAAAATAAAATTGTTTGTTTAAAATCTTTTTGTTTTTGTAAAAAAGATTTTTTACAAAAAAATTTTTTAAAACAAAAAGATTTTTTGTAAAAAATAATTTTTCTTTTATAAAAACAAAAATCTTTTGTTTACAAAAAAAACATTTTCACTATTTTTTCAAACATTTCTCAGAGATATAAGAATCTACAACAACTATATGAAAGTGAATTGGATAGAGTTATGCGTTTACGACTTGGATTCATTGCCTTAAAAAACCTACTTTCAGATGGATGATGAATGTGTCGTTTGATAACCTGAACTACATTCGATATCTGACCTGTACAGTGTATATTAGCAGCACGAGAACAACATTGAGACCTCATACCAACACAAGACGGACGATAGTAATTGGATACTAGAAGTAGACTGATAGGCGCACTTTTTGATTAAATTTCGTTGTGTACTGTACTTCAGATTCCAAAGTTAAGTTGTAGTTATATTTTTACTATATAATTTGATGAAATTTTTTTAGTATTTAAACAGAATTTTTTGTATTAAAAATTCACTGGTTTTAACAAAACAACGTACTAAATAAATACAAAATTTTATTATTTGTTTTCTAGTTCTATTCACTCGAATTTACATATACCCTTTTTTATTACTTAAAAATTATTTTATTTTGATATTTAACTCGTTAAACTACGAACGTATTGAAGCCAAAGTAAAATTATGGGAAATGGAAAGGATCCAAAAATTTAAAATCTTTGGAAAATCGAATGCAGATGGAAATTCGTTAGCTGCCATTTAGGATGTTTTAACACTAGAAAGACCGCAAATTTTCTATACCTACAAAGACAACATATCGCTCCTTCGCTGCAAGAACGTCATAACTCAAAAAATTTTTTTTTCAGTTTATGGCAACCCTGTGTGTATCAGCCTATGATCTTTTATCTGTCAAAACCACATTGTAAAATATTCAATACTTTGCTCACAAGACGACATGAAACATTTTTTGATACCTTGAACTGCCTGTAATGGTCAACTTTAAAACTGAATTTTCTTGGAATGATGTTGTTTTGAGTTATGACGTTCTTGCAGCGAAGGAGCGATATGTATTATATTCGCTGATAGCTCAAAAAGTACACATCGAATTTGGCTAATTTATCACAAAATAAATTTAAAAAAAGTATAAAATTTGCAAGATAAAAAAATAAAAGTCATCAAAGCAAAAGTTAATAGAAATACTAAAGAAAATACAAATATTTAAAAATGAAAAACTGTCAAAATGACCGCAATGGGGTTTCTAGTGTTAATAGGGACACTTGAATTTTGTTGAGTTGTAGAGTGTTGTTAAAGTTGTTAAAGTAATATATGCCAAATTGAATGAGAGTTGTTTAGTATTGGGCGAAGAATCACTATAGAAGTAAACAAATTTTATTATCAAAGTCACTGTTCTATTCAAAAAACTTTCTGTGCCTTACGCAATCTTTATTATTGCCACAATCATCCTGCCGAGTCGATAAGTTGACGTTGGTTGACCACACTTTAGTCAACCGGTTCAAAATCAATAATACTAATTTCATGAATATTTTGATTTTATAAATGTTGAATTTTATTCCTATAAAATCCCAACAAATGATTGCCTGAAGGCTTTTGAAGAAGATAATACTAATCTCATAAATATTTTGATTTTATAAATGTTGAATTTTATTCCTATAAAATCCCAACAAATGATTTGCCTGAAGGCTTTTGAAGAAGGATTCCGTGTTCTAGACGTTGAAAACTGAGTAGTTCTACCTATAAATTCTTAAGTTCGTATCCCAGTAACAACAGCTGATCCAATCTATTCAAAAACTGTTTCCTCTCTAAGAGTTAATGTTGTCGTAATCCTTGGATGGCTAAACCAAACTAGCTCCTCTATCAATTGTACTGGTTTATTCTAAATACTATATTTATAAATTTTTTTTTATAAATTTTTATTTTTATTTTTTTTTTTATATTGTAATCGAAGGAATCCCAGTAAATTACTTCACTAAATAAATCACTAATAGTGGAAATTCATCATAAGATTGTCATAAAAACTTACTCAGTTAGCTGGTCAACATGTCTGTTGACCTGTTTGTATTCATTTCTGACTACATTCAACGTATTTTCCTAGCATTCAAATCGTGTTTACGCCCAGTTGAACACAAAAGTTTCGAGCAAACCAGATACGAAATCGCTTAAATTAAATGACCTTCTTTAGTCAGACAAACACAAAATTCGGGGCAAAGCATGCGCCGGAAAATGCAACAAAAATCTGTTTACCAATGCAGCACTTCTTGCCTCCCTCACCCCTCCCTGCGAGGCAACAATGCAGCCAAATGCAGAACTAAATGTTGATGACAACCGCTGGCAGCATTAACACACTTCGTGGGCTACATGGAAAATGCCCTCTTTTTAAATTATATGCATTACAACAACAATTAGCAAGTATACCAACAACAATGTGGTGGACATAAAATAAAAAGCATACAACACAAAAATGCTTTTATGCTGATTTTTTAATGCAGATAAAAATTGTGCATCAGCAAACAGAAACAAAATTCTGATGAGTATCAACATAAAACTAAAAAAAAACAACAACAACAAAACAAAATAAGTATGAAAAGAAATGCGAGAAAAAAAGTGTGTAAGAGCGATGAGAATGCAACGATAACGGGCCAAGGTCGTTTCCGGCCGCGTGCGACAAGTGCGGCAAACTGTTGACACGCGAAAGCGCTACGTTTTTTTAATGGATTGTCTTCGAGTGCACTGCGAAAGAGGGGTTCGTGCAGTGCGCCGGGTTGGGCAGTGGGGTGCGGTGCAATGCGTTGCTTCAAATTAAATGAAAAGCGTCGAGTGTTATTTAGTCGAGGCCGGTCAGCGTTGCATGGCAAAATTTCGCGGCTTAAAACGGTGTGCAGAGGGGAGCGCAGCAGGCAAATCTTGATAGTGTTGCGCACATTAGGCAATAATGACAGCCAGATAGACAGTCAGACAATGGTGCGCTGTCATTACGGTTTATGTGACTTCAGTGCGTGCACTACAAATACAATGCCTTCTATTGATTGTTGTTGTTGTTGTTGTAGGGCGCTCATTTGTGGCATTGTTGTTATTTACACGTGGTTTTGTCACCTTTGTCGACTTTGGGTGGTGGGTTTTTGTTTGTCTACGTTGAGGGTCGCCACCGTTTTTACTATAGTTGGACAATTTATACGACTCGCTTTTATGACACTTTTAAATGTTGTCAATTCATTATGGTTGCAACTTTTCCGGGTGCCATTGAAAGTGCCGTGTGGCTTTTATTACTTAAGTTTTTCGACCCTCTTGCGGGTATCAAACCAAGTGTGCAGTGGTAATGTTTGGTGGAATATTTCAACTGGTTATAATCGTAAACCAAAATCGTAAAAGAACTTGTGAGGCATAAGTTAAGTGCTACTCTGATTTGGGTTCCAGGATATAGAAACATTGAAGTAAACGAAAAGGCAGCTGAATTGATTCGGCTTAGCTGAAATTAGTTGGATGTTTGCCAATGCGAAATCAGCCAGAACCTTGATTAGGAAATTCGAAGGAGAAATTTAATTTTAAGAACAGATGGAGAGGACTTGAGACTTGTCATATATGGAGGAAAACATGGACGAGATACGACCTCCAAACACTTTCAACATAATTTACTTACTTATGTACTTAAGTGTCCATTACATCCTCTTACTGGGTTACGACCTGCTGCAAAATTTCTCTCCAGGCCTTCTGCACTTGGTCTCACCAAGAGATGATAGGGCATCCACAACTTGGTCCTTTCACTGGAGAGACGATCTTCCTCTTTGCCGTCGACCTCCAACTAACGCATCGAACAACGTTGTCCTCGGAGCTTTGCTGTCCTTACGGGAGATATGACCAAGTCAGCATAGAAGCTGCATGTTAATCCGATGTGCTAGGTCCATGTCTTTAAACAGCTCCTACAGCTCGTTATTGGTTCGTATACGATAGTCGTCCCCAATACGAAAAGAGCCGAAGATTTGTCTACAAACTACCTTCCTCTCGAACACCTCAGGGACCGCTATGTCGTTACACGACAAAGTCCATGCTTCTGTGTCATAAAAGACACGGGCGGAGGTCGATTGCCTGCGAAGACTCTGGTAGCACCTATTGACAAGAGTAATCCTTGGAATGGTCTCCCTGCAGATATTTTACCCAGCACTTATGATCTCGATGGGTGCAAGGCAAGAGTCCATAACCACTTCACTCAAAACCCTATCTCCTAACGTATATATTCTTCCTGAACCAACGCAATGTCTCGCATTAATAGAGGATATCCCCTGTGCGTTTGTTTGAGTTAAAAAGAAAATCCTTGGCTTCATTACTGCTGTTTACGGTGGCATGATTACTGCTGTCTACCAAGGTAGACAAATTCTTTGACAACTTCAAAAATATACTTCTCGGACTCGCATGAGACCCTAGTAACTGCGAGTCCTTGCACAGCACGAACTTCTTCTTGTCCTTATTTGCATTTTGGCAGATTATTATTATTGATGGGGATGATGCAATGCGACCTGTAGATGTATTGTGCCCCCCTTCTTAGACTTCACAGACTGTCGGTGAGTCCAGTATCCAGGAGGAATTTTAGTATGCTTCCTACACCTCTGGATACCCAGTCCGTACCTGGTATAACATGGACCCCAGGTGTTTCTTTCTTTTATGCATGAGTACAGGGCATTCTCCTAGTATATGTAATGCAGTCTCGTTTTCTTGCAAGCAGAACCTGCAATACCCGTTTTCACGGATTCCTAGTTTGGCTAGATGATAATTCAATCTGCAGTGCCCTGTTAGCATTCCCGTGATAATCCTTAGATTATTCTTTGATAGGGTCAAGGAATCCTAGAATCTTTCTCTATTATAGGACCCGATAACTATCTTGGAATGCTCTAGACCTGGTAGATTTTCCCAGTATTGATTCCTTCTGGTTATATCGTCCTTTCTCGTTAGGATAGAAGAAGCTCTTTTTCCCAAACCACAAAAGGGTTCAGCGCCGACAAAAGGTGTGGAAGCTCCCTTCCTTGCCAGTTCGTCGGCCCGTTCGTTTCTTTCAATGCCAGCGTGGCTCGGAACCCAAAGTACCCAGAACTGTTTTTTTTTTTGGCAGATTGTCTGCTACGTAATTCACGTAAGAGTAATGCAAGGCTTTGAGCCCTACATGACATTGGCCGTTGGGAGAGCATGTGGCCAGGCTGTAAGTCACCCATAGCCGATACTACCGAAGCGGCGGAGATTTGAACCAGGAAGAAACCTTACATCATTATCTCTGTACTGGCCCTGATGAGATTATAACATCTGTTCGGCTGACTCTGCAAGGCTTTGAGCCCCACACGGGTCACTGAAGAGAGAGATTGGAATCAAGAAGAAACCTTAGATCATTATCTCTGCAATGGCCCTGATGAGATTATAACCTCTGTTCGGCCCTGGCGATGTTGAATGAAGACATCCAAACATTATGCACCTTGGAGGTTCACGGACTACTTGATTATCTGAATCTTATGAGGTGGACTTAAATCACCGTAACACAGAAGTGATACACAATGTGGATGAGGTATCAAAACAGCTCTTTTCCTGTGACAATTGTGCTTATTGCAGTGTTGATTCGCATCCACATTACCAACCTAACTATTGGAAATGGTTGGTGGTTTAGTTAAGTGTATACATCGTTTTCCTTTTCCTCAAAATCTCTATACGTCTGTTCATTTAACTAGATTCGATTAAATTAATTGGGGGTTAATTGCACTGAGACCATTACTGATCTATTTTGCGCGCTACAGATCGTTAGAGAACATCCCCTAGACCCACCGACCTAATAAAACTTAGTAACTCATGGGGGTCCAGTTGCTTGACACTCTCTTGACATTCTATTGGTCCAGGTATCACGTCCTGCTACGATAGACTGCTTCACAGCGCAGTATTATGTGCTCCGGTGTTTCCCCTACAGCTCCGGGAAATCTGCAGATGCTTACCTGTTCTATACCGATTGTATTAATGTGTTTTCTCACCCTGCAGTGTCCAGTTAGAAGTCCGGTAATCTGTCTAAGCTGTTTTTTCCTCAGCCTGAGGCACTCCTCGCTTTATTTGGAGTTATATCCCTCAATAAAGATTCTGGATTATCTAAGATCCGGGGAACTGTACCAGTGTTCTGAATTCCTGGTTCTCTCCTCGTGTCTTAGTGACTCTGCTAGGGTGTTTCTGCCCAGACCAATGAAAGGCTCTGGTCCAATTGCGACAATGGCCGCAGTGGTCCCAGCAAGGCTGTCCGCCTTCTCGTTTTCGTCTATCCTTCTGTGTCCTGGGACCCAGACGATTTTTACCTGGTTGCGTATGCCCAGCTCATGCAATGCCTTAATGCATTCCAGCACTAACTGTAAGGTTATCTCATATGAGATTAGTGCTTTGATGACTGCTTCGCTGTCTGAGCAGATGACTATGTCTTGGTTCCTGTACGAGGTCCATCCATCTAACTGAACTACTCTGCTCCGTTTTTATTTGAATGAATATTGAATGTTTAGTGTCCATAATTGTGTCCAGTTCGGGTTACCTTATCTCGTTCAGCTTTCGGCGATTCCCCACTTTTTTGTTGTGATGAAGTTGTTGAAGCTGTTTTTGGTAATATTGTCAATGAAGGTTCTGTGTGGTTCCGAGTGTTTACAATTGCACTGTTTTAATATTCCCAAAATATTTATGACAGCTCTACTCATACTTTCATTTATGCATTTAAATATTCAACTGTAAAAAAATGTAACTCAGGATAAGCATCGCACGAAGTACTCGAGCGAGTGTTGAACGGCGCAGCACTGTGGGCGCAGCAGCTCGAGCGATGTGACAGCACTCGCGCACAAATATATAATTACCTCAAAATGTCAAAACTAATTATGACAGCTGTCAGTGCGCTGTGCTATCTATTAAACGCGTCAGCGGAAAAACAGAAGAATGCCAGCTTAAACCTCACAGCACGGACACAGACATGCCGACAGACAGACAGATAGAGAGCCGAAGAGACGGCGACATGGCACAAGCGTGGAGTTAGGAAATTTAAAGCTTAACAAACGGCAACAAAACGTAAAGCAAAATAGCGACCAAAATGAAAACAACGAAGCAAAGCTGAAACAAAAGGCGCGTCACTGAAGCACGAAAACGCGCAAAGAACTGACGACGCAGAGTCGTAGTGGAGTTGAAATGGAATTATAAACACGCCGCGGCAGCGCGAGGGCAGCGCAAAGAGCAGCGAGCAGCGAGAACGGAGGAAGTGGCAGAAATGCTAGTGGCAGTGGAAATTGTTGAAGCGAGTGGCCGCGCGCTGGCTGAAATTAAAATTGAAAAGATGAATTACCCAGAGATGTTGACAAGACAAGGCTAACAAGACGCACGCACACAGTGCGACGGCACCGCCCGACCTACACTTTGCCCGCCCGCTTTTAAGCTGCGCAGTGTTGGTTTTGTTTTTTGGGGTTTTTTTTTTGCTATGGAAGCAGGGCGCGCCGCAGGCAGCGCAGCGCAGCGCACCGGTTGGGGAACGAAAGGGGAGCGATGTGAAATGAAAAACTGATTGTGAGTGAATTTAATTTTTTGACATTTCACTGCTGGTAAACTGTCATGTCAAAAAGTGCGTATTTATCTTAAATTTCATGTCGTTTGTTATGAACAGTTGTTGTTGTTGTTGTTCTGGTTGCTTTTTGATTTCTTCGAATATATGTTTGTATGTATATATGTAACATAAGTTATAAGCCGTCTGGCAGCCGACAGCAAATATAGATGTTCGACAACTGCCCGCCCACCCGCGTTGCTGCTGGCGCTCTGGGCCATTGTTCGTTGGTTGGTTGGTTTGGTATGTGTTGGTTGTTTTTGTTTTGTTACTTTTTTAGAAAAATTTTTAAAGCGTCTACATTTCAGCTATTCGAATTCCAAAATACAATCAATGCTGTATAGGTATTTAAAAATGATTTAAATGTCCTGCGAGAT
Source organism: Melieria crassipennis (assembly GCA_963668005.1). Classification (NCBI taxonomy): domain Eukaryota; kingdom Metazoa; phylum Arthropoda; class Insecta; order Diptera; family Ulidiidae; genus Melieria; species Melieria crassipennis. Next base: position 5,368,307 of record OY764963.1, read on the forward strand.
AACGAAAATATTTCAAGCGATACTTCAGTGAAGTTTGCAATGCATTTGGGTTGATAAATGTTTCAGTTCCGGTTGCTTCGAATTGTCGGAACCGTCAGATTAAGATGCAATTTTCTATAGGTTCTTTAAATGAAATTTTGTATAAAATTTTTTATCTAATGTAACTAAACGCCAACCCAGAAACATTCTTAAATTTCTGAAAAATGTACCCGAACGACAATTCCAAGATTTTCCAAAAGTATTAATTGAGTGAGAGATTCAGCATTCTTTACTTTGAATCATTGATGATCTCGAATGAAAGCTGGAGTCTTTTTAAAAGAATTGAATTTGATTTGCAAACTGCCTTCAGAAGGCTTCATGTTTGTCTATCAGGCAGAAATGCTTTGACTGATTTATGCACTGGATCACTTTATTCACCGTAACCTGTGTAATACATCGGTCATTATAGCGCTGGAAAGTCGGACGTTGATTCAGTAATGGACACAATTTTGTAAAACGCAATCACACCAATCGGTTCTCTCAGACCAGGTGTATGCAATTTTTTTTTTCGAGATGGATTTTTCAGGATTTAAGAAAAATACCAATTCATTTAGTTAACACTAGAAAGATCATTGAGGTAATTTTGATGCTTTTTCATTTTTAAATATCTTTTTTTTTTTAGTATTTCTATCAACTTTTGCTTTGGTGACTTTCATTTTATTATCGTCGAAATTTTTATATTTTTTAAATTCTTTTTGGATTTTTTAAGATATAAGAAAAATATCAATTAATTTAGTTAACACTAGAAAGACCATTGCGGTCATTTTGACGATTTTTCATTTTTAAATATCTGTATTTTTTTAGTATTTCTATCAACTTTTGCTATGGTGACTTTCATTTTATTATCGTCAAAATTTTTATATATTTTTTAAATTTATTTTTGGATTTTTTAAGATATAAGAAAAATATCAATTAATTTAGTTATCACTAGAAAGACCATTGCGGTCATTTTGACGATTTTTTTATTTTTAAATATCTGTATTTTTTTTTAGTATTTCTATCAACTTTTGTTTTAGTGACTTTTATTTTGTCATAGAAATTTTTATATATTTTTTATATATTTTTTAGTTTATTTTGTAAATAATTAGCCAAATCCCATGTATACTTTTAGAGATATCAGCGGATATGATATGTAGTCTTTGCAAGTATGTAAAACTTGTGGTCTTTCAGGTGTTAAGGAGCGGAGGAAATACCAGGACTCATAGTTTTTCACTGTGTTGAAGTTTAATTAAAACAGAAGACGACACTTGGGCCACTTAGATACTTAACTTGGGCCACTACTAGCCTGCAATTAGGGACGCCAAAAACCTAAACCAACTCAACTACATTTCATTAGGACAGTGCGCCTAGGGGACGTCCTTTAGATGCAAGTTGGAAGCGCAAGGTATCAACATTGGTGGACAGTAATCCCACTACTACCTAATCTGATTTTAAACGAAATAAAACAATGAAATCTTAATATTTATTTCAATTTATTATTATGAACATAGGAATTTTTTTTAGACTAACAGACCAATAGGATTGTTAGGTAAGAAGTGCATGTCAAAATCTAGACTTATCCTCTAACGTTGCTCTGGAATGCGTCTAAAAAAGCAGCTGATGACACTGTTGTGGTTCAGTGAATGTTAGGCAAACCAAATTAGTGGGCTTCAGCAGGTTAATCCAAGAAGTTGAAATTGGAGTATCTAGAAAAAACGAAAGTTGGATTGGAACTACCAACTGTGAAGAATTTTAAAGAACTCTAAAGAAGGGTGAAGCCAGAAACGTTCTGCTCTAATCCTCAGATACCATGAAAAGTTTATTGGGATTACCAACTGTAAGCAGTCTTGAACGGCTGTAAAGAAGGCAGATGGTCGAAAACAATTCTTAGTAAAACTCTATGAACTCTGAGATGGCTGAATGCATTAGTTACGGAGCAATGAAGATTCGGAGTGATCAAGCACAGCACAAGAGGAAGTTGGAATTGAACTTTGGTGGACCTGAACCGATGATTGAATTAAGCAATTCGACGGTCGTTGGTCTGGCTAACAATTTGATACTATTGAAGCAACACGAAATGTGGATTGAGACCATCAACTGTAAAGAATTTCAATGAGCTCTGAAGTAGACTGAAGTCAAAAAGCAGCGACCGAAAATAACAGTTAATTATGAAAAATTTATTCGAAAAAATTGCTATGAAGGAAAGGTCATAGAACTAAATGAAATATACTTACCAATACATTTCTTTTCGCACCGAGGATCAAACTTGGCAATAAACCTTTATTTTGTAATTTTTATGGAAAAATTAAAAAATAAGAATTATTTTTTATTTATATTTCAAAAATCCTTTATTATAATTTACTTTTATTTATAAAAGTCATCAATAAAAATCATTAAATGTTTTTTTAAGTCATCAATAAAAATCATTCAGTGACTTTTATTTATAAAAGTCATCAATAAAAATCATTAAATGTTTTTTTAAGTCATCAATAAAAATCATTCAGTGATTTTTATTTATAAAAGTCATCAATAAAAATCATTAAATGTTTTTTTTAAGTCATCAATAAAAATCATTCAGTGACTTTTATTTATAAAAGTCATCAGTAAAAATCAATAAGTGACTTTTATTTATAAAATTTATCAGTAAAAATCAGTCAGCGACTTTTATTTTTTAAGTCATCAATAAAAATCAGTCAGTAACTTTTCTTTTTTAAGTGGCAATGTAAAAGTAATTTTCATTAATGCATGTAAAAGTTGTGATTCTTCCAGAAAACAGAGTTGTCAAGTCAGGTCTTGTTGAGTCGATCAAGAATATATATACATTTAGATATTTAATGAATCCAGTACTGCGATTAATGCGATTATGATGCCGATGTGTATGAAGGTTTACAACAACAAAAAATTGAAAAAATTACAAAAATGTATATCACTTTAAAAGTTTCAGCTTTCAAGAAGCATTCAAATGTCTTTAAAAATGTCTACTACTTAAGTTCTGTCTCTTATAGAGGCAGCCACCATAACCTAACCTAAGTTCTATAATCAACTATTATCGCAATTCTTGGTGTTATTTTGTGAAGACTAACAGCAACAACAATGCCTCGGAAATAGCTGTCGAACTGTGCTATTGAAAACATAATAGTGGAGTTCACTCTTCATAGGGTTTTAGGTGCAGTTTTTGAATTTTCGCAATGTTTTCGAAAGCACTTGTAGCGACAGATTGCTACGATAGCAACTTTACACCTAAAATGCTATGAAGAGTGAACTCCGCTAATGAGTTTACCTAAACCAAAACAGAGTATTGCTTGACCTTTTTAGAAACAACCCCGCACAGTAGTCGACAAACAACAGAAAACACATTTATTTATTTGTCAAACAATCGCGTGCGCCTTATTCGGCCTCGCTTCTCATCCGCTTTCAACAAACACTTGTTCAGCAACATTTCCGAGGTGTGTGCTTTCCGCTTTTCCGCCAACAAACAGCAATTAGGTGTAAATTTTTGGAGGAAAAACCGGTGTTCGGTGCAACACGACAACGCAACCAGCAACAACACAGCTGCACCATCAACAATACACACTGACTGACTGACTCATTAGCGGGTCGGTTTTTGGGAAAAATTTATGCAAAATTATGTAAAATGTTCAAAGTGCGGAAAAACTCTTTGCATTTTCTTCAAATGTTTTCACATATTTTTGGTATATTTTTTGGTAGATTTTTGCTTAGCATTCAGATTACGATTGGGGTGAATAAGTTAGCGTGGCTGCTCTTTTCAAAGGTTCTAATGAAATGAAGTTATTATAATCTTGCATTGTTAAGACAGTTTTTGACATATGAATGCGCATAATTTTTAGTGGCCATGTACTCGTAGATAGACGTTTATCAAGCCGGCTCGGCCGAACAGTTTGTAGGCCATTGTTGTAACTGCTGTTTGTTGTTAACTCGAAAATCCGTCTTGCGTCCGAAACTTGTCTAAATGCGTTTGCGGACAGCGAACGCGTCACTCATTCCATTCATCTAGACAGACATTCATCTAACTGCCCGAACGTTGTGCGCCAGGCCGGGCTGTCAGCTTGGACGACGGCTGGCGCAGCTGTCGTTTGCATTGCGGGTGCGGACAGTATCAGCGGCCGGCGATCTCGCTGGAGCGACATGGGAATGACTGAAGCGTGCACTGCGACGGCTGCGTTGGAATGGATTTTGATTAGACGAGTAACGAAGGTGGCAGCACTGGAGCGTGTGTGCGTGCGTGTGCAGGTGATTTGCGCGATTAAACTATACACTGAAAGAAAATATGAAATAAAATAAAATTGTTAAAAGAAAATTTAATATTTTGCTGAAATATAAATTTCGAACAAACAAAATTTCTAACAAAAACAAAAATTATGCTTTTAAGCTTAGCAAGAAAAAAAATCGGAAAATTACAAATTTGTTTGCCCAAAAACTAAAATTTTTTCATGAATTCAATAACAATCTCATGATAAAAAGTAACAGAATTTTAGTAAAAAAATTACTAAAACTATTTATAAATATATGGTATATATATGTACAAATACATAAAAATATATAAAAATATAAAAAATAATTGTTTAACCCATTAAAACCTGACCCCAGAAAGGCTTGTGCGATTTCCATAAAATTTTACACAATGTTATTAATTGACCTAATCAAAAAAAAAAATCAAGCAAAAAATTCATACCATGTTTTTTTTTTGTCATGTTTTTCGCAAACATTACACAAATAAACAAAATCAAACATTCGCGGAAAATAAAATGTGCCAATAAAATATCAGCTTGGATTTTGACATTTTCACGCGTTGCGTTGTATGAAAATTGGCAGTGTTAGGCCCAACGTTGCATTCGCGCAACACAAAACTTAAAGCATATTTTTTGTTTAAAAAATAAAATAAAAAATTTTCAAAACTTATTTGTAAATAGTTTAGCATTGCAAAATGCAGCCCACTAAGGGATTTTGATATGTTTGAAGAATAAGTATTTTTGATTGAATTTCAAAAATTCCCCAAAAAAAACCTTTGACTTTGGATCGAAAAAAACGTATGAATATTTCAATAATTTTGAAATTTGAGTATGGCAGAATCTAAAACGATCAATTCTAATCCAATTCAACCCATTTTCAAGTCTTATGTCTTTATGAATTACTTAATGTAGCGAAATTCCCAAACGTTGCGCAAACGCAACGCTCAGGGCTTAATGGGTTAATATTATAAAGAAAAAATTTCAAAATTTTTTTTTATAAAATTAAATAATTGCATAGAAAACTTAATATTTGCACAAAACGAATAAGTAAGTGAAAAATATAGTAAATACATTTAAATGACAGTAAATACTTTGACAAATTTAAAGAAGCTTTTTTAAAAAGTATAAATTTATACCTAATAATATTTTATACTTAATAATACGTACATTTTGCAAATATCCCTTATACTTATGTACAGTCTAAGTCTTTAAAAACTTAATAACAAAAAAACGAAAAATGTATTCTTTTTTTAATAAAAGAGTTGGTAACAAGTAAAAAAATACTATGAAATTTTCTTAATGTAAATAAATCATATAAAATGTTCTTAATGTTTTCGTCCAGTTTTTATAAATTTTCTACTTAAAATATTAACAAAATTTTAATGCTTTGTAAGTTTGTTAAAAAAAATTATATATAAATTTCATATGTAGCCAATTTTTTTGAAATTAATAATTAATGAAGAACAAGTTCAATTCTTCGCAGTTTGTGTAACAAAAAAAATGTTATAATATAAAATTATAAATCTTCTATTAAAAAATCAAAAATAAATGCAGCAAATTCGTCTTTCTGTCCTTTGTTTATTAATTTATTAGTTAAAAAAAATCTTTTTAAGGTTTCATTGTTTGCTAAAAAAATTATATGTAAATAAAAGAACATATCATTAATTTTTATAAGCTTATTTGTTTGAAACAATAAAAGTTTAATTCTTCGTATTTTGCGTTATAAAAAAATTATTAAAAAGCTATTGATGTAAAAACATAATTCTTTGAATTTTTATAAAATATAATTTAAGTAAAAAAAATGATATATTTTTCTATCTATTTAAATAATTTTTATAAATTTCTGAGTAAATAAACTTAACAAAATATAAATGCTTTGTGTGTTTGTAAAGAAATATTATGTTTAACCCTTTCAATACTGCGGGGATATATAAGTCCCAGATAATGTTCAAAAATTACTGGTGCGAAAAGTATTCGCTTTTAAAGTGCTGGGATGGGACTAAACAGTAGTCTGTAGTCAGTACTTCACAACACGTGTTTTGGTTAGCATAACCTAACTAATTCATACTTGGTATACGTTCAGAAGTGTAAGCGTGCTCTTTGTGCATAAAAAAAAAAATCTTAAATTATGTAAACATGTTCTTTTACTTATTTACAGCACATTTAGTTCAATTATACAGAAATATCTTCACTGGCCAAAAGTCGTATTGAAAGGGTTAAAGTAAAAATAACACATCACTAAATTTTATAAATTTTTATTTAAAATACAAATTTAATTTGAGATATTTTGTGTTAAAAACAAATTATTAAAGTATTGTTATATAATTATAAGTAAATAACACAACATTAATCACATATCATAAATTTTTATTTAAAAAAATAAAAAAATTTATCAATCAATCAATTATAAAATTATAGTTCTTCGATTTTTTATAAAAAAAAATTAATAAAATATCAAGTTTTGCAGTTTAATTTTAATAAATTTACTACCTCAAGTATTACCAAAGTTTTATTGCTTTATTTATTTGTTTAAAAAATTAAAAGAAAATGGAGAAAGTGAATAAAAATAATACATTTAATTTATTGATTAAAAAATAACACGTTGTTCATATTTTGTACAAAAAAAAAATAAAAAACAAAATTTTTAATATTATCTTTAATTATTATAATTCTTGATACAAATATTTTATAAAAACCTTTATAAATTGATGATTAAAAATCAAATCTTTAATTTTTTTTTATTTTTATAAAAAAAATTTAATTTTTTTTATTTTTTAATTTTTTTTGATTTTTATAAAAAAATTTAAGAAGCAGTTTTTTTTTAATCAAGACTTTTTTCAGTTCAACAAATCTTTATCTGCTCACGAAATACTTTTTTAAATCTAACAAATATTTTTCTGAGTGTGCCACATTTACACTGTGAGTGTGTTACACAAACCGTTAGTCCCTTTATACTGCAACCTTCCATATTACACCCAATAATTATGTGTTTTTGTACTTTAAATGAACCGGATATCAAATGCACTGTTTCGACTATTTGTACAGTTTAAAGTTGTGTGATTAATTTAATAAAATGTATAGAACAGATGCACCAACCGATAGGCCACAAAAAATATCATCTCGCCCCCTTCGTTTTGGCATTAACTTGTCCCTTTGCCTCCATTGAATTAATGAGCTACGAGCTGGAGGCAGCGGCAGCCCTTAACCCTTGTCTGCGCATACGTGCGCATCGTCGTCGTCGTCGTCGTCGTCGTCGTCGTCGGCGGCGGCGGCTATGCACACATGTCGGGCTATTCCGCACATTGCCTGCATGTGCGGTAATGCATGTACGCGACACATGCAACAATACAAGAACAACAAAAATATTTACACACGTACGCGCATATTTCGTTATGGCCAAAATGAAGTGGCGCTAACACATAGACAGAGAATGAGGGGCGGCATCAAGAAACGTACAACAACAATGCAACAAACAACAAAAATTTATGTACATATGTATATATTTTTATTACAATTGCAAACAAGAATTGTCACATCGGAGCGGCCATTATGCGATGTCTATATGACATGTGTGTGTGTTGGTGTGTTTGTATGAGTTCGTATTTGGGGTTGCCGCACGCACAGCAACGCAGCCATTATAATGTGTCCTGTATGCCTGTCTGCCTGTCTGTGTGTGTGTGTGTGTGTGTGCCAGCTGGGGCTGCACCGCGTCGGTGTCTGCGCTGTTATCACGATTTCTTAATGTCGCTCTATCACAACCTTCTCATAAGTTGATTGTGTTGCTGCCGCCGTTGCCGTCGCTTTTTTAACGTCTCCTATTTGTTACTTTGTTGTTGTTGTTGTTGTTGCTTTTATATTTTCATGTTTTTTGCGCTTTGAACAAGTGTTACATATGAGTGGGTTATCGCAGTGTGTGTGTGTGTGTTCGCCGCAGTTTGTTCTTTCCGCCATACTTGTATTATTGTTATTGTTGGTGTATTTTTTGGTGCACAAATGTGTTGCGGTATTTTAACGGCTGCATTTATTGCTGATTGTGGTTGTGGCGAAGACGCGCCAGGCTGAAATGTGCGCGCGACACATTAAAAGCGTCACTTTAAAGCTATACATTAGGGGTATTCACCAACTGGCTTATAATATTTTAAGGCATATAATATTTGCAGTAAATATTTGTTTGTTGGAAATATTTGTAGCAAAAACAAGTAAGTTCAAGTAAGAAACAAGTTTCAATTGACCTTGATACTTATTTCTAACCAGTAGTATAAAGCGAATTTTTTGGAAATTAATTGTTTATAAAAAACAAGTTCAATTCTTCTTCTTCTTCTGTGTTACAAAAAAAATTATTGAATATTATAAAAATACAAATCTTCAATTAAAAATAGAAAGGGCAGTAAGTCGTCTTTTTGTCTTTTGTTTATTAATTTATTAGTTACAAATAAATCCACCTTTAAAGTTTTCTTTGTTTGTTAAAAAAATTATATATTATATAAATAAAATAACATATCAGTAATTTCTATAAGTTTTTTGATTTGAAACACTAAAAGTTTAGTTCTTCGTATTTGGTATTATAAAAAAAATATTATAAAAATACAGATGTTAAAACATAATTCTTTGAATTTTTATTTAAAAAAATTTTTTTAAAAATAAAATATGTATCACGTATTTTTAATTAAATTTTATCAATTTATGAATTGAAAATTAACAAAATTTAAATGTTTGTGTGTTTGTAAAAAAATAACACATCACTAATTTTTATAAAATGTTATTTAAAATAAAAAATTTAATTCCAAGTATTTTGTTTTAAAAAAATATTAATATAATATATATAAATAATAAATAAAATAATATAAAATTAAAAGTAAATAACACATCACTAATTTTTATAATTTTTTATTTAAAAAAATTAAAATTTTAATTCTAGATAGTTTGTGTTAAAAAAAACATATATTATAATGTAAAATTAAAATTCTTCGATTTTTTATAAAAAAATAAATTAATTAAAATAATTTAAATTAAATAAAATATCACGTGTTTCAGTATAATTATATAAATTTACTACTTAAAATATTACCAAAACTTTAATGCTTTGTTTATTCGTTAAAAAAATTATACAGAAAGTAATTAAAAATAATACATTAGATTTATATATTAAAAAATTAAGACTGATTTATGTTTTGTGCAACAAATTATTAAACAAACATAACTAAAAAAAATTTCAATAATTTCTTTCATTTTAATAATTTTTTAAACAAATATTTTATACAAACTTTTATTTCTAACCAGTAGAAACGAAGTTTTATCAGTTCAGTTTAAATTTTTTTAATTTTTCAACATAAAAATCGACAATTGAAAATCATTGCAATTGAAAGCATTCTTGAGAAAAAAATCTATAAAATGGATTTGTCTGACACAAAATCCGTTTTCACACATTTCTTGTTGTGTATGTCCATTAATGTCAGACCAGATAGTCCATAGTTCCATATGCATGTTTATTTCTATGTCACTAAACATATTAGTGAGTTCCCAGCTTTCGCAAGATTCAGATATATGTATGTGCTTTGAATAGGTGACACTAATGGCGGATAAGCCATTCTCCGCTTTACAAAAGTGACTGATCGACTAAAAGAGATCCAGAAGCTTTGGGATACTCGATGTCAAAGACTGTGTATTAAAGGCCGCTGAATCACCCAATGGTGGGGCTGGCCAGATTTAGTTGGGGTACTTGAAGTAGTAGAGCAGCCCGGGCACTCTTGAGACAAAGGGGAAGGTAACAGGTGGGGTAGAGTGAGCATCAATGTCCACGTGTCTGTGTCCATGGACACTCCCAAAATTTGCAAATTAACTGTCGTAAGGCCCGTACTGGGAAAAATGGTTAGAAGTTGTCCTGTAGGGAGTACTGGGAGTACCGCCCTGGAGGTGTAAATCTTTCTTAGTCGTTCAACCAGGACTTAAATGACTTGAGACCATGGTCATGCCTTACCTTTCGGTCGTTACCATTGCCAAGTAAGAGTTAAAATATATCAAGGCACCTCAGGAAGGGCATAAAAACCACAATGTTTTGTATAGTTTGTGTATTCAATAGGCTTACTAGATACTTGACTCTCTAGAAACTCGGCTCGCTAGACGACTTGTTTTAAAGTCGACTTTATTGGCCTTGATTCTGCTATACAAAACTCTGCTGCAGCCATGAACGCAAGCAAATTGGTTAGTTCAACTTATGAGTTACTTTTAATGGATTACGCCACATCTCACATTGAACTAATGTTCGAAATGTCTTCGTTTCTTTTGTGCTTCAATAGAACTGATTGTAGACAGCTGATCGGTTTGACGACAAGCCACTTTCTATTAGCTAAGCACATGAAAAGGATTGTCTTATCAGAGAGACAATCTGACAAGTCTCTTTGGAAACTGTTGGACCATTACATACCTTTTTGTATGTCACTTTCGTTTTTTCTCGAATCAATATTTACGTCTTGAACACTAATACGCTCGCAACTTTAAGAGCTCTTCGATATTGCACCATCTACTTAAAGTTTTAAGCAAATTGTAAAGATTTAAGCAAAGTCGTTAAATTTATTAAATTTTGTATTTAGTCCTTAAAATTTTGAGCGCATTTTTATCTTTTTGGGAGCTACGGATTTCAGTTAATTTTTCCTGAAATCTGGTACAAATACATTTTAGCTTAAACAAATATTCAATACTTTACATTAAACTATAGAAAACAATAAATACAAGGTGCGTCCCAAAGTAAACAGGACTTTTGCAATAGGGACGTTTCTGGTGGCGCCATCTATGTGTGAGGACATGCGTTGGAAAGGTACATGTTTCATTCACATACTGTCTAAATTTCATGACATTTGGTCTAGTAGACGCCGAAATATCCCGCTCAATGTGACAGTATGTTTTTAACTTTGGTACGAGAATGTCGATCGAACAAAGAGCTAATATTAAGTTCTGTTTTAAACTTGGTAAAACTTTTACCGAAACGTTTAAATTGTTAAAGCAAGTTTATGGTGATGATTGTTTATCCCGTGGCCGTGTTAATGAGTGGTTGAATCGATTCAAGAATGGTCGTGAAGACTTGAATGACGACGAACACGTCGGCCAGTCGAAATTTGTGATTACTGACGATGCCATCAAAACTGTGCGTGATTTTATCAAAATGCAGCCAAAATCATCATTGGAATTGATGGAAATGGAATTGAACATCTCCAAAACATCAATTGATCGCATTTTAACCGAACATTTGGCTCTCCGTAAAGTGTGTTCTCGCTTCATTCCGCACACTTTAACCGACGACCAAAAAGCGCAGAGAATTGAGCACGCAAAAGACATCGTTCGGGAAGCCAGACGTGATCCAAATTTCTTGTTCAACATCGTAACCGGTGACGAAACGTGGTGCTTTCAATATGATCCCGAAACAAAGCGTCAAAGTGCCGAATGGAAGCACCCAGATGAGCCAAATCCGAAAAAAACCCGCCGTGAGAAGTCAAAAATCAAAACTCATCTCATTTGTTTCTACGATTCAAAGGGAATAATTCATCGATAGTTTGTTCCACCGGGAAAAACAATTAACGCTTTGTTTTATGTTGAAGTTTTGAAGCGTTTGGTGCATCGCATTCGTCGTATTCGGCCAGAATATCGCGAGGAAGGAAGTTGGCGTTTATTGCATGATAATGCACCGGCTCACAGAGCCCTAGTTACGACCGATTATTTGACCAAAAATCGCATTTTTACCATCAATCATTCACCGTATTCGCCTGATATGGCTCCCTGTGACTTCTACTTATTCGGTCAGTTGCATTTGCCGATGAAAGGAAACCGTTATAAGGACGTTGAGGACATCCAAAAGGCTTGTACCAACATTCTGAAGGCGATGCCGGCCGATGACCTAAAACACTCATTCCAAATGCTTTTGGACCGTGCAAAACGTTGTATCGAAGCAGAAGGAGAGTATTTTGAATAAATAAAAAGAATTATACAAAAATAATCATCCGTTTTCTTTATTTTATAAAAGTCCTGTTTACTTTGGGTTGCACCTTGTAGTAATAAAAAATATAAAAATTTTCTGGCTCCAAGAAGAAGAAGAAGACCTACGTTAAAAAAGGATCGAAAACGACCCAGATTAAAATGACACACACAAATTACAAAAAAATTCAAAGCCAACTTAGTTTTTAAAAAATAAACGGTTTGATTTCGATCTGGGCGGATTCAGAAAAATGTTTGGGGGGGTTTCAAAAAATAATTCTCTAATATTCATAAAATGCCCAAAAACGAATTTTAATTTGTATGTAGTTTTAAAGTCGACCCTAATATTTCGGGGGGGGGGTTCAACCCCCAAAATCCCCCTGGATCTTCCACTGATTTCGATAGATAATATCCAAGTAAGAAATTCATGAAAAAAGCTAAAAATAATAAATTAAAAAAATATTAGAAGTACAAAAAAAAACGTTGGTCGAAAACTACCTCAACGTAAGTCTACGGTTAAGGTTAAAATAGATCAAAAATCTAAATTAAGTGAAGTTCATTGAATAGTTCGGTGTTAAAAAACAACACGAAATGAAGTCAGAATTTATATTTATGAATGAAGTGGTCGACAACCCCATTGCGATTAGTTTGGCCGAAAATGTGGCATATCCTTACAGCCAGTGGCACACACAGGATTTCATTTGAGGGGTTCCGTAGATAACTTTTGAGCTTAATACCATTTGAAACCCATCTTTTCCACCCAAAAAGGTTTGTAACAATCAGATAGTTTTGGGTGGGTTTAAACTCCCAAAACCCTCCCGTGCGACACTGCTTACAGCTTTTAAATTCACTCATTTAAGAGGTACTAAGTCCCTTTAGTCCGACAGTCCTACTTACTAGTCTGAAGTTTTGAAACTTTAGACTGTCTGAAGTTTTCGATTGACCCGAGAATCTGACTCGTTCGGGTGCTGGGGATATAAGAGACTTTAATAACAAATCAAAATATATTTCGCGTCTATAATTCCTACTCTCTGACACTCAGCCGAGTCTAGCTAGAACCAATCTCTATGCCAGTGTCAAACTAATTTCAAACAGACTTCAACTACATTTTCCCCACAAAAGACTGAAAGCATTCACCTAGCATACCAAATTACATCAAAATTACACATCTCCAACTGAATGTTTCGACACAACATGTGTGCTGCCTAAACTCATTGCACACCCTGCTGCCTGCCTGCCGGCTTGACTTTCCGCAGCCCTTAGGACGAAATCATTTGTATGTATGTCAGTCAGATTTAATCAAAACTTATCGCATGCAATTTGACACACTAAAATTGTTGAAAATAGTTTCCTTCGGTTATAATTTCAGCATTCGTCGTTGTCGTCTTGCACGAAGCCGCCGTCAGTCTTAACAAACAATTTGCTTTAAACGTAATTGTGCGTAAAGTTTCATGCAGAAAAACCACTTGAAGAGTGTCGTGTAGGCAAGAGAGCCACTTGCCGCTTGGCATCGCCTAACTGCGTTTGAATTTTCCACTTTGTGAATAAAATTTGAATTATTCAATAAGCAGACAAGCACGACCGTTGGCCCTGCAAGCAACACACATGCAGCCACTCACACGACGACACAAACACACTCATACACACACACAAATGTGCTACATACTTTAGATGACATCTGTAAAATTATGGGAATCTTGGGTATATTAAATCATTTAAAGATGCCATTTGCCAACCCATTTCCGTTTCCTACCGCCTCCAGCACACACACTCACACACTGAGGCTAACGCACGCACGCACGCACCCACACAAACGCAGGCCGGCAGTTATGGCAGTCGTTGCTTTTTTTTCCATAGCAGCCGCTACACATGTAGACTTTCGATAAATGCAAAAATTCACACACACACTCACGCAAATACATGTGCATATGTCGAAAAAATTCCTTTGATCGACATTCACATTTATTCATTGAGAAAGCAACAGACGCAAGCACACAGCGCGTGCGAAAGAGAGCTGAGCAGAGGAAGAGAGCGAAATGGTATTACAAATAACTGTGTTGGGTGTCTGCAGCTGTCACATGTGTCACACACATACATACAATGTGAGTGTTTATGTATGTGTATGTATGGGTCATACACACACATACATAGATGAATAAATTTCGCATAAATGTCACGTACGTCAGTTTCTCATTTCGAAAATAAGTTGCACTCTCGTCTTGCAACGGAAAACCAATGTGGCAGTTGCTGTGTTCTGGCTGTGTGCCTCTGCGTTTTGGTGTCTATGTGTGTGTGTGTGTTGGTCCTGACGAAAGGCAAGTTTCAGCGCTGCTTTGACGCTACGTCAGCTTGTGTGTGTGTGTGCAAAATTCATGGCATTGGCATAGTAAGCAATCTTAACGGAAAACTTTAAATTAAATTAAACTAAAGCAAACAACATGCAGCTAGCGTATTTTACCAGCACACACACACACACACGCACACACACACACATGCTTAATTGCATGTGTATATGAACTGACAGTGCTTCAAAAGAATATGAGGAACTATGATTGAGATTCAAAGACTCGCATAGAGTGGAAATTGATGGTCAAAGTAAAAAGTTGTAATCTCTCGTGTCCCGTTTGGAAGAGTTTGAAAGGTTTTTGGAGTACAGACTTATCTCTAAAACCTGTGGCAACACGACATTAACCCATTAAAACCTGACCACAGAAAGGCTTGTGCGATTTCCATAAAATTTTACACAATCTTATTAATTGACCTAATCAAGAAAAAAAATCAAGCAAAAAACTCATACCATGTTTTTTTTGTCATGTTTTTCGCAAACATTACACAAATAATCAAAATCAAACATTTGCGGAAGATAAAATGTGCCAATAAAATATCAGCTGCTTGGATTTTGACATTTTCACGCGTTGCGTTGTATGAAAATTGGCAGTGTTGGCAAATTGGCCCAACGTTGCATTCGCGCAACACAAAACTTAAAGCATATTTTTTGTTTAAAAAATCAAAAAAAAAATTTCAAAACTTATTTTTAAATAGTTTAGCATTGCAAAATGCAGCCCACTAAGGGATTTTGATAGGTTTGAAGAATAAGTATTTTTGATTGCATTTCAAAAATTCCCAAAAAAAAACCTTTGACTTTGGATCGGAAAAAAGTATGAATATTTAAATAATTTTGAAATTTGAGTATGGCAGAATCTAAAACGATCAATTCTAATCCAATTCTAACCATTTTCAAGTCTTATGTCTTTATGAATTACTTAATATAGCGAAATTTCCAAACGTTGCGCAAACGCAACGCTCAGGGCTTAATGGGTTAATGTTATTATAATTTTAATTTATTACAAGAATTTATATAATAATAATATAATTTTTTACAACAATTTTTGTTTCCTTGTTCACTCCTCTCTGGACAATAGGGCCTCCACAAGACTCTTCTTACAATAATATAGAGTTCAAAATAAAGTTCCCAAAGATATGCCCGAGGAGTATTAAAAGAGGAGTTTACCCTAAAAAGTTAATGTTCTAACATGCTCTTAGCCATCACCTGGAATGGACCGGTGGCACCAATAACAATCACCTGGAAATCATCTCATTTCCCTCCTTTCTTTGTTTGTCAACCAGTTAATATCTATGATCGATTACTTTCGATGGTGTATACATAGTTATCGGAGTATGGTTCTATGCTTCTAAGGATTGTACTTACTTATTTAACTTAACTAACTGACCATAACAACCTGTTATCGGGTTAGGGCTAACCGAAAAAGTTCTCTCCAGGCGCCTTTCTTTTTCGCGCGCCTTCTCAAATTGGTCACTCCAACAGATGATAGGGTCTCCGCAGTTTGGTCCTTCTGGGAGAACAGTCTCCCTCTTCACCGTTGAACTTTAACTATCACATTGAACACCTTTTTCGCCGGAGCTTCATCGGTTTTTGCTACTCAATTGCTGACGAAGATCCTAAGTAGCAACTATTGGTAAGAGGAATCCTTCGCTTTATCTCCAAGTTGACATCATTACTGCTGTTTTCGACGATGCCAAGGTAGACGAATTCCTTGAGAACTTCAAAATTTATTGTACCAGGTCTTTTTTTCTATATCTTTTTACAACACATATGTGGAGTGAGAGTAACAAATTGAATAAGTAAGCTTATCTTCTAAAGTAAGAAGGAGTAAACTGAGCACTTTTTGTATATTTTTTTTTCATCATATTTGAGGGTAATGGATTAACCTTTTTAACACTAAAGGATACGAATGCGAGGATGAGTAGGTTAGAAACTAACCGATGAAAGGAAGCTCTTTAACAATGAGAGTTAGCAGTCCTGTGTATTTCCTTAAGATAAATGACAAACTTAGCTATGTTCGTAGATCTGGTAGGTGTTGCATTTATTAAAAGGAACTTTTAAGATAGAAGAATTGATCTGATATGTTCTGTGACCTGCTTGCTCGCGCCCTTTTTTCTACTTTCAATAAAAAACAATTTATTCATTTTACCATAAGAAGCTGCCACCTCGGTAGTACAGCGTTAAGTGCACTTGGGTCCTATTGAAAAGGTCGTGGGCTCAATTCATTTTCCTAAAATTAAAATTTGTCATACTTTTTTATTGTTTTCCAACCCATGAGCCATACCCAGTCAAGTCGTTCACCTCTGGACAAGCTCCTACAATTCCCACTTCAATCAGTTGCAATGGTTAGCTCGCTGAAGATTTTCATATCCAGAAGCGGTACAACAACAACACTGGCAAAAACAACACCACCAACAGTACCAGGTCGGACTAAAAGAAATATATTGCAGCGCATTCATCATCCAAAATTATTTAATCAAGGACACCAACCTTTGCGTTTTCCAATAATACCTCCTACCTAGAAGCAACGGAGGCATAGAGCGCTCTAAACAACCCAGTAATATACTTTCACATACGAAACTAGAACTGGGTAGCGATAGGTTAATCACTCATCCTGACAGAACTAAGAATATAAAATTGGTTAACCTAACCAAAACGAAAGATTAGTCTTTTTGAGGAGTCTATACCTCCACGCAGAGTGAACAATTAGAAAAAATAAGAACTCATAAAAATAGGATTACAAATTTGTGTCAAAAACTTCTGTTTGTTTAATACTTTTCTTAATGGTATATTAGAAAAAAAATATTTATAAGAAAAAATAAAAATTTATTGATTATGTGTAAAATCTGAATCTCATTTCTAACATTTTCTCTATTACAATGCAATTTTTCTTCTTCATGGTATATTAAAAAAATATATATATTTATAAGAAAAGCTAAACATTTATTGATTAAGTATAAAATCTGAATCTAATTTTTTAACTATTTTCTATTACAATGCAATTTTTTTCCACTACACACTTTTTTGAGTCACTGTAAAAACATGCGCATGCACATCTGCATCTACGTTGAAGCCTATGAAGAAATTGTACACTAATATAATTATGAAAGAAATTATTTTGTGCAAAAATATTTGAATATTCAAACTGAAATTGTATTATGACATTAGGTCGGTATTTTTAATTGAATTTTTCAATAACATGTCGCATTGTTGTGTCACTTTGTCACTTTAAAATTGTGTTTTACATTGCAGAGATCAGCATTAAAATAATTTCTGATAGAATTTTAAATAATTCAGAAACTTTAAGAACAAAAATTGATCTAACAAATATTCGATTAATTCAGTCAAAATGAATTCATGTTAAAAATTAGAGGAACAATTATTAGTAAAAATATTATTAATTATTTCAAAATATATTCAAAATATTTGAATATTCAAACTGAAATTGTATTATATTCTGATAGAATTTTAAAGAAGCTTTAAGAACACAAAAATTTATCTAACAAATATTCGATTAATTCAGTCTAAATGAAATCATGTTAAAAATTAGAGGAACAAGCCTTAGTAAAAATATTTTTAATTGTTAATTTTATTTGGTTTTATAAAATAATAACAACTAAGAAAAATTTTCTTTCAAAAAGCCTGCATGGACGAAATTCGAGCACGTGGTAGTGTACGTATTAGTCCTTAAGATATATTAAAAAAAAAACTATTGGAAATTTCCAAGGATATTCAAGGATAAAGTTTTAATAGGACATTTTCAATACCTCTTCGTCCTTTTGCACAAAAACTTTAAATTTTCGAAGAATCTAAGGATTTTTCCTTTTTATTTGATACTTGTTTTTCTACATTGCGCTCAATTTCGTAAATATTTTTTGGAAATAGACATGTCCTTGAAATTTCAAAGTCCTTTAAAAAAATTCTGACGTCAGAGTGAAAAACTAAAAACGTAGTATTACTACATTTGGCCGCTGGTTTCGCAAGTATGTAGATTTCTTGTGTTTTTTGAAATTTTTTGATTTTGAGTTGAGTTAAAAACTGAATTAAGAGGTTAAGCTAAAAAGCACGAACATTGTCAAAAAACTGCACATGCTTATAAATTTAAATTACAATTTCATACTATAATCGCCGTTTGTGTATACATATCAGTATTAAAATTTACCAAACTTCAGAGAAGCGAGCTTCGTCTCTCTGCTTCACTGCCACTGTGACAATTTCGGTTTGGCAAATATTCGAAATGTTTATCTTTACGAGTGCGAGCGCATCAAGTACCAATTCCCGTTTTATGGCATGCAATGTCGAGTTGCTGCCGCAACTACACTAAAGAAGCTGCAGTACTGCGACTGCAAAAAGATAAGACGGAAACAGGAAATGCCATACAAACGCATATTTATGTCACGTTAAGTTGCACACGTGTGCATTGTCGCATTAGCATTACCGTTTTGCATTTGCATAGCGTGGCAAAGGGTGCACGGTGCAGGTGGAGTGCACCAGGAGCAACGGCAAGCAAGGATAATAAGTGTATCTGCATATGGTTATTGTTATTGCGTTGCTGTTGTTGCTACTTTCTTCATTGCAGTCTGCTATGGCTGTATCGCGGTTGTTGTCATTGTTGTTGCTGTTTGTGTCATTGTTTTGCCAAGCACCTCTAATAATTTGGTTTGCTTCTCGTACTCGCTCTCGTTGTTGTGGTTGTTGTTGTTGTTTAACATATCGCATGCACTTTAAGCATTATGGGCCGCTGTGTGCTTTCAAAAATGTAAATGCAATTAAATTGTCATTAAAGTCGAACACGCCCGGGTGCCACTGTTGCAGCAGCAACAACAACAACAACAACAGTAACAACTACTTACTTGCACCAACTGTGACATTGCACGACTTCCTGTTTTAGTTCATTACAAAAGCTATAAGTATTTATCTGGCGAACAATAAGCGAAGCAATGCGACAATCGTAAATGTTTAGCTGAATGTGCAACACAGCCAAAACGCATACAAGCAAACGTGTGCAACGTGTGTGTGTGTGTGGTGGCAGGTGTGTTGCCATCTTATTTATGACAGCAATATGCAATTTTAGAAAATTACACAATTAATAAAAGTGAGTAAGCAGCAACTGACTAAAGGAGAAAGTGATAAGTGATAAGTGATAACAAAGAAGGAAGTTATGATTGAAAACATGGATATGAGAAATGGAAATTGTATATAAGTGGTGAGGAAAAACTAACAAAAAAATAGGAAAATTATGAAATGGCTGAGAACTGAAAGTTTGAGGGCTATGTTAGGATAGGTTAAGGTGGCTACCTGGGACGGGACTTGCCGAAGGACTCACTTAGGACACAAAATGTTACCATTGTGATATCAAAAGGAGAAAGTGATCTGTCTAACTGCAAGTCAGAGACCCAAAACAAGCCAATTTGAATTGCGGATAGACCAAGTCTCTGATGTTGACTGATCTGAGGTTTCCCAAATTGTGAAAGAAGACGAAGCCCAGGAATTTCGAAAAACTAGAACTGGGTAGGCTAATCACTCATCCTGACAGAACTAAGAATATAAAATTGATTAACCTAACCAAAACGAGACATTAGTCTTTTTGAGGAGTCTATACTTGCACGCAGAGTGAACAATTAGAAAAAATAAGAACTCATAAAAATAGGATTACAAATTATTTTTGCTTGTTTGCTTTTTGTGTCAAAAACTTCTGTTTGTTTAATACTTTTCTTAATGGTATATTAAAAAAAAAAATATTAATAAGAAAAAATAAAAATTTATTGATTATGTGTAAAATCTGAATCTCATTTCAAGTAAATGAGGAAGTAAAAGAGCAAACAGAGGGTAGCTAAAGAAATTCTAAAATTCAGTAATGAAATTCTAGCAATTGAGAAATGAAAATATTAAAGAAAAACTAACAAAAAAAAAACACAAAAAACAAAGACTGACACTGAAACCCAAAAAGTAAAGCAGAGTAAGAAGACTGTGGCTACATAAACGAAATGTATTTCTAACAATTATGAGTTGAAAGTGACAACTAAATACAAGGATCAACAAGATAAGAAAGAAGAATCTGAAATAATATTTTGAAAGTCCAAAGTTAGGATATGACTATTGAAAAATTAAATGTTACAATATGAATTGAAGACAAGAAAGATAATAAAAACCAAGTCTAAAGTAGAATTATGACAATAAGAACGGATTTTGTCACATTTCGAATTTAATATGTGACAAAAAAAATTAATGAATTTTATTAAAAATTAAAATGTAACAACTTGAAATGAAATTGAAGCAAGCTTTGCTAATTGATTGTGAATAGTGACAACTAGATATGTTATAAAAAAACAAATCTAAAGTAGAATTATGACAATAAGAAGTGATTTTGTCACATTTCGAACTTAATATGTGACAAAAAAAATTAAAATTAAAAAATAAAATTTGACAATTTGAAATCAAAATGAGGCATGCTTTGTTAATTGATTATGAATTGTGACAACTAGATATAAAAACAAGTTTAAAGTAGAATTATGACATTTAAAAGTGATTTTGTGACAAATTAAAGAGAAAAGTGGCAACTAAAAATGAAAATGTGACTTTTTAATGTAAGAATGTAAGTGATTATGACAGTTATAAGAGATTTTGTGACAATATAAAGTGAAAAGTGGACTCTGAAACTGTAAATCTTACAAATTAAAGTGAAAAAGACAAAACTGTAGAAAACAATTATGAGAAGTGACACCTTAATATAAGAAAGTCAGTCAAAAACAGTATTGTGACAAGTAAATAGGATATTTGTGCAACTAACAGTGAAAGTGTGACAGCTGAAAATGGAAATGTAAAATTTTGAAATTATAAAAAGAAGAAACACTGACAATAAATGCTAATGTGACAGCTTAATATAAGCAAATGTATCGAAAGAGAGATTGTGACAATTAAAAATGGGCCTGTGACCATTGAAAGCAGGAATATAACGACTAAAAATTATGAAATCACTAATGGAATATAAATTGAAGCCAAATATGGCCTTGAAAGTGGCCAGTGATAACTAAATATTGAATAGTAAACCTAAAATGAGATTGGGACAATTGAAATGCTTGATGTAATAACTGAATATTAACTGAATGAGCCGAAATGTCACAATTAAAAATGTAGTACTTAAGTATTATGTATTAAAATGTGAGTACGTATTACTAGACAGCAAATAGTCACAACGAGATACGTAAACTGGAACTGAAAATATTAATGGGACAGGTAAAATGGCAATCTAACTGAAATTGTCTAATTGCAATAATTGAACAAGAAAAATTAATAGTTGAAAACTAAGAATAAAAAAATTGTGACAGCTAATAGCAAAAATGTGACAACTGAATTCAAATTTGAGGATTTACATAAATTTAAAATATGACAATTAAAAATTTTAATGTGATAGGAAATAATGGAAAATGTGACAACTTTGCATAAACAGCAACAACTGAATGCAAAAATGGGACAGCAAAAAACGAGATTGTGACAATTGTCAATGAGAAATTACTACTTGAAATCCGAATATGACTTCAGAGAACTTATAATGCGCCAACTTATGATAAAAAGGTACAATTAAAGACGAAAATGTGACAGAAAATGTGACAAAGCGACCATACATGGTGAAAAGTGAAAGCAAATTGTGGGAATGTGATGGCAAAATATGAGATTGTAGCAAATGACAATGAAAAGCGATATCTGAAAATAAGAATGTGACAACTGAATGTGGAAATATGATAATTAAATATGAGAACTTGAAAACTGACAATGAAAAGTTCCAAATTAAAAATGATAATGTGAGAACTGTTAACACAAAATGACATCTGAAAATTCGAATATATGTAAATTCCAACTAATTTATTTATAATGAAAAGTAAAAGTTTAAGGCGAATATGTAAAAGGAAATATGATAAATTTACAATTTATGGTGGAAAGTAAACGAAAATTGTGAGAATGTGATAGAAAAATATGAGATTGTATCAGCCAGCTATGAAGAGCGACAACTGAAAATAAGATTGTGACAAGTAATAGTGAAAAGTGATAACTGAATGTTGAAATGTGATAATAAAATATAAGAACGTGTCAACTGACAATAAAAAGTGACAACTGAAAAAGACAATGTTACAGAGGGAAGGTAAATTATGACAACTAATGGTCAAAATTGAAAACTGTATGTTAAAATGTGTCACAAAATATGAGAACGTAGCAAATGGCAAAGTGTAAGAAAATGTGAAGACTGATTGTAAAAACTGACAACTGAGTATGAAAATGTGTGAAAAGAGATGGCAAATTTGACAACTGATAATGCAAGGTTACAACTGAATATGAAAGTGTGACAATAAATTATGAGAATCTGGCAACTGAATTGCAATGAAGAGTGTAAAAATTAAAATGAAAAGTTTACACAGATAAGGCAAGAGATGACAACTGATGGTGAAAGCGACAACTAAACTTTGCAATGAAGGCAGGATATTGTGACAAAATGACAATGTGACAAAAAATGGTAAACTTGACAACTGAATATGGGAATGTGATTGAAGAGATGAAAAAACTGACAGTGCAAAGTTATAACTGAATGTGGAAAAAATGCAAAATGTGACGGCTGACTCTGCAAATGGCCAAATTTTCAGCGTTCTTGCATTGCCAACAATTATAACTTTCACCGACAATATCATTTTAAAAGTGAGCATTAATATTCCAATCAATTTTTACAAACTGCACCATATTTTAATTTAAAAAATTCTATTTTAACTTGTTTTTCTTCCCACAATGCCGCAAACAATTCCAAATACTTTCAAATTCAACTCACTTTCACAACAACCACAACTAAAAAAATGCTTTCAAAACGATAGCGCCTAAAGTGATTCGATCAAATGGATAGCTCGGTAAAAGCCATTAAACATGGCAAAACAACAAAAACTATAATATATACGTTTACGGCATTGATTTATTTACAAATCACACAGCATGAGCCGAATGCGACGAACAACAAAAAAAATGGAAACACAACATAAGCAAAGGTCGACAAAATTGAATAGAATTGATATAAAATACACCATAAAAGTGTATAATAAAATAATTCAATTTTCCGAAAAACCAAAACATACAAAAAATCTTACAAATAGCGGAAAAATCGACGTTTGGACTGAAGCAACAACTGGAGGCAACGACAACAGCGACATGGCGACATGACAACAACAACGTCATAATCGTTTTAAAATAATTTGAAATCAAATTTTTTAAATACACAAATTGAGCAGACAGAACAACAACAATAATCATAACAAAAACAATAAAAAAACGAAGAACAAGAACAACTGCGCTCATAAAACGTTGTCAACCAACAAGTCGCACGCGGAACATTAAAAAAAAATCAGCATAAAAAAATTGGAAAAAATACCAAAAACAAAAACAGAAAAAAAATTGAACGCTCAAACTGTCGATTTTTATTAATTGAATTTCAACACACAGTTGGAAAGTGTTATTTTCGTTTGTTCAACTTTATTAATTTATGTGGTGTTCGTTGCTTGTTCGATTGGCTTTCGTGTTGTTGTTGTTGCTGTTGGCACTGTTGGTGTCGGTGTTGTCGTTGCTTGTTGATGCTGTGCCGTGTTGTTGGCATTCTTACTGGATGTTAGTGTTGTTGTTGTTGTTGTCACCGTGCTGTCGTTGCTAAACAAATAAAATTGTAATTCTTGCGACGCGGGGGGTTGCCCGCCCATTGGGGTCAAAATGCGCGCGCATTCTCGCACATATCAATTTATGTTGTTGTTTTTGTTACATCAATTAATTACACCTTTGTTCTAGCATGTATGGGACATTGTTGCTGCTCTGGTTATTGTTTTTTTTTCTCTTTTGCTGTTGAAAATCTGTGGCGCCAGCTACAAACAAGTTTCCTTCATTAAATTTTTTTTTTTAAATAACGCTTGAATTTTCTATATGAATGTGTGAAAATGGGCAGACACATACTTGGTGCGACTAATATGTATGTAAATGTAGCTATTGCTGCAGTCAGCTGGATACATTTAAATGTTAAAAAGTTGGGTCGAAGAAGGCATTGGGTTGAATGGAATCATTTTTACATATAAATGTTGAGTTGAAATCAGTTTTTAAATTTTTATTGTTGTTAAATATCTAACTGAACATAGTTTTGATGTGCTGTAGCAATGTTTGGAAATACAAATTTGAAAATCAATTTAAAGCGTGATGATGTGTCTTAGGGTGACTCTTCGGCTTGAAGTAGGAGGAGTACGATTTTTTATTGTTTCTTAAATTTTGTAACCTTTCTTCAAGCAGATATTTACATGTAGCTTAACGCATTTTCTTTTTGTAATAAAAAACAAAATAAAATAAATCAATGCAAAGCCGAAAAGTGCCAAGCCTAGAGATCGACTTGTAGTAAGCAAAATAACATTTTTTATTATTTTCTTTTGAATCTTATTGCTTGCTCAGAGTAGGCACTCACATCTACTTAAAAGCATTTTAAATAAACAAAATCAAGGTGATTTCATAGAAATGACAGCATAAGAGATAGAATGATGCAAGTGCTGGAGTGAAGGATTTTGTGGAAATTTTTCGAATCACTTAGCAAGGCAAATAAGTATCGTATTCGATGGAATAGCAACCTATACAAGTTATACAACGACATGGACAAAGTTAAGTATATACAAATACAGATAGATATATCAGGTAGATCCGAAGTTGACTCTAATGGAGCATGTGCTACTGAAACTCGACATCACTCTTTCCGACTTTCCTCGCTTTACAAAACTGACGGATCGCCTAAAGAGATCCAGAGTCTCTTGGAACTTGATCTCAAGGCTCGCCTATTGAAGGCCGTAGAATCACCCAGCGGTGAGGCTGGCCAGATCTACTTTAAGTAGCAGCGAGTTCGGTCACTTCACAGTGAACAGTGTTGCTAGTTCATATAGCGGAGTTACAAAAATAGAAGAAGTAGTCGCACATAAATGAAATTTGGCACATATTTATTGTATGAGGAAAGAACTTACTGTGCAAAATTTCAAAGAAATCGGACCAAAACTTCGACCATCTCCCATACAACCGGATTTGAAAAATCTTCATATTAACAATGAAAATTATCTTAGTTCATAAAAGCTACGTTCATAATATTTGTATTTTAATATAAAATTATTTCTAAATGCGTATAAACATGAAATGGGTTTTTTTAAAAGTGATTGAAAATAAAATCTGGAAAATGTGCTCCACAGCTGCTCAGAAGTTGCTCTTAGAGGGTTAAGATCTATGGCAGACCCCCACTAATTTTTCGTCCTGAATATTTCTTTCGAACATACTTTGCCCCTATCTCCAATCCTTAATGAGGCTCCCGTACAAAATCACCGTTTTTAGAAAGTGGCATCCCGCTGGTCTCAGGTGGGTCCCAGACGTACCCTATGTAAGACTGACCCTCATTTATTTTCCATTCCGATTGTTTTTTCTATACACACCTAACCGCTACATCCAACTCCTAAGGTGGCTGCCATACAAAACTAGTAATTTTCAGTGGAACTGGCTCCACACTTGTAAATGTAGTAAAGTAAACGAAGAAACATCGTAGCTGGCAAACTACTAAACCGATTTGAATGATTTATTCAACAATCATCAACATTACTGAGTGCAAAAAATACAAAATTAATTAAAGTTAAAAAAATTACCACCAGAGGGCGCCTCCCATACAAGTGAAGTAGTTAGGTTGTCAACTTTTGGGTTTGTACGAAAAAAATCAAAGTGTAGTGTCAAAACTCCATTAAGCCCTCTATTTTGAATATAATAGTAAACGTAATTGATTTTCCGAAAACGCATTAATTTTTCAGAAATCGCAAAATACTGTTTTTGAGCTGAATAAATATTTTTGAATAAATATTTTCCTTACGATGCTTTACGGTAAGCTACGAAGATTTTTTTTATTTAAAACAAGAAAATCTACAATTTTGAGTTGTGATTTTTTTGATGATATTTTAATTCAATAATTACCGAATTATTTTAAGTTATGCCACTTTTGCTAAATTTAAAAATTATAAATGACAGTTAAAAAGTTAAAAGAAAAATTTTAAAAACACGAAATTAATTAATTAATTTGAAAATATAAACTAAAATTGTCACAACTTTACTTAAAATTAACTCCAACAAAGATTTAATTCCTTAAAAATGTCCGAATTTTAATTGGACTCTTTTGCATTGAGCCGCGGCGATGAAATAGCATCAAACTTCTGGTCTCACCATTTTTTGTCTTTATACCTTCCATTTGAGAACATAGACTGTCAGCAAGGCTTTTCCATCCGACTCGCTTTGGAGCTGCGGCTTGTTCGAGTAGAATTGACCTCCTTCAGATATTCGGTCGACGAAACTTCTATTTCCTTGGGGGCCTCAGTCAAGCGACATTCTTACGATGCTGGACGTTGGTTTTCTTATAGTGTGATCATCACCATAACCATTTTTTTCGCTTGATCTGCTTGGAAAAAAGGTTCATTTATTATCAGCGTCCAGTGTCAGTGTCCGCAGCGTTTCTTAATGTGTTTGGCCAGAATGTTCTGCAAGTGACTTGATGACGATGACTTGAAGCCTCTGTTACTTAACCCTGAAAGTGCAATATTGGTCGAATTGACAAACAAATACCGTACTTTTTCATACAAGGTCAAAATAAATAACTATGTACCTTCAGGGTTAAGAAGGCAGTAATTGATCTCGATTCTTTCGAAAAGTCTCTTTCGAAAAGTGATTACAAAATAAACGCTTAATCCTTTTTCGGCTCTGTCACTTAATAATGCAGTAATTAAGAAGTGATTAAAAAACAAATGCTTAATCCTTTCGACCCCAAAGTTGCCTGAGAGCAACTTCACCCATTTGTCATCTTATAGCAAGAGCTACGATTGATTTATGGGTTTAATTTAAGTAGGCACCAATAAGTTACTATTTTTAGAAGTGAATTCAAAGCAAATTACAAAAATTTTACTGTTACCAAAATAATTTCCAATAATTTACAGCGATATCAGGGAAAGTTTGTGTTCTAATTGAAGTCTACGAATTGGGCGCGTTTGCTCAAAACACTGTTTCTTTAATAATGGTTAAATGAAATCAAAAAGTAATAATTTTGTATTTTTCCATAAATATTAGATAATTTTTTTGTTACTAAAAAATATTGATACAAAATTTATTTAACCCGTTTAAAGCTAAAATTGTTAAACTAGCTCTAGAACTCTAACAAAGAGGCGTCGTGTGTACATTTCTTAGGAAAATGTTTCATGATTTTAATAACAAAAAGTAATATGGAAACACAGAGTAAAATTCTGCGTTGAAAGGGTTAATCGACTCTCGGCTCTGTGTCTTAAAAATTCAGTAATCAAGCCAGAATCGTTTGAACGTTATCGACGCTTGCGTTGTTGTTAACATATGAACGCTGACTCGATTCTCTTGTTAATCCTGATCTGAATTATAAGTGCATACTTTTCACTGCCATCCACACTTCCTTTGGGCTTTAAAAATTCATCAATTTCTATTTCAGAAACAACACACTTTAAAATATTTTCTCACTTTAACTTTTCGCTTCGAATATGTTTGTAAACTTCTATGACTCTCCACTGCCCAGGCAGACAAAAAAATAAATAGAACCACATGACAAAAAAAATAACAATAAACCGAAATAAAATCAGCAGCTTAGAAAAAGCCAAAGCGACACGAAAAAGCTGAATGGACATTACATTGTCCGCTATAATTCCGTCTGATAAGTCGGCGCTCATATGTGAATTTCCCACAGCAATTAAAATTTGAACAACACACAATCCCAGCACACCATAACAACAACAAAATTGAATTGAACAAACACACGGCGTAACACAAAAAAAAAATGCCAACAACACAAAATAAACAAACAAACAAACATTGTTGGGCCAGACGCCAACGAACGGCCACAAAAAAAGGTATTGCCGCATGAAGAGTCGGAACGTTGTCCTGGCGCCCATTATGTGTGCATTATACGTGGAGATGGCCATTTTTGTGTAGTACCCCATCAACAGCAACAACAACAACAACAACAATAAACGACAGCAAAAAGCTTACTCGAGCGCCAATGGAAAAGCGGAGCGTTGCAAAAAGGCAAAAAGGCTATAATAAAAAACATACAAAACAAATGAAATGAAATGAAACGAAATGAAAGGAGAGCAGAGGATGGTTGGAAAAATGGGCAGCAGGCAGCGCGCAAATAGTGCGACAACCTCACTTTGTCATTGCCCAGAGTAGTCGCACGTATGTATGTAAGTATGTAGTGCCAACAAAAATGCAGCAACAAAAAATACGCACACGGCAAATGTTATTTGACAAAAGCGAACTAAACACATCAAACGTTCGTGTTCGTGTTCAGTGTGTGCCCAACAATGGCAACAATGGCGAGCGGCAAAGCATGCAATGGATCTGTAGTGATTATGGCAAAGTTTCGGGGCGTCCGACGGTCGGCTACGCTCAATACCTGCGCTGAAATGTAATGAGCCCTATACCGCTCGATACACCTTTCTGCTCCTTTCTGCCCCTTTCTCCACTCAATTCAACCTTAGCCGTCACACAGAAAGCACAAATAGTTGGTTGCCTTTTTTTTGAGTATATTTGTATTGGCATTGTCTAAGCCATGGCTCGATGGTGTTTGTAATGTGTCGTCAGGCATTCAAAAATAATTGTCTTTTAATCTTATAATAACAAATCGACGAATTACATTTTCGTTCCACACACGCCAACAATATCCAAAACTGTGGTGTCCTTTCATGGTTAGCATTTTGTCAATAAACAATTTCACGCTTATGGCCAACGAGATAAGGGAAATTTGATTTTATTATTGTTGTTACCAAAGCAAATTCCATCAGCGTTTATGCGCTACAAATGTTCACGTTACGCATGATTGTCAGTGTAAATTTTCGATGAAAATTTGTAGTTTTATGACTACATACACAAATAAATGATTGGATATGAAAATGTACAGAATTTTCTGTATACGATACATACGAAAATATGAGCATGTAAAAAATATAGTATTTATATTATTTGTTTCAGGGCCTGGTCAGAAGTAGGTCGAGGCACAATAACTGACGAGGCTATGTCTTTGATGGTAGTGAGCCTTTCACGATTCAAGCTCCATTGGGCTCAATTTATACTTAGAAAAAAAGTCTCTAAAGACTTTTGCAAAAACCAACAATAGGAGGCAGATCATGAAATCCTGCAAAATTAGTTAATCGTTGTGGACAACATGCAACAAAAATAGGACCGCAGAGCTCTTAAACACTCTACAAGACTAACTGCGGTCATCATAGGCCACTGTTCTATTGGAGAGACGAACGAGGAGGAAACCTACCATCACTTCCTCTGCGCCTGTACGGATCATCAAGAAGGAGGTGACGGACGATAAGTAATTGGAATGTTGAAGAGATGGCCATATCAACCAATCAACCATGGAGTTCAACACCTAAAACTACCCTTGGCTAAGTTCTGCTATATTCTGTACAGTTGTAACAGGGGAAATAAATTTCAACACAGTAGGAATTCACTTCAAGGTGACTTCATGTGTCAGGTACGGAAAATGTTTGACCTGCTCTGTCCTGTTATGTTCTGTACAGTTGTAACAGGAAAAAACAAATTTCAACACAGTAGAAATCCACTTCAAGATGACTTCATGTGTGAGGTATGGAAAATGTTTGACTTCATAGACCAAATTAGTTATCTCCCTTCCTTACTCAAATGTCTGCATTGAAGGTTTCTCCAATGTTTTATTATTTTCGATGGTATTCTCGACCTCCCATCAGCAGCAGACGTACAGAAGGCGCTCATATAACTTAGTCGAAAGACATTCACCATAAGAAGGCATCTGCCCTAAGGAACGATAGAAGGTAGCACCATTACCTAGGACTGCCAACGTTGGGCTAATGACATACTGTGCCCGATTTTCATTTAATTATCGTAACCAATTCAAGGATTAAGCTTTGTTGAGGCTCTTTGCTCCCAAGTGGAGTAAATAAGAAGAAAAGATATGCGAAGACCTGTTCCTGTTTTTAACAAAGGTATGTTGTTATTTTCATGGGCTACAAATTCACTGGTGAAAAGTTTGGAACTTCATTATGTCTCGACGTTTCATCAACAGTAAAATACTTAGCCCTGGGTCAAGTACTTTTTTTGCCTATCGAACGAGATGTTTCAGGCGAAGGATATGTTTGGCTCATTTTTTTTTTAAACCCTCAAGAGGTGAGTGATCTGCTGTCGAAACGTTGGACCATAGTACAGTTTTTTTTCCAACCAGTGACCTATGACTCCTTTTTTAATTAACACTAGAAAGACCGCAAGGGTTCCATACACAAAAAGATTATATTTCATATCCGCTGATATCTCAAAACAAATTTAAAAAAAAATAAAATTTTACAAAATAAAAGCAAAGAATATATAATATATTAGTATGTTCTATACTTTTTGATAAAAGTCACAAAGATAGAAATATTAAAGAAAATACCGATATGTAAAAATTAAAAACCCTCAAAATTACCGCAATCGTCTTTCTAGTGTTAAGAAAATATTCGTTAAACAGAATCTAAAGGTAATTGGGAACGTGCTACAAAAGTTTAGATTATTACTGTTTTTTTGTGTGATTCTTTTTTATTTTAACAGCCTTTTAATTTTAACAAGTAAAGACAATTTTTGGATCTCGAAAATATTATAAATCTATGTCCGAATATTTGGACAAAAAAATTCAATTAAATTTATCATAAATTTTTGCTCAACATAACATTAAACTTAACCCATTTATTTGAATCCCTTTAAGCTCCAAAACTCAAACACTTTCACGAAATAAGACTGCAGATAATTGGAAACGTGCTAGAAAGGTTCAAAAGATTAGTGATATTTGATTGTGATTTTGTCTTTTAATTTTAACAAGTTAATACAATTTTTAGATCTCGAAAATACTATGATACTATACTATACTAATACTATACTATGTCTCGATGTTTGAAAAAATATTGAATTAAATTTGTTATACATTTTAAGTCCACATAACATCAAATAAATTCGATATTCTTATCCCTTTGAACTTCAAAGCTCATAAACTTTCGAGAAAAATGACTAAAGGTAATTGAAAAGTTCCTAAAGGGGCTCAGAAGATGAGTGATTTTTGATTGTGATTTTGTCTTTTAATTTTAAAAAGTCACGAAAAATTTTTAATCTCGAAAATATCATGACATCTATGTCCTGATATTTGAAAAAATATGTATGAAAATTTATTATAATTTTAGTTCAACAAAACAAATTAATTCGATTTTTTATCCTTTTTAACCTCAAAGCTCATCATCAACTTTCGAGAAAAATGTCTAAAGGTAATTGAAAAGTTGCTAGAGGAGCTCAGAAAGTTAATAATTTTTGATTGTTATTTTGTCTCTTAACTTTGAAAAGTAACGAATATTTTTGGATCTTGAAAATATCATAAATCTATGTCCTGATATTTGAAAAAATATTGAAGTACACCGAAGCTGCAATGGTTTGACCAAGTCATATCAGACCTGAAGAAGCTGCCAGTGAGCAACTGGAGGACGGTGGCCAAAAATAGCGAAGCCTGGAAAAAAATTTTGAATGAAGCTACAGCTCACCCCGAGCTGTAACGCTGCCTGATGATGATTGAGTTAAATTTATAAAAAATTTTACCTATTTTTTTTATCCCTTTCAGCTCCACAACCCAAACATTTACTAGAAAACTGTACTTACTTTTAATTCTAAAAAGTGACAATGATTTTATGTCACGAAAATATCATAAATCTGTATCCTGCTATTATTATTGTAATCCCTTTCAGCCCCACAACTCATTTGCTGCAGCATTGTAATTTTGAATGACATTAGAACACAAAATCCGCACCGAAGAAAGAACATTTGATGCAGACAACTTTTACAGTCGCTGCCTGGCCAACCTTATCAGCAATAAAAAGCGTCAAAAAATGACGCTGCCATTCGAATATTAGAGCGGAAGTTATTAGACAAAAAAGAAAAAAAAGCAGCAACTGTAATCAATTGAAGTCGCCACAAATTGCGAAGGAAATGAAAATTGCAAATAAACTGTTCATGGTCATAAAAAATGGCGCGTTGCGTATTGCTGTAAATTTAATGGGTGCAAAAATTTTTGCGCACTAAACAACACACAGACACATGGACACACACACACACAGACAAACACCACAACGTCAAATTCGTGTCCTGCAAATTTGGCTGGACATGAAACTGCACACCAAGAAAAGAGGCGGCTAAAAAGAAATTGCGCCATTAAGGAATTCGATGCGCATCAGTGCACATTTAAAATGAACGCTGACGCCATCATTGTTCGCCAACAGTCTGGCGCGGAGACGGAGTTTATAGTGGCAAACAAATAAACACGATACCTTTGGCATTGTTGAAAATTGCAACCCGCATCAGTGACATTGTTCAAAAGGTTGTGTCGCTTTTGGTGAATTTTTCTTATCATTTCTCTACATTGTCGACGATTCATGTTAAAAGGAACTCGAATTGAGATCATCTCATGTACAGCAGAGAAACCGGGACTGTTAGTTTGTTCATGCTTCCTCTTCTGATTCAGTATTTTCACTAAATTCAATTCAAACTGAAATCTGTATTGCCTCGAAATATTGTTAACCATGTTCTTGGTGTTTTGTCTAAATAACCTCAAATATTTTTTGTATCGTTATAATGTTAAACTAATTTTTTTTTAATAATTTATATCATTTCATGGAGAGGAACATTTCTTGTGTTTTTTTGGAATCGCTGCCTTGAGTCGGGGTAATCCTGACAGAACGCTGTCTACTTCAGTTTCGAGGAAACAATTGCAATTTTGGCTCCCGGAACTTCGATCGTAGTTATCTCTGTGAGTAGAATAAGACTGCGAGGGAAGTTTGCAGAGTCAATGACTTAGCTGACTAAGTCACTGACTAGCCACTTGTCCCATTCTCTCTCTCTTTTGTTGCCAAATGCCTTTAACTTAACATTAGCCATAATTTCAATTAAACATTACCATATCAAAAGTTCATCTCAAACAAATTTCAATCTATGATTCTCAGCCATTTCCATTTCCTGCAATGGGCCTGCTGTGTCCTTAAGGAGTTTACTTTCCATACCAAAACAACCTTAGTATTTTTTCAATTTGGCCTCAAGCATCATAACTGCCCAAACCATAACTTTTTCTCAAGCCTGATTCAATTTTACTCCAAATCTAGCTCGAATTAACTTTAAATAAGACTATTTGTTGTTAGATTGAAATTATATCTATAATCAAGTGGATCCATTCAAAATCTAACCTCAAAATTTCGCACAAATCCCAGTTAGAATTTTGTAATTTTGTTTATATATGAAAAATGATTTTAATAAAAGTCCGCATTGAAGTTTCCAATAGATTTATTTTTTTTATTTCAACATCAATACCGACTTCAATGACATTTCAAACTAACCACAAATTTCTAATATTCTACAGCTTTCGAAATACGTAACAATTTCAATTCATCATTCATTCATTATTTATTCATCGGTCATTCATCATTCATTCATTCATTATTCATTCATCATTCATTCATTATTCATTCATCGTTCATTCATCATTCATTCATTATTCATTCATCATTCATTCATTATTCATTCATCATTCATTCATCATTTATCATCATTAAAATCAAAACTTCCCACAACTCTCAGTTTTGGGAAGTTTAGATGTCAATAATGACGTCAATTCATCAAAGTCGACATCAAAAGTTTCATTTATTCATTCATTTATTCATTTATTTCAATTCATTTTAATAATAATTTAATAATTCTTAATTTCTAACAATTCCCCGCTATGAGTATTTCTAAATCAGTAATGACTTCAATTCATTCAAAATCTAACCTTAAAGTTTCGAAAAGCTCTGATTAAATTTATTTTTATATTAAAAACCACTTCAATTCATTTTTAACCTAACCTCAAAATTTACCACAAAAACCAGTTATATCTGATAATTTCTATATCAAAAGTAACTTCAATTTCTAAATCTGTAATGAGTTCAGTTCATTCAAAATTTAACCTTAAAAGTTCCCGTAATTTCTGATTAAATTTATTTCAATATTAATGACAACTTCAATTCAAACATAACCTCAAAATTAACCACAAAAACCCGTTATATCTAATCATTTCTATATCAAAAGTTGCTTCAATTTCGAAATCTGTAATGAGTTCAGTTCATTCAAATTGTAACCCTAAAAGTTCCCATAATTTCTGATTAAATTTACTTTAATATTAATGACAACTTCAATTCAAACATAACCTCAAAATTAACCACGAAACCCCGTTATATCTAATAATTTCTACATCAAAAGTTGCTTCAATTTCGAAATCTGTAATGAGTTCAGTTCATTCAAATTGTAACCCTAAAAGTTCCCATAATTTCTGATTAAATTTATTTTAATATTTATGACAGCTTTAATTCAAACATAACCTCAAAATTAACCACAAAACCCCGTTATATCTAATAATTTCTATATCAAAAGATGCTTCAATTTCTACATCTGTAATGAGTTCAGTTCATTCAAAATCTAACCTTAAAAGTTCCCATAATTTCTGATTAAATTTATTTCAATATTAATGACAACTTCAATTCATTTTAAACCTAACCTCAAAATTTACCACAAAAACCAGTTATAGTAATTTTTATATCAA
Source organism: Melieria crassipennis (assembly GCA_963668005.1). Lineage (NCBI taxonomy): Eukaryota > Metazoa > Arthropoda > Insecta > Diptera > Ulidiidae > Melieria > Melieria crassipennis. Next base: position 5,403,594 of record OY764963.1, read on the forward strand.
AAATTACTTTAATTTCTAAATCTGTAATGACTTCAATTCATTAAAAATCGAACCTTAAAAGTTCCCAAAAGCTCTGATCAAATTTATTTTAATATTAATGACAACTTCAATTCATTTTAACCCTAACCTCTAAATTTACTATAAAAACCACATAAAAATTTCTATATTAAAAGTCACTTCAATTCATTTAACCCTAGTTAGATAACGTTATTTTTTTGTACTGAAAAGATAACGATACGTCTGAGAGACGTATGCTAGTTTATATCCTTTTAAAAGTGTTGTTAATAGGAATATTGATAAAGTTATTATTGAGATCATTAATTTAATAAATTTATGTTAACATGCAATAATTTTTGAAGTAAAATAATGTTTGTTTAGCAAAATAAAAATAAAATTAAAATTGACGATTGAGAGAGAGAGAGCAAAAAATTCAAAAGGCGTACGTCTCGCAGACGTACCTTATCTAAGCAGGGTTAAAATCTAAACTAAACATTTTCCAAAAACCCCAGTTGAAATTATTTCCATATCAATAAAAACTTCCATTCATTTTAAATCTAACCCCAAAAATTCTCCTAATTCATTTTCACTTCTCATAAATCGAATTTCCATATGAACGTAATTCAATCTCCAATGTCATCTCAACTGATTCCCAGTCTGAACCTCAAATCCTTCTTAACTCAACTTTCAGTTAAACTCAATCGAATCTAACCTCATTTTTTGTGGATTTATTTACATCAAACACACAACCAACTGCATTCTCTACACAACCAAATGTAAACTACTGCAAGCAACAGAACTTTTTTTCCTCTAAGGCCACACTGCAAACTCCATCTATCCAGTCGTGGCCATGGTCGGGCCATCATAAAGTCAGCTGAACATTAAACGTTCTGCCGCTGCGCTCCACATCGTTTCACGTTGCTTCTTTCTGGCTTCCTGCGCGGCGCAGAAATTTACGCGCAATCTGCAGCCAGCGCGGCAGCGCATTGTCAGCACAAAAGCAAAAACTCCATAACCGAAACTTCCTGCAGGAACGAGCAACAACAACAATAATAATGCGTTGCAGAGAGTTTGTGGCATCGTTGCCGCCCACTTAATTTCGACGCTATGCCAAATACTCGACTGCCGCTGCCGTTGCCATTCCATTTGGAAATCACTTGAACATTACACCGACCGGAAATCGAAAGTACGCGCACACACACACAGCGGAGACGGGTAGGCGAACAACAACAACTACAAAATATAGTAGTTTAAAAAGCTTATGACAATAAATGAAAACTGGGAAATTGTGCGACAGGATGTGCGGCTCGTCGTTGGCGGCGCCACTGGACAATTTCGCGTCGTTGCTTGTTTGCGCGATAAGCGTCGCTGGCGCGTAGCTCAAACATATTTTTGTGCAAACTCATCGGTAATTTTGTGGTTGGTTGCGTGTTGTTGCTTGTTGCTGTTGCTGTTCGATGCCGATAATGTGGCCACTCGGTGTAAACTTGCCAAGTTTTCTGCCATCTCTGCCTCTTGTTTGCGATTTCTTTTGCGTTTTGGCGGAAACCGTAAACGTATCTCACGTTCAGTTGCCCAAAAATGGCGCAGCTAACCTTGGCGCCTTCGTTGGGCTACTTTGGTTATATTTTTTTTTTAAATAAGCGCCAAAGTTTTTATCTAACAGAATTGTGCAACAGCCAAAAGCCTGATTCGCGTTTCTATTAAAAATGCATTAACAAGTGAGACGCAACATTCCACTCACTGGCATTGGCATTCATTTTTTTCATTTCTCATTAAAGTCTATGTGTGAATTTTGCTGTGCTGCACAAAGTCTGTGTTTGCAGTTTTTTGGCTCTGTGTGTGTTTTATGCAACATCAAATTATGTTACTGTATGTAAATATGTTTATATATATTTGCCAATAATTTTTCCATCATTAACTTTCACTTTGCATTATTTACTTTTCATATTTTACACTAAAATTCATTGTCATCAATAATAAATTTTAATTACTTGGCATACTTTACGGCTAATAAATATTTTTGTGTAAATTTCAACGAGAGGAAATCGGATTTTCTCATTTCCGGCCTTCATCATGGCGCTTCGCAATGGCCGCATTCGAGCGAGCATTATGCGTCGGTTTATTTAAAAGTATCTATCACAAATATATATATACGCTACATTTAATTGAAAAATATTTACACAAAAGTGTGAGCGTGACTATGAGGAAATTTACTTAGTGTTGACTTCCGTTGGCGTGTTGATTGTGTAAAGCGACAAAAACGCTTAAGAATTATTGAAAAATGTTGTTGATACTTAGATGTGGGATTTGTGATATAACTTCGCTTTTTAGTAAATACATACAAATATTTAAATATTTCTGTACATAGTTAGGATGGTTAATTTGTCTTAAAAGCCTTTATCAGGCTCAGGAAAAAATAATTGAACTCCATTTACCTCCTTAACAACTCAACTAGTAAGAACTTCTAATGAAGCTGATTAGAGTACATATTCCTTTTGCCTCTGTCGGTGTCTCCAAGAGCACTGAAGAACTGTTTTTTCGGGTAAAGGGCTTTAGAACATTACGATGAAAGATGAGTAAATTAGTTTCCGCTAGGAAATTATTGAAAAATATTGGAGACAGATGTGGTGTTTGCGATACAACTTAAGTTTTTAGTGAATACATATATTTACATAGTTTTCTTTACAATATTTGAATATATCTGTACACACGTAGGACGGTTAGCTTGTCTTAAGAACCTGTTCTGATGGTCAGGAGAAAAGTGATTGGAAAGGAAGTGAAAGTGAAATGGAGTTCATTTACTTCATAGATCAACCAGTAAAAAGTTCTAATGAAGCTGACTAGGATGTATATTCCTTTTGTCTCTGTCGGTGTCTCTAAGATCATCGAAGAAGTCTTTTTTCAGGTCTTTAAACCCCGTTACGATGAAAGATGAGTTAATTAGTTCCTTTTCCTCTCTCTACTTGAAAAAGCTGGAGCTGTTAAGGAAGCTGAGGGGGCTGTATATCGTTTTTTCAGTCAGGCCTCCAAGAACTTAGAAGAAAGACTCATTCATGTCCTTAAAGCCTATTGTGATGTCAGATAAGTGTTCAATAGGCTCCGTTTCTCTCTCTAAGCGAATTAGTAAGAGCTGTTATCGAGCTCAATAGGATGGATATAGCTGTTTTAGTTAGATCTTCAAAAGATGGTAAAAAACACGACTAAAACTAGAAGAATAATTATCCATTTAATGTTTGTGTACGATCTCATTCGTGGTAGAGTTGGTTGCCTGAGGGAAGCATTGAGGCTAGATAGCCCATTGTGCTTAAGGGAGTGTTCCCGGGTAGAAGTTTGAAAAAATCGATTTTTTTTGTTTGGCGTTTTATTGTACCTTATACTATATCACCCCCCAAAGTCGTTTTTCAATCCGCAAACTCAGTACCCACTTTTTTGCATGTTAATTGAAGTAATCTCAGCTCTTTTTGCTCCGCTGATACATTAGTCGAAACTTTAAACGCGTTTTTCTCGAAACCACATTTTTTGTACTGGCCGATAACTTTTCTCAGCAACTATGAGAGGTATCGACTTGAAATTTTGGGAAAATGTTCTAGATAGTTTTTATTGGATGCTAAACCAAAGTTTTCATCAAAAAATTATTGTTAAATATATTTTCAAGCACTCTAAAGGTAAAAAAAGGTGGCAAAACTGGACAATTTTTTTTCATATGGCCGCCATTTTGTTTCTAATCAACATTTTGACTAAAACTGTGGTTTAGCATCCGCAGAATTTATTGCAGATTAATAATTGCATACCCATTTCTGTTTCAGATTACTGGTTCCCGAAATTTCTTATCGGCCAGCAGTGAAAATCAGCGTGACAAGGTCACATTGACCACTGAAAATTTGTACTTAGAAAATAAAATTTTTTGACACAAATATGAGTTTCTGTTCTCCAAATAATAAGGAACAACAAGCAAAAAACCAGAATATTGCATGTTGCCTTGTAGCTCCAAAATAATCGGCATTCTAGACGGGAACACTTCCTTAAGACTCGAGAGGGAAATTGTGATAGAGAAGAGTGAGGTGGGGTTAAAGAAGAAAAGTTTTAGGGAAGGCACAGGGACTAGGGGTCTTGCCAGACGAATTTCCTATATTCTTTAATGAGTCGCAAGATTGCGCAATGTATTGACCTCGTCCATCCTGGAGTGGAGTGGAGCGCTTTAGGAGTTTAACAATGCTGCTATATCCCTAAATTAAGGCTTTGCACTTTTTTGATCGAATTTCCAAATGGCCTTAAATTGCTACTTCTAATTGCTAGTCCTAATTTTAAGAATCTGTTGTATTTTATATTCAATTATTTTTCTTCTGCTAGTCTGTAAGGACCTTTTTGTCCTCAAACTCAATAAACAAAACTAAAAATTCGTCTCTCAGGTGGCATGTAGTAAAATTGCGTTTTTCTCTCTGACGTCAGGATTTTTTATAAAAGGACTTTGAAATTTCAAGGACATGTTTATTTCAATAATATTTCAACAATATGGGTATCAAATAAAAGAGAAAATCCTAAGAATAATAAAAAACTTAATGTTGTGGTGCAAAAGGACGAAAAGGTATTGAAACTGTCCTTTTAAAACTTTATTCTTGAATATCCTTGGAAGTTTCCAATAGTTTGTTGTGAAAAAAATATATTTTAAGGACTAATATGTATACTACTACATCCTACATCCAATTTCGTTCTTCTAACTTTATTAGTTTAAGATAGAAAAATTTTTTTGTATAAAAAATTTATATAAAAATGTATATAAAAATTTATTATATCAAATTTATTTATAAATAACTCTTCGTCCTTTTGCACCAAAACATTAAATTTTCTAAGATTCTAAGGATTTTTTTCTTTCATTTGATACCCATATTGTTATTCTACAATGCGTTCAATTTTTTTAATAATTTTTGGAAATAAACACGTCCTTGAAATTTCAAAATCCTTTTAAAAAAAATCCTGACATCAGAGAGAAAAACTAAAAACGCAGTTTTACTACATTTGCCCCCTAGTTTTGCGAGTATATAGATCTTTTGTGTGTTTTGAAATTTTTTGATTGTTGTTGCACGGTGTTATTTTGACAACCTTATAAAATTAGGTTCCAAATTATCGAGAACTTATTATTAAGAATCTCCCTACAAAACCAATTCATGTCTAATAGACATGCAGACAGCGAATGTGTTTATGCTGAATTTTGAGCCAACGAAAATTGTTGCCCAGGGCAAATTTAATTTTTCTCATAATCTTGAATTGAAAAGTCTATAAGTAAGTGTCAGGTAGGGAAACCAAATCTTTTTTAATTTTTCATCAACTGCACACTAATTCTTTGTCAATCCGGACATGCAACTGTCACTGATCTTTATCACTATGAACCAAACCACATTCATGTCCCCCATGCAATACAAATACACTGCATGTAACTGTAACTAATGCTATTTGCCAAATCGAATCTCGTGAGGTCGTCACTCACACAAACACTCAACCCAACACGTATACAGAAAGATGCTACTAATACAAAAACAGCAACAAATTGCATATGCAGCAAGAACACAAGTTTCGAGTTGGCTGCATTTCCGACAACTGTCCAACCATCAGTCAATCGAACAGTTCATACGTTTTGTTCGCACGAATCGGGCGACCAAACGACCGAGCGACCGTCAGTCAGTCAGTCATCAATTAGAGTCCGAAGTGAAGTTTGTTCTTTTCACCAATTGGAAATTCGCCGTCACCAGATTCATGGACAGCGCGCGTATTTGTCTACGGCTACAAGTGCATTTCATCTAATCATCGACGAGCAACTGTCCACGGCAACACGACGCAGACTGTCGACTGTCGAGCGCCAGTCTTGAGTGCAGCTTACGCTGGCAATCAAGCCAAAGGACGAGTTGGTGCGCGCCTGCCGCTTGGTATCTGTCGGCTAGCAGATTTCAGCTGCTCTTTGGGTACACATGAGTGTGTCTGTGTGTGTGTGTGTGTGTGTGTTAGCCCCTAGGCGCTAAAGTGCTTTCTCGTAACATGTTGCTACACTTTGCAATTTGCAGCGCTTCGTTGTGGCCAACTCGCAGCCGCCCGCATTCGCACCCTTACGCCCTCTTAGCCGCGCACCTTCTTCCTTCCTGCTCGCATGCGACAGGATGTGCCATATGTACACAAATCCATGTGTGGTTTGTGTATGTCTGCGTGTGTGTGTGTGTGTGTGCACACCAGACAACACGTTCTACAAGTTCTGCGCGCCATGTCGTCAACGCCTACATTCGTTCTTCGTCCGCCACGTATTTGTACTTGCAAATGCGTAAATCCTCTCGCAGGTGGCGCTGACAATTAAAAAGGATTTTCTCCTGCCTTCTTCGTTTGCTTTACTTACACTTTGTATTTGATTTGAGATCAAGTTTTTTTCGTCTGTTTTCCATTTCTGCTTGCGGTTTGCTTTTGACATTGCAGGCAGTGCAGGCGGCCACATTTGAGCGCCATATTTATTGCCATCGATCTCGCATTCAAGGGTTGAAGAAAAACCAACATTTGCAAGGGCAATTATTGCTCTTCTTCGATTAAGTGAAAAATTGCATTTTGTGGCGTGCAATCGATAGCAGCTGACATTGCATTGGTTCCTCACACTTTAAAGCGCCGCTTAAGTCTTCATATCACTTTAATGAGTTTTTCTTAAATACTGTTGCCTTTACCATTACATATACATTGCTCTTTGTTGCTGCAATCATGTCGCTTGCCACTACTTCTTACTGTTCTTTCCGCTTCCGTTTGCCTGCACTGACAATCGATTTTGCCAAATTCGTCCACCCTTCAGGAAAGCAAAAACTTGCGAAATTTTTTTTGGTTGCTTTTGTTTTGCTTCTTCAGCTCAATGCCTCAGCTCAATGCAATTTCAATTTAGTCAAATAAAACAATTTTCATTTCCTGACTACAAACAGCATTGGGACCTCGACACAGCCTGTGAAGATAAGTCCGACGCCCCCACACATCGAAATGTCGAAACTGCTCGACATGTTGCGCCGCATTTGGCAAATTTTCAGCTCCAACACTGCCCACCGGCAGCTGTTCATTTAATATTGTATTATCGCTTTGGCGCACGTGCACACTCCGCAGCGTCCAAGCTGTCAATTTAACCCCCAAATTTTGTTCTCGTTCTCGCCGCACCGCGCGCCATGGCCCACAAATCGAACAGTTATGGGAATAAACTCCCTGTCAGCCATAACAAAATTAATTCGTTTTTGATTAGGCGTAAAAAACAAAGAAACACCAACAAAAGAGGGGAAACAAAACAAAAACAAAACTAAAAAAGGAGAAACAAATAAGCAAAAACAAAAAAATAAAACAATCAGCATTGTACACTGATTATGTTTTTATGTAATTTTTAGTTATACTTTGGCAAAATATTAGGTCTAATATTTGTTAGATTCTCATCAGTATTAGCAGTCAAAACCCCAAGTAGGAAAAATAGTCACACCACATAAAATATTCTTAGATCCGTCCATAAAGTTTCCTCAAGGAAATTTTAGTCTTGGTTTTTCTTATTATCAGATCAGATTATATAATTATAAGCCGAGAGGCCTGGCAGCTAGCGCTTCCATTATTAATTATAATGTTTGTTGTAATTAATTTTTAATAAATAAATAAATAAATAAAATATATAATTATGGTACCTGGCACCTCAAAAATTATAACGTTTCATTATTCAGTAGACTCAAACTTTCAACGGCTTCAATCGTCGCCGTGTAGCCAACTACTTCGTTCCAATGAAAGTGGTAGTAGAACCACCACAATCGTATTCAATCTGAAGGAATCTTGATTCAATTTCAATTAAGAAATCGTCTACTTATATCTGTTTTATCGTCATACAATCGATGCCAATGTGTGATATTTGATTTAAAAAAACATGATTCAATAGCAGAGATCAATTTGAATCAATGAATCTTGTAAAAACCTAATTTAAACTGAATACTTACAAATTTATAATTGTTGTTCAAAACACTCGGAAAAAGTAAGAAAGCAGTCATAAAACCATCTGTTCCAAAGTGTTCTTGTTCTTGCTTTGGTTTTGTCGAAGGAAATAAAAATAGTCCTAGTCCTAATAGTAGCAACAGCCACAACTGTGGTCGGTGGTCTTGAAGTCGTTAAAATAATTGTCTCCATAAAAACGTTGTGATTCTATATTTTGACAAATGTGGTCGAAACGCTGCCGTCGTCAACGTGTTTGGGACATGAGTCTGAAGAAAAAACGCTACAGGCCTACCCTATACTCATCAGAAAACTAAACGGATGTCTGAATAAACCAGACCAGGTTCCATGTAGCCATTGAAAATGTTCGTCTTTCAGCAGATCAAACTCAAAGCTTTTACGAAAAATATATATTTTTTTTTACAAAATCTATATGAAATTTTCTATCTCCTTCCAACTAGTTACGCACTTGAAATTATCCAAAAATACTTAGCGTCACCCTCGCTCATCACTTCAGTCTTCACTTCACTTAATCGTCACAATCTCCTCGCCAAGGCCAAATGGTTTCCAAAAGATCCCATCTGCATCTCTCTGTAGACCCAACAGAAAAAGAAGGACACCGGTATTTTTAAAATGAAGTGATTCACAATGGATTTAATGCAGGGACATAACAGTTATAACGTTTATAGGAAAAAAGTTGGAAAATAACTGTTTCACTGTAACAAATATTTTAATTGTTACTTATAATTATTATTTTGAAATAATTATTTTTACATCTATGTATAACGATTATTCGTGACAAATATTTTTTTCTGTTGCCGAATAACTATTATCAGCAAGAAATATTTTTTCCATTGCTCGGTAACATTTATTTTTTGGAAAATATTTTTTCCGTCATCGCATAACTGTTATGAGAGAAAAATATTTTTTACGTTGCTCGATAACGTTTATTTTGTGAGAAATATTTTTTACGTTGCTCGGTAACGTTTATTTTGTGAGAAATATTTTTTACGTTGCCAGTAACTATTGTGAATGGGACATATTTTTTTACGTTGACTGGTAACTATTTTTTTGCAATATATATTTTTTACGTTGAAAATACCGCCACACACAAGAACCAAATGTCTGATCGGTGAATGCGACTTAACCTTCACTCTGTGCATGGTTTTTACACCCTAATTCCGTGCAAATTTTTGAACCAGTATAGTTTGTATAGGAATGAGTAAAATAATAGTTTTCTGGGAAATTATTATATTATCATTATGGTATGAAATATTATTAATGTTGTTGTTTGTTTTTTTGTATTAGAATGTATTTTATGTCATTTATTTGCATACCGTCTTTGAATCTGTTATTCCACCGGTGAGTGTGCTCGTGATTTAGAACTTGAGTGGTTCAGAACTTGGATAAGTTTTGCATACAAAATGTATTGGTGCCGGTATTTTCAACGTAAAAAATATATATTTCAAAATAATAGTTATCAGTCAACGTAAAAAAAAATATGTCCCATTCACAATAGTTACTGGCAACGTAAAAAATATGTCTCACAAAATAAACGTTACCGAGCAACGTAAAAAATATTTCTCACAAAATAAACGTTACCGAGCAACGTAAAAAATATTTTTCTCTCATAACAGTTATGCGATGACGGAAAAAATATTTTTCAAAAAATAAACGTTACCGAGCAATGGAAAAAATATTTCTTGCTGATAATAGTTATTAGGCAAGAGAAAAAAATATTAGTCACGAATAATAGTTACGAAATGGCGAAAAAAGTATTTTTTCCCTCATAATAGTTACTGTCCAACATTTATAAATATCTCTTAAAAATGGGCAACGTTTTCGAATTTTAAAAAATGCATAACTGTTATTTTGGGTCCCTGATTTAATGGGGTCTACGGGTGGAACTGCATGCCGCACAATTCACTTCTTTAACCGAACCTAACCTTATCTAGTATCAACAACATTGAAAATTGCTCGATAGTTTCATGATTACACTGCACAACAAAATCAAATTATTTTTAAAATAACAAGGTTCTGACAACGGATTCTGGTAGAGGGGGCAAACAAAAATATAATGCGAAAAATATAATGAAACCCTTAAATACCCAAAATTGTTCTAATTTTTTATTTATATATATTATATCTAGAACTTTCTTTTGTATGGTGACTTATAGTGAAATTTAGCGTTCAACATTTTTCCCATACACACTAACCCTCAAAAATCAATCAATCATTTTGTAGGACATTTTAGTACCAATTTTGAATAAGTACGAAAGAAACACAAACACATTTTCAGTTTTGGCTTAATTCTGGCGTTCAAGTTAATTTCTAAGCTTTGATGTATTCAGAGACCTATAGTAGAATTTTATGGCGAATATTTTCGTGGTACATTTTGTCCTTAAAAAGTCCTGTTTTACAGGACATATTTGGAATTTAAAAAAAAGGGTCAAATTTATCCATACAAATAGGAGCTACAGGGTTAAAAGTCTCTACAAAACTGTTCTTCGTAGTATTTTACTTCAAATTGCTGAACACATCATATACCTAAAATGTGAGGTTACATGGTTTTCGATGGCGATTTACCATAAGAATGTGCAAAAAGGGGCACGTATATTTTTTTTGGCCCCCTCTACCAGAATTCGTTGTTATTTTTTTTGTGTTGTACAGTGTTATGATAAACCCGTAGGTTATTAAAATATTGTTGGGAGTATCCATGGACACAGACACGTAAACATCCACAACATTCCACTGTACCCCAGCTATTGCCTCACAACTTAACAAGCAAGTGACCGAGTTCGAGTGACCAACTTTTTCAAGTAGATCTGGCGATTTCCAGATTGGTGATTCAACGGCCTTGAATAGGCAGCCCTTGCATCAAGTTTCTCAGAGTCTCTGGATCTCTTTTAGACGGCTCTTTTAGTCGCTTTTGCAAAACCAAGGATATCCACCTCTAGTTTCATTAGCTCATTCTCCGTAAGCGTGATTTTGATGTTTGGATCTTGCAACACTTGACTTCAATGTGTTTCAGTCACTTTAGAACTTTCTTAGATCTTGCATGACTATAAATCATATGTCCTATATAAATGTTTTCTGCTTAGTCCGGTCTTCCTCCATTTCCCTGCCATTTGTTTCAGTTACTTTGAAATTTTTAATATCTTTTCATGAATATATCGCATTTCTATGTGTTCTATAGAAACTTGTTAATCTCTCCGAATAGTTTAAATATGGCACTCAAATTTACATTAAAAGTCATTAAGAGTGTTTTCATTCAAAAGAGTGAAAATTTTATAAGGAACACGGCCTACAATTGGTTTCAAGAGAAGCCTTTCATACCAAACGTCACAACCCAGAAATTACCCCAATTTAATAATGATTTAGATAGCCCATGTTGAGCATAGTTTAAAGACTTATATATATCATCTTTTATGGATCCACATAAATACAAAAACATAATCAATATATATAGCTTCAAACCACTATAACTCTCCTCGAACATTTATGTCCCCTTACCGAAGTTCTTCCATCCCCAAACGTGGTACTGCACCTTATCAAATCTTCATCGATTGTTTCCCACTTCTGCAGTCTGCAGGCCCCATTTCAAAATCATAGTGACGCCTCCACCCACCCTCGACTGCTGTACATTCCGCGTTGGCAATCGAAGCAGGGGGGTTGCTATTGTTTCAGCATTGTTCGTTCGAAATTCCAAAAAGTCCCCAATGTGTTGCGTTCAAACGTTGCAATCGAGCTGTGGCGATGCTGGCCGTTGTCTGCTTGACTATTCCGCCCTGGCCGAATGTTGCAACAGCTGGAGTCTTAGTCATTTTTTGCACCACGTGTTGTTTGCTGCAGGACTGACAGTCCACTTCGGTTGTTTGGTTGGCCGGCTGGTTGTTTGCTTCAATTTCAATATTTGCATTCGGTTTTGCGATTTAATTTTGTTTTGACGCTCGTCTGTGTGCATGTTCACGTCTGCGTCCGTGTTTGGCTACGTTGCCATGTAACAAGAACAACAACACCGGAATAATTGAAAAATAATTAGAAAGCGTCTATGATGGATGAGTTTCAGTAAATTTTCCCCTTTCTCTCCACATTTTCCCATACTCCACGGCTGTGTCTTTCTTCGGCTGCTTCCTCTTCCTCGTCACTTTGTTCTACTTTTAATAGAATCATTTTCTGTAGAGTTTTTGTTTGGTTATCTTAAAGTCTGCGTAAATTTTTGGCTGTCGAATTGCGTTTAGCCGCTCCGCAAGTGTTGCGCACTGAGGTGCGTTGCGCGTTGAGTGTTGAGTGTTGTTGGTGTGACGTGAGTTGGATGAAACCAATTCACCGCATGCGGATGGCGGCCAATTTGAGAAGGTGTACTAATTTCATGGTAAATAAAATTTAATTGAATTTTTGTGGGGAGAAAATATGTCGATACAAAAAAAAAACAAAAATTCGAAAATGCCAAATGACGTCAAGTAACACGAACGAGCGTGGCATTGTAGCTAGAAGTTTGGTGTCTGTGTGTGTGCGTGCGTTGAGTGTGGGAATTAAAATTCGTTTAGGGGCGGATTATGTGAAAAAGTAATATGCATGAAAATTCAATAAATATTTTAGATAAATGACAAAGTGTGATTAGAAAAATGATAAAACCATTAAAATTGTCAATAAAAGATAGGAAGATGTTATGAGAGTTCGACAAAAATCATCAATGTAAGCAATCTTGTAAAATATACAAATAATGCTCCACCAAGATAATAAAATCATATACGAAATTTCGCATTAAAATAGAGGAAATTCTACAAGTTTGGGAAATACACGCACCGTTGTTGAAATGAAAAAAAAAGCTATGTGTGAGGTATCAACGAAATTTTTTTTTTATTTCAAAGGCTCATGTATGTCATTGTGAATGGAATATGACACCGTTCAAATGTTCGCCCCGACTTTGTACGGTGGCAAGGATCCGAAAGGTCAAAATTTCAATGATAGATCCGGCTGCTGCTGATAGATCCGGCCTGGTTTATGTTGATTTTGAGGGCATCAAACGCAATGGACTTCAGAAACCGACTTTTGAACACTCCACAAGAAGAAGTCCAGTCTAGTCTACAAATCACACAATTTGGCTGACTAATTCACGTCATGTCTCCGAAAAATAACTTTATCCTCAAATCGTTCATGCAACATGTCTATTGTAGCTTTCAATATTTGGAAGTAACGCTATCGTTCTAGAACCGCATGCCGTCCACATTCATTTCGTTCAAGTTGCATCAAAAGAAATTGAATATCATCGATGTGTAGCATTCGCTGATGACGGTGATGAGCTCACCAACCTCGTTTTCGAAGAAGTACGAAGTAATCATAGTAATTTTTTTCAGGATACATTATTACCTGGGAAACCTCGTGTTGGTTGACATCATCCCATATACGAGAATTTGCTTAATACATATAGCGATTCGTCCCAAAATACACCTCATCCAAAAGATGATTTTTCAGCAAAAATTGGTATTCTCTTCCAAACGATTCGTCGTCCAGTCAGCCAAAAAACAACAGTATCTGTGGTCATCAGCTTTGAGTTCGTGATTCAATTGGATCTTGAAAGGCTGCAGTATGAAGTCTTGATATAAAATTCGCAATGTTAAAGTCGGCGAAAGGCCGAGTTCTTCTGCACGCAGAGAAATTAACCGTCTCGGGTCTCCTTCACGGACTTCCTCTTCGCCGTAGACCTTCAACTATCGCGTCGAACACCTTATTTGCCGTTTTGATGTCAAATATGCACCAAGGTCAGGAAGGCTAATTCCCGAAAATGTCGAAAAAATCATAGAAATCGTCGAGTCTAATCGTCATGGACACTGGTTTGATTGCTCTGAAACTGAATTTTGCACAAAAAACCATTTGGAACCTCTTGAATAAGGCTGATTGCAAAAAGAAGCTTGTTGTATGGGTGCCATATGAGTTAACGCAAAAAAAATCATGAACCATTTTTGAAGCGGATGATGACTGGTGATTAAAAATAGATCACTTATGACAAAGTCAATCAAAAACGATCGTTGTTGAATGGCGGTGAGCCGGCACAAACGATGGCTAAAGCAGATTTGATGGTCAGAAAGGATACTAAGAGCTGCTCTCCTATGACGAAACTCTTAGTTTGTACCAGTACTGTCTAAACCATTGGACCACCACTGTTGGACCATCTAAAGAAAGCAATCGTTCAGAAGCGTACAGGTTTGCCCAATACTTAGGAGAGGAATTGTGTTAAATCAGGATAACGTCAGGCAACACACATCGATAGTGACTTGCCAGAAGCTCCGGAAGCTTGGTTGGGAGATTCTTATGCATCCACCTTATCGTTCGAACTTGGCGCCAAGTGACTACCACCTTTTTCTGTCTATGGAAAATGATTTTGCTGGTGAAGACTTTATCTCCACAGAAGCTTGTGGAAATCAATTCGCACACCCACTTCAAAAGTCAAAGACATAGCTCAAAATTTTTTATTTTTCAGAGAACGTATTGTAAAAAAATTTTTTTGAGCTGAATAAATATTTTTTTTAAATAACGTATAGACCATTTAGTAGAAAATCCTTATAGATTATGCTTTAGCATGGTTTACAAAGAGGAAAGGGTAGAAAATCCAAAATTTTTAATTGTGACTTTTTTGATGATATTTTAATTCAATAATTACCAAATTATTTTGAGTTATGCCAGTTTTGCTAAATTTAAAAATTATAAATGATAGTTAAAAAGTTAAAAAAAATATTTCGAAAAAACCAAATTAATTAATTGATTTGAAAATACAAACTAAAATTGTCACAACTGTACTTATTTCGTCAAAATTGTCACAATTTGAATTAGGGCTCTTTTGCACTGAGCTGCAGCGAACAAATAGCATCAAACTTCTCGACATGAAGAGAGACCTAATTGTTTTTTGGCAACAGTGAACAACAACAAAATATACTGAGCTTTTGCTTATTGGTAGATAAATGCATTGTGCACAGTATGAACACATAAACTCGAAAAATAAAAATGTTGTTGTGTTGTGTCACTTTTGAAGTGGGTGTGCGAATTGTCCTAGTTTTAGGAAAATAGGGACGAGAGTTTCTATCAGAGAGGCATAACGGAAGTACCTTCACAATATTCAGCAGATTTGAAATAAATTGAATCATTCGAATTATGCTAAATTAAGCCTTAAATTGTATGCAAAAGTTCTGAATTTCCTTTTACTACATTTTATATTTTATTTTACATCGATTATTTTATTATTTATTATTTTTATTATATTTTATTATCGATTTTTTATGTAGAAAAAAGTTAATTACAATTATTACATATTTTTTTAATATTTTATTATCTGCAAATCTTTTCTACTAATTATTATATCTGTGAACTAAACTACGTAAAACAAAATTCAGCGCTTTGGAGCAAAAACCTTTGGTAGTCAAATGTGTGTTTCCTCGCTGTGTGTTTCGCTTATCACAAAAAACAACTCACTTAAAAATATGTAAAAATCAAAAAGCAAAATCGTAAAAATTCTCATTTCCTTATGTGGGCCAACATATTAAATCAGCGCTCTTGCGCTCCATAATCAACAGCAATTGATGGATGCCAAAATGAACGCGTCGCGCCGCGTCGCTGAAAAACTCACTTTGTATTTATTTCATTTTCACTTTTTCATAAAGCTGTCTATCAATTTTTTGCCGTTTTTCCTTTTGATAAAGGGTGACCAAAACACCAAAAAAACCCGCCACAATTTTGAACGAAATTTTAATATTCCAGCGCACCTGAGTAGAATGTGTAATTTTGAACGGCCAAACGATCAGATAGGCTTTGTGTCACAACTACGGACACAACCTCGTTCAACTGCATTTGAATATGTAGTGGGGGGAAAAAAAGTAAATAAATTGCATACAGAACGGCCACTCTGCGCTGACAGTGATTTACGCGTTGGCTGAGTGAGAGGCGACAAAATAGAACAGTGGCCGCCGAGAGACAATGCACTCTGCATTTTCCATACTCTTCTTGGCCATTTTCGCCGCTATACATTCAGCATTGTTGTCATTTCATACACTTTCGCTACTGTCAAAAAAATGTATTTATTTATTTTTTTTTAACCATTCACTTTAAAGTGACGTAATAAACTGACGTCAAGGTAAATTTTTTCCCATGATTTTCATTTTGAACTCCATTTACGTTTGCATTTATCGATTTTCGCTCACTATGCGACAGTTAATGACATTCGGGCATCGGGATGGGCCCGAGCGACAATAACGGGCGCAAAGCTAGCAGGTTTGATAAGACAAAAAGTGTGTGTGTTTGTGTGTGTGGGCGACAAAAAGCGAGTGTTGAATTATTAAGTGAGTGAAAATCGCTTATCGGTGAAGTGGAAAACGGAAAAGTGGAAACAACATTAATGAAAATTTAAGATTTGCTGGCTTAACCCTTACATGATTGAGGGTCTATGTGAGCCACATGAAATGTTTACTGTGTCAAAACAGTGAAGATAATAACTGACAACTAAAAGTTAATGAATAAAATTCTAAAATTTCATCAATTTAAGATTTTCTAGCTTAACCCTTACATTGTTGAGGGTCATATGTGTGCCATAGGAAATGTTTACTGTGTCAAGACAGTGAAGATAATAACTGATAACTAAAATTTCATGAATAAAATTATAAATGTTCATCAATTTAAGATTTTCTAGCTTAACCCTTTCATTATTGAGGGTCATATGTGTGCCATAGGAAATGTTTACTGTGTCAAGACAGCGAAAATAATAACTGATAACTAAAATTTTTTTAAATAAATTCTAAATTTTCATTAATTTAAGATAGAAAATCTTGACCCTTACATTGTTGAAGGTCATATGTGTGCCATATAAAATATTAACTGTGTCAAGACAGTCAAAATAATAACTGATAACTAAAATTATATAAATAAATTCTATATTTTCATTAATTTAAAATAGAAAATCTTAACCCTTAAAATATTGAGGGTCTATGTGAGCCACATGAAATGTTTACTGTGTCAAAACAGTGACGATAATAACTGATAACTAAAATTTCATGAATAAAATTATAAATGTTCATTAATTAGAGATTTTCTGGCTTAACCCTTTCATTACTGAGGGTCATATGTGTGCCATATGAAATGTTTACTGTGTCAAGATAGCGAAAATAATAACTGATAACTATAATTTTTTTAAAAATTTGAATTTTTCATTAATTAAAGATTTTCTAGCTTAACCCTTACAGTATTGAGGGTCATATGTGTGCCATATGAAATGTTTCCTGAGTCAAGACAGTGAAGATAATAACTGATAGCTAAAATTTTATAAATAAATTCTAAATTTTCATTAATTTAGGATAGAAAATCTTAACCCTTTCAATATTGAGGGTCATATGTGTGCCATATAAAATATTAACTGTGTCAAGACCGTGAAAATAATAACTCATAACTAAAATTTTAAAAAAAATTTTCATTTTTCATTAATTAAAGATTTTCTAGCTTAACCCTTAGATTATTGAGATTCATATGTGTGCCATATGAAATGTTTATTGCGTCAAGACATTGAAAATAATAACTGATAACTAAAATTTTACTTAAAATGCAACATTTTTATGAGAAACGTGCTTGTCCTAAAGGCCGTGAAATAATTCATTTTCAATATAAGAATTGAAAATCTGCTTCCTAAAGCTAAAACCAAAACTTCAGTCCTTCGAATGGCCGTTGACCACTTTGACACTGAACACCGCAGCCAATTTCAAGGCCAAGTCGTGCAGCCAGGATCGCACAACTAAATCCGTCGTCATCGTCGTCGTGTGTGAAAAAGTTCAAGTGTAAAATATTAATTAACCTGAGCAACGTACACACATCGTAAATTAACTTTTATTACTCTGAAAACTATCAGATGACGCAAGTAAATGCCGCGCAAACTGCCAATGAAAGTGAAGTTTCGCGCGTTGTCGCTCGTCGTGTCGCATTGTTGGCAAGTTGCTGCAGCACATTCGGCAACGTTGTCGAAGACTCAAAAAATAAACAAAAACATTAAAAACAAAAACAGCGCGCCCGTCGTCGTCTGTGCAGCTGCCACTTCAGTTTGGGTTTTAGGTTTTCATTTTTGTATTTGTATTTTTTGTTGTAAAGTTAAACTTGACATTGGGCCGCGACTGGATGGCGTGAAATCATAAATATTCCATAGTTGTCAGTTTAATTTGAATATATAGCAGTGCAAATTTCTTTTGGAGCATCGCATTATTTAAACTCAGCGAAGTGCAGCAATTATGCATTGTTGTTGTTGTTGTTCCTGTTTCGCTTTAACGTACAGTCATTAATTTTTCATGCGGTCTGCTTGGGGGCTTTCAAAAATGTAAATTTTACTATAGCGTTGCTTTTGGGTACGAATTGGCGGATTGGTAGAGCATTTCAAGGTCAAGTCTTTTTTTGGAATCTCCTTGGAAATTTTGCAATAGTTAAATATATTATGTAAATTTAATTAAAAAAAAATTTATTTATGATTTTTTTAATTTTTTAGTTAATTTTTTGTTTGCGTGTTATTTTTAAAATATTTCAACTTAAGTAATTTTTTTACTTATTTGAAGAGCTTCAAGTTCATCTCGATTTTTGAAAATATTTATTGGAATTTGTTGATTGAACAATTGAAAGTGTTTTGCAATAGTTTAATACATGTTTTTAATTCAATTTAACTAGTTTATTTTAAATGAATTTACTTTATTTTTTATTAGTTAGTTTTTTATATTTTTTGGTTTTCACAATTTTTGTAAATTTTCTTTTTTTTCACTTACTTGAAAAGCTTCAAATTCAAGTCAAGTGATGTTGATTCAAAGTATTTTGCAATAGTTTAGTACACTTTTTTAATTTAGTTACTTATATTAATGAAATTTATTAAATTAAATTATTTAAAAATGAAATTAAATTAATTTAAATTTAATTAATTATTAAAAAAAATAAATTAATAATTAACTTGTTTTTAATTAAATAACTACTTTTTATTTTTAAGCTAAATGTTGTTTTATTTGTCCCTTAATTTTTTTAATTTTAACAAAATAAATTAATTCTGAGTTATTTGGAGAGCTTCAAGGTCAAAATGATAATTGGAATTTATTGCTTTCGATCATTTAAAGCTATTTAATATAGCTCAAACAATTTTTTAAATTCATCTATTTAAATTTATTTATTTTAATAAGTTATATTAATTTTCCATGAATTTTTTTTAATTTTAATATTTTCCATTTATTTTGACTAATTTGAAGAGCTTCAAGGTTAAGTTTTTTTGAATTTGGCTCGTGATTTGTTTATTTATTTTTTTTCGGTTCACTTTTTTTAAATTAATTTTTAGTTTTCTTAAATTTTTTTATTGTTGCTCTGTTATTTATTTAAATTTATTTAGAGAGCTTCAACTGTAAGTTGATTTTTAGAATTTTGCAAGTAATTTGCAAGTAATTTTTGCGATAGCTTAATTTAATTAATTTTTATTAATTTTTAATTTAATTAATGTTTATTAATTTTTTAATTTAATTAGTTTGTTTTTTAATTATTTTTTAAATTAATTAAACATTGTTTTTTTAATCATTCTGTGTTTTTACATTTTATAATTTTAGTAATTTTTTATTTTTACTTGCTTCAAGGTCAAGCCGATTTTTGAAATTTTAATAGGCATTTGTTGATTTCGACTATTTAAAGAATTTTACAATTAATTAATTTACTTTTAGTTACTTTAATTCATTTTTTTCTTTATTTATTTTGTTCAAATTTTTTCTTTTTTTTATGTTATATATTTGTATTTATTTTTACTTACTTGAAGATATTCAAACTCAAGGATTTTTTTTTTTTAATTTTGCTGGTAATTTGTTGATTTCGAACATTTAAGTCCTTTTGAAATAAAAGTTTGTTATTTTATAATCGTTCTGTGTTTTTACATTTGCTATTTTTTTCAATTTTAGTAATTTTTTATTTTTACTTGCTTCAAGGTCAAGCCGATTTTTGAAATTTTAATAGGCATTTGTTGATTTCGACTATTTAAAGCATTTAACAATTAATTAATTTACTTTTAGTTACTTTAATTCGTTTTTCTTTATTTATTTTGTTCAAATGTTTTCTTTTTTTTATGTTATATATTTGTATTTATTTTGACTTACTTGGATATATTCAAGGTCAAGGATTTTTTTTTTTATTTTGCTGGTAATTTGTTGATTTCGAACATTTAAGTCCTTTTGAAATTAAAGTCTGTTATTTTATAATCGTTCTGTGTTTTTACATTTTCTATTTTTTAAATTTTAGTTATTTTTTATTTTTACTTACTTCAAGGTCAAGTAGTTTTTTTTTAAATATTACTTAATATTACTTATTTAAAGCATTTAACCATTAAATAATTTGCTTTTAGTTAATTTAATTCTTTTTATTCTTATATTTCTTTCTTTGTTAATTTTGTTTTAATTTTTACATTTTTATTTATTTGTTTTTATTTTGACTTACTTGGAGATTCAAGGATTTTAATTTTACTGGTAATTTGTTGATTTTGAACATTTAAGTCCTTTTGAAATCAAAATGTTATAGTTTCATAAATTTAGTTGTTAAATGAATTACTCAATTTCAAACAAATTTGTTTGTATATGAATCCATTATATGTTTTACAAAATTTGAAATTTGAATTTTTCACAATTTTTGTAAATTTTCTTTTTTTTCACTTACTTGAAAAGCTTCAAATTCAAGTCAAGTGATGTTGATTCAAAGTATTTTGCAATAGTTTAGTACACTTTTTTAATTTAGTTACTTATATTAATGAAATTTATTAAATTAAATTATTTAAAAATGAAATTAAATTAATTTAAATTTAATTAATTATTAAAAAAAATAAATTAATAATTAACTTGTTTTTAATTAAATAACTACTTTTTATTTTTAAGCTAAATGTTGTTTTATTTGTCCCTTAATTTTTTTAATTTTAACAAAATAAATTAATTCTGAGTTATTTGGAGAGCTTCAAGGTCAAAATGATAATTGGAATTTATTGCTTTCGATCATTTAAAGCTATTTAATATAGCTCAAACAATTTTTTAAATTCATCTATTTAAATTTATTTATTTTAATAAGTTATATTAATTTTCCATGAATTTTTTTTAATTTTAATATTTTCCATTTATTTTGACTAATTTGAAGAGCTTCAAGGTTAAGTTTTTTTGAATTTGGCTCGTGATTTGTTTATTTATTTTTTTTCGGTTCACTTTTTTTAAATTAATTTTTAGTTTTCTTAAATTTTTTTATTGTTGCTCTGTTATTTATTTAAATTTATTTAGAGAGCTTCAACTGTAAGTTGATTTTTAGAATTTTGCAAGTAATTTGCAAGTAATTTTTGCGATAGCTTAATTTAATTAATTTTTATTAATTTTTAATTTAATTAATGTTTATTAATTTTTTAATTTAATTAGTTTGTTTTTTAATTATTTTTTAAATTAATTAAACATTGTTTTTTTAATCATTCTGTGTTTTTACATTTTATAATTTTAGTAATTTTTTATTTTTACTTGCTTCAAGGTCAAGCCGATTTTTGAAATTTTAATAGGCATTTGTTGATTTCGACTATTTAAAGAATTTTACAATTAATTAATTTACTTTTAGTTACTTTAATTCATTTTTTTCTTTATTTATTTTGTTCAAATTTTTTCTTTTTTTTATGTTATATATTTGTATTTATTTTTACTTACTTGAAGATATTCAAACTCAAGGATTTTTTTTTTTTAATTTTGCTGGTAATTTGTTGATTTCGAACATTTAAGTCCTTTTGAAATAAAAGTTTGTTATTTTATAATCGTTCTGTGTTTTTACATTTGCTATTTTTTTCAATTTTAGTAATTTTTTATTTTTACTTGCTTCAAGGTCAAGCCGATTTTTGAAATTTTAATAGGCATTTGTTGATTTCGACTATTTAAAGCATTTAACAATTAATTAATTTACTTTTAGTTACTTTAATTCGTTTTTCTTTATTTATTTTGTTCAAATGTTTTCTTTTTTTTATGTTATATATTTGTATTTATTTTGACTTACTTGGATATATTCAAGGTCAAGGATTTTTTTTTTTATTTTGCTGGTAATTTGTTGATTTCGAACATTTAAGTCCTTTTGAAATTAAAGTCTGTTATTTTATAATCGTTCTGTGTTTTTACATTTTCTATTTTTTAAATTTTAGTTATTTTTTATTTTTACTTACTTCAAGGTCAAGTAGTTTTTTTTTAAATATTACTTAATATTACTTATTTAAAGCATTTAACCATTAAATAATTTGCTTTTAGTTAATTTAATTCTTTTTATTCTTATATTTCTTTCTTTGTTAATTTTGTTTTAATTTTTACATTTTTATTTATTTGTTTTTATTTTGACTTACTTGGAGATTCAAGGATTTTAATTTTACTGGTAATTTGTTGATTTTGAACATTTAAGTCCTTTTGAAATCAAAATGTTATAGTTTCATAAATTTAGTTGTTAAATGAATTACTCAATTTCAAACAAATTTGTTTGTATATGAATCCATTATATGTTTTACAAAATTTGAAAAAACATTAAGTAATTTGTAAATTTGTCTTCACTTCTACAAGTCTCGAAGTCCATTAAATTATATTGTAAATATTCAGCTCATTGAGGAGCATAAATAAAATTCCATAATGGCCAACAGGATTGACAACCATTTGCTATCATTTCACATATCGGAACATGTGTTTTTCTATTTGCTTTCAAAATATTTTCAACATAAATAAGTCGCACACATTCACGGACAAATATATGGAGAAAAAGTCAAAGTTGCACGGACGAGGCGTAAAAAACGAAGAAGCACCGATTTTACAAACAAACAAAAAATTGGATCCTCAGCGTTGATTAATGATTGTCAACATGAGTGCATAAATTTTATTTGCTTCTCTAATAAAATGGACACAGAAATAGTGAAAATAGAAAAGTTAAGAAAAAACAAGTCAGAAAGCTGAAGAAAACCAAGTCCCGAGAACATATTTTCGATGTGCTTTAGTGACAAGATATGTGAGTGTGTCAGTGTGGGTGTCCGTGTGTGTGTGTGTGTGTTTTCTGTTCGTCGGTGCATAATAATTCACTTGCGCGTTGGCTGCTGCTGCCTGACACATTTTAGTTGTCGGTTTTACAAGTTTTTCTCCCAAAAACTACTTATTTTCTTTGTTGTTTTTGTTGTTTGAGTTCTTTTTATTGTGTGTGTGTGTATGTGTGTCAGTGATTTTTGAAGTACAATTCGTCAACGACGTTTCACAGTGACATAATCATCAATTAATGCGCCATTAGTCGAGTGTTGGCGGTCGGTTTAAATGACAAGGCGGGTGTTGTGCAGCGACAAACAATGTGCGCGATGTGGTGCGAGGCAATGCTTTTCACGCGCGCTACACTTGACATGTGGTACCAGCAACTTGTCATTTGTCAGCTTTGGTTTTAACAATGACAAAAATGAAACTTTACAAAGCAAAATAGAAAAAAGAAACAATAAAAACGTTGACGTTGTGCGGGAATTATTCAGATTACTTTCAAATTTTTTAGGTTATTGAATAGGGAGACAATAGTGATGATTCGAACCAAATTAAGCTTGGAAAATTATCTGTTGGAAATTGTGAATTTTTTATTAAATAGTTGTATTTGTATTAAGTTTTAAGTTATGAATCGAAAATAAAATATTGGATATGAACAACAATATTTGTATTGGGTGAACCATAGCATACTGGAGAGATTTTATGGAGATGTCGCACCTTACTACGGACCAAACAATGAAACAGACATTTCTGTATATCCTCTGATCTCTACCTGGTATCTAGATATGAAAAGGAATACAGGAACATTGAACAGGATCGACTATTACCGATGCTGTATCCTATTTATTTTAATATATGAGAGATTTTATGGAGGTGTCGCACCTCACTACGGACCAATCAATGAAACAGACAACCCTGTATATCCTCTGATCTCTACCTGGTATCTAGATATGAAAAGGAATACAGGAACATTGAACAGGATCGACTATGACCGATGCTGTATCCTATTTATTTTAATATATGATGCTGTATCCTATTTATTTTAATATACGATTGATCCGGCGTGCAGGGGATACCGCCGTTAATGCTAGGCATTGCATTGGTTCTGGAAGGACATCAAGAGTTAAGAAGGCAGAGGTTAGAATAAGGAAGTTGTGGAAACTTTACTTGAACCCATCAGTGTCATATGTTTTTCCGTAGGGAGGCCATTCCATAATCGCGCAGTACGGGCCAGAAGGAAACCCTCTTCACATCGTATCAAGGAGAAATGCATGAGCATTAGCGTTTGAAAGGGGTGACTGGGGGGAGTATCCTGAGTGAAGGCATCTAATTGCTCATCTTCTCTGAACAGCTATCAAAAATATATCTATAAAATAAGGCATTTCGATGATGCTTTAAGGAATCAATAGAGTTGAATGCCCCAATGAGCTTAGTTCCACAGTTGCGCGGTGTCTTTTTTTAAGAGGTGAACAGCATCGAAAGCCAAAACCTTGTCTGTGTGGGACTTCCAAAAGGCATCTTTCTCATGTCCGGTTTGGTTGGTTGGTTGGTTTAGTGGCTGCCTCTGTATGAGGCACACTTAGGCCTATGGGCCCGTTGTGATACCACCAATTCCACCCGTTTGAAATGTGTATGCAACACTGTTTTTTCCAACATGTGATACAACACACATTTCAAACGGATGGGGAAAGGGAGGGAGGGGACCTACAGTTTAACGCCGAATCCAAACGGCGATTGGCAGTTTTTCTTTCACACTTGGAGGTTTTTGCCATTGCCTGCCAAGAGCGCTTTTGTGCTATTCTTGTAATTCTCATCTGCTTCATGTGGATAGCGATAGAAGTAGAGGAGTGTTTTTTACAGCCCAAGCCAGGAATCGAACCTGGGGCGCTCGGTATGAGAAGCCAGCGCGCTACCCGCTGAGCTATCATGTCCGGTTTACTACTCCCGGTACCACCATCAGGCATTTCGTGGGGAGGTGGAATTTAACATTAACTTCGAACATCTGCCTTGTCAGTTGTCACAGTTGACTTTATTTGTCCCAGTCCAAGAGGTTGATTGGTTTCCTTACCTCTCGCAAGCCCCCTTCCTTACCTATCCTTACACTTCGCCAATACAGTTGTGCGATGTGTCCGAGGTTTGTCTCACTCCAGAGGGTTTATTGGTTTCTTTACCTCTCGGAAGCCCTTCCTTACCTATCCTTACACTTCGCCTATACAGTTGTGCGATGTGTCCGAGGGGTACACCTTTTGAGCCGAATACCATTTGAAACCATATTTTGTACCAGCAATTTTTGTGTTTGGGGGAGCGGTTTGAATCCCCGAAACCCCTCTGAGTGCGCCACTGACGAACTCGAACTAGTTAGTTTAGTGATTACAATTTTGATAGGCGACCGTTGTTTATTTCTTCTTATCTATGAAAAGACTCATAAAGGGAACAGAGGTACCACTCTGACTCAGTGGCGCACACAGGATTTTAATTGATTTTCATTTCCTAAAATCTTCAACTGACTAACCAAACCTAATGGAAAGTAATAAAGATCTTGAAGTTTATAGTACACACTTGTAACCATTTCCGTACGGCTGTCTCTGATTTTTGTTCAAGACAATTTGATGGATTGATATCATTGATGAACATTCTTCTACTCGCAAGTTGTGTTATATCACTGGGCTATGCTCACCAATGGGGCCTCTTGTCTAGTCAAGTCTCCAGTAGCTGTGAAGAAAAAAAAGGTAGAAACAATAAAACGCTTCCTGTACTACTGCTCTTCTCTCCAAGAACGCCAACTTCGTACCATGAAGTCAAGATAGCTGACGGACCCTCGGATCTGCTCTCCTTCTTTAAGTGGACGAAGAAGCTCCTCTGGATTGAGCTTCAGAGAAAAACAGGAAGGAAGTCAAAGTCCACTTTGGCCTACGATCGAAAGTGTGACCTGTACCGCACACAACCCTTTCCTACCTAAGCTTACCTATCTGATCTAAAAACACATATCTCTTTTATCTTGAAGGTGTTGGTTTACCGACACATCTATAATTTAAATTTTTATATTGTTTTCTTTCCCGCTTTTTCTCCAGCTTTACCCACGGCAAAGCTTTAAAATGCCTTTAAATTTCCAGTTAACTCCTGTCCTGTTCTTCGCCCATTTTTAATCCGCCCTTTGTGCCCAATTCCTGTATCCTTTTAATATACCCAACGTAACGCATTTTCAAGATGTTTGTTCAGTTGTCAAAATTCCAGCAATTCCTGCTGTCGCAAAGCTTTTTGCCAGAATCAAAGTTTTTCAAATATGGCGTCCGTTTTCCGCCACCGCTTGCCCCAAATGTTATTTATTGTGTTTGCGCATTTCGAAAAGAATATCCCTTCCCGAAAAAATATCGAAACGAAGCGAGTGAAAGAAACCCACATGCGTTGCGAATGCTTGGCACAAAATCTCAGCTTAAGTTTGCATGTGTTAAAATTACCTTATTAAACGCCCGCATTTCCTTTCAACTCTTACAAGATTATTGCCGTTTCGCCATTTTCCAATTTTTTTTTATATTCGGTTCTTTGCTTTTTTTTGTTGCTTTTCGTTTCTTCGTAAACATAGTTTGGCTGCTTTGCTTGCTTTGTGGGATTTTTTAAAATGTGCGAAAATGCTGCAAGACAACAACGGTTCGAGCATTTGCAGTTTGGCTTAAGCCAACCGTGCCGCCAACAACAACAACAAAAACAAGTTAGGAGCAATAACAACAACAACATAGCTGCATAAGTTTGAGTGCCGTCCGTTTTTTTACGCTTTGCTGCTTTTTGCCAGCATATGCAAACCGTTGATGCAGTGGTTGTTGTTTTTGCTGAATATAAACGCGCGCGTGTGTGTGTGTGTCGGGGGTTTCGGCGTAAATCGATTTGGTTTGGGTTTTGTTTTGTTTAAGGATAATCCTCAACATTAGCTTATGATGAAGGCAGGCGTTCAGCATATGGCGAAGTGCGCCAAGGGTCGCGCCAAGCAATGCATTAAGCGCGCTTCGGCGTGTGTGCTTGCAAGGGTTTGTTTGTGTTTGTGTGTGTGTGTGTGTGAAGGAATTTGAGAGCGCAGCGCAAAATCTCAAATGATTTTTATTAAGACCAGCCAACAGAGCATGCAAATATTTTCTAGATGTATACTTATGTGTGTGGAATAAGACACTTCAATGATCAAATACTTATATTTTATTTCTGACGTCAGACTTTGAATGGACACATTTTTAGTGAAGATTGTGACAATCACAAGCAGATTAAAAGTAGCAAATTAAAAGTAGCATAAGATAGATTAGCAAAAGTGTTTCTTAGAAAAACATGCAAGAACAAATGAAGTAGAGAAATGCAGAATTCTTAACTTTCCTTATGATGAAAGAAATAGTATTAGATTTCACAGATTCATTTTCACGTATGCGATATCGATATCTGAAAGATAGAACTGTTCAAGGCTGAACTATTCGCATACAGAAATATTTCCAGACTAGTGAAGCCGACGAAATTCCATTTGAGGAACATTTGTACTCAAATTTTAGCTTTTTCACCCAAAATTTTTGTAACAGATATTTTGGAAGGATTGAAACCCCTTGCGGGCGCCACTCCTCCAGACTCTTATAATGTGGATGCTACATGATTCGAGTTTTAAGTTGGACCAAGCCACAAAGTCTCACACCAAATACGAGTCACAACTGAAAATTATCAAAATACTTAATTTTTAGGTACTTCAAAAATGTAATTCTTACTTAAATGTATAGGGTGTTTTTTTTAGAGGTTTGTTTTTCGAATAGAGATAAAACTGGCATTTTGTGGTCAAATCTGGCAACTCTAATGTCATTTATGTTCAGTTTGGTTTGCCATTTCATCATGAACTGATTGACAAAAGAACAACGCTTGCAAATCGTGCAAATTTATTTCGAAAATAATGGTTCAGTTCGCGAAGTTTACCGCAAGCTCCGTCTATTTTATGGTCGACATAATCGTCCATCAGAGCAATTAATTCGGTTAACCATGGGTCGTTTTCGCACTACGTTTACTCTATGTGATAATACGCATCCGCAGAGACGTCGAACAGTGCGCACCGAAGAAACAATTGCCGCTGTAGAGCAAAATGTTGAAGAGGACCCAGTCAGAAGAGGAGTCAGTTACCGTTAATGGAGACCGGTATAGAGCCATGATAACCGACTATTTTGTTCCCGAATTGGATGGCATGAATGTGGATGAGTTGTGGTTCCAACAAGACGGCGCTACATGCCACACAGCGCACGTCACAATCGATTTATTGAAGGAAACATTCGATGAGCGCATAATTTCGCGGAATGAACCTGTCAATTGGCCACCAAGATCGTGTGATTTGACACCATTGGATTATTTTCTTTGGGGATATGTGAAGTCGCTCGTCTACGCCAACAAACCAGAAACGTTAGGGGACTTGGAAGCCAACATTCGTGGCGTTATTGCCGACATACGGCCCCAAATGCTCGAAAAAGTGGTTGAAAATTGGACCTGTAGAATTGGCTTTATTCGAGACAGCCGCGGCGGCCACATGCCCGAAATCATATTTAAACATTAATGGCATAAAATTATCCTTCCAATAAAGCTAAATTGATGGACATTAAAACGATTTTCTTGTGTTTTATTTCAATTCGAAGTTCTATACCTCTAAAAAAAACACCCGATATAATTCTTTTCATTAAATGAAAAATACTGTGTGTCTCTTTTAATGCTAGTTAATTTTTTTTACTTTTGCACGATTAGTTTTCTCCTGAAAATTTAAGGTTTGCGAATTGTGACTCGTTTTTTTTAGTGTGCAATATGTATTCATGTCTATTTCGACTCAAGACAGCCCTTTCAACCGACCTTCCTTCAACCCTGGTTAATGTAAGTCGAGGGCTTGCAAGTGTATTTTACACTTTCCATACCCTTGTAACTTACGTGCACAATGTATGTCCGTCTTAAACCATTGGCGTATCTGCTGAGTATCATTTAATGGAATAAAGTTAAAAGAATCACCGGAATCACGGAAAACTTTTTGATATTTCTAATGAATGTGGTACATCCTAACTAATAATGGAATAAAATCAGCGGTTAGTTCACAGAGAAATTGTCCAAAACTCCACCGAGGTGGTATCGACCTATAGATCATAGAGACATCGTCCAGGAGAGAAGAGATTTAAGGTTCCAGAGACATCGTTCAGCGAAATAGAGATTCAAAGTTCCATCAAGGTGGTATATCCTAACTAACCGTAAAATAAAATCAATGATTAGATCATAGAAATGTCCAACGGAATAGATATTCAAAGTGCCATTAGGCTGTGATATCCTAACTGACCATCGAATAAAAGCAGAAGTTAGTTCAAAGAGATAATTTCCGACGAGGTAGAGATTCAAATTCCATCAAGATGGTTTCACGGTTAGGAAGACACATCGTCCAAGAAGGTAGAGATTCAAAGTGCCGTAAGGATCCCTCATTCTAACTAATCATAGAATAAAAAAAACGGTTGAATGAATCTCCCTGTACACGGACGGTGTTCAAAGATGGACTGTGAGCATGAAGCAGAGGTCTAGTCCAGGGATGTGGTAGTAGGAACAGCCGTTCCTCTTCCTAATCTCTAAGTGTCTTTCAAGCGGAAGTTTTGTCAATAAGAGAACTCTGCATTCTTACCTTCGGGGTAAGGATATTTTTATCTTTTCCGACAGCCAGACCGCTAAAGCACTTAACAAGCCTATAGTAAAATTAAAATTAGTCAGAGAAAGTAAGGAATTGCTGAGATTGGTGGGCTGTCAGATGGACCTTACTGCATGACAGGGTCTCTTGAATACCCTGTCATGCAATATTCATGAGAATGAGTCGACTGACCCTGACCAGCTCGGGGTAAGTTTGTTATGGACTCACAAGCCAGAGAAAGTAAGGAATTGTTGAGATTGGTGGGCTATCAGATGGACCTTACCGTCTCTTGGATCCCCTGTCATGCAGTATTCACGAGAATGAGCCGACTGACCCTGACCAGCTCGGGGTAAGTTTGTTATGAACTCACAAGCCAGAGAAAGTAAGGAATTGCTGAGATTGGAGGGCTATCAGATGGACCTTACCGTCTCTTGGATACCCTGTCATGCAGTATTCACAAGAATGAGCCGACTGACCCTGACCAGCTCGGGGTATGTTAGTTATGGACTCACAAAACGAGTGGCGTTGCTTCCTTTTGGACGCATCACCCGTTGTGTCAAAATTTCAGATTAATCTTTCAAGTCCGAAACAGAGTCTATGAACAAATCGACAATCAGACAAATATTAATTTTTATAGTTACGAAAATGTGTCAAAATTCCAGGTCAATAAGTCCAATAGTTTCCGAGTTCATAAAGCACAAACTGACAATCAAACAAACAATAATTTTTCTATACAGAGATGTGTGTTATTTATTTCTTAAATCATTCATACCGATTGTAGTGAACAACAGCGTCAAATTAAATGTTCATGGAAGTTTAAGTAACTTCAATAAATTTCCAATTCTTCAAAGTTGTCCAAGAAAAATTGTACAAAGGCCAACAACCGACAGTTGCAACACGCAATAAACAACAAGTTGTATGCTGCACGCGGCGAGCATCATACAACTTTTACACTTTGGGGACACAAACACAACGTTTTGGGTTGTATCCGAAAAAATAAATGAAGTAAATAGTTGGCAGAGCAAATGACAAAAATGCAGTCAACTTGTGTTGCTGTTGGAAAACTAAAGAGCAACAAAACCCCAAAAAAAGCACAACAATTGTTGCTGGCAGCAACACACACACACAAACACAAATACAACCGAAGCGGACCGCACGAATTATGGCTGCGGTGTGCATAAAAAATTCGAAAAATATGTGTTTAAATTTGTGGCCCCCAAGGAGTCAAAGGACGAGGCGTGCGGGAAAAAAATAAAATAATTTTATATGCAGAAGTCGAAAACAAGTGGAAACATTTCATAAAAACAAAAGCATTGCCAGCAGACAGTGAGACCGAGACAGACAATTCAAAACATTTAAAAATCGGTGTAAGTTGTGTGTTTGGCTTGTCTACTTGTTGTTGTTATTGTTGTTGTTTTTTATTGTTGTTTTTGTTGCATTTCTGTGGACACTGCACCGGCCAACAAAGGCATTTATAGCAGTTGCTGGCGACGGGCAATAAAAATAGGCGACAGACACACACACAGACACAATCAGACACAGACACATTCACACACAGCGCAGTGCAGTTTATATGCATTTGTTTATGCACAGGAGTGTTATAAACATGTCCTGCCGCAAGTTGTTTTATATTGCGACAAATTGACATATTGCTGTTGCTGTTGTTGCTGCCGGTGTTGCCACGGCTGTTGCTGCGGTACTTGTCTCTTTCGCTGCTTTTGCTTTTCCCTTTAGCGAACGTTGTAACTTGTTGGCGCCTGTCGTTGTGGCTGCAGCTATTGTTGTTGTTGTTGTTGTTGCTGTAATTTGTTGTTTATTTCGCTGTCAGCAATTGTCGTCGAATTGTCGCTATATTTATTGCATACCAAATAGCAAACGCCAAACTGCCAAATGCTATGGCAAAGTAAGTGAGACGAAAGAGAGCAAAGGGGGCGACAGACAAGACTGGCTTAGTAGTGCTGTCACTGTCACTACTGTTTCTTCTCCTACTTCATCCTGCATGGCTATTTTTATTCTCATTTCATGGGACGTGCTGCAACAACAACAATAACATGGTTGTTCTTGTTGTTGTGTGCTTTGCGGGTGATTTGATTGTGTAAAGCAAATTGGCTACACGTACTTATTTTGAGGCCAGCAACAACAACAACAAAAACAACAAGAATAACAGCAATAAAATTAGCAACAACAATGAGAAGCAAAAAAGGACCGCGACAAGTGGTGCGAGAGGAATTCACACGAAGAAGAAAAAGAAGAAGAAGAGGCAGAGGAGAGAGCAGCGCATTAACCCATTGCTGCCGGGTACCAGTTCCGCCCATACAACTTTGATAAAATTTCATACACGACCTAGAAGTGACTCAAAATGATTAGAAGCAAAATTTCAGCTTTATATCTCTGCACATTGCTGAGATATTCATTAGGTATTTTGTACCCATTATGCAGCAATGGTAGCTTTTTTCCATACTTTGTGAAGTGATCAGCTAAACACGTGAACAAAAGTTGTATTTTTTACAGGTGAGTTAGGAGGCAGATTTTTGTGAAGTTCTAAGGCCACATTTTCCACCTCCGGAAAATTCACAATTTTTGGAGTCTGGTAACTCCAGCTAGATGTCGTAATTTTAGGGTGACCTTCACTAGGTTAAGCTAGTTCCATCTTTACCCTAACTATCCCTATCAATGGTTTTTTTTTTAAATCAATTTTCATGGGTAAAATTTTACCCATTAGGCAGCAATGGGTTAACACAGACACAACTAAAAATATTATTACAATTACAGCAAAAATAGTAACAAGCAAAGCAAAATAATAAAATTAAACAACAAATATAGACCAAACTGACAACAACAAATACAACAAAAGCAACAAATTTGAGCAAAAACAACGAATGACAATAATAATACAAAGCATTGTCCGCAATAGCTGAAATTGTAACAATAATTACAACGAAGAACATACAAAAACAACAACAAACATTACAACAACAACAACCAACACAATCGCTGCTCGCCCTGCGTCACATTTCAACCTGACACCGATGCCTGCTTCCCGGTCCCAGCCAGCGTTTGCATCCTTTACTCGCACTCTCGAACACACACACACACATGGACACTCACACATGGATTCACACACTCATAGTGCTTGTGTGGTTGGCACAAACCAATGCATTCGAGCAACTATTCGAATCGCCTGGCGCCTGTGTCATGGCTGACGTGGGGAACGCATACGCTGGCACTTTTGCGCTTGTGGCATGCCACACACCAGCACCAGCACCGCCACGTCACCGCCATTCTGCCACACACCACCGCAGCCGCACCGTGCATGCCGCTGCACTGTGCCTGCTGGCATCATGATGCGTTGCTAATTTACAAATTCAATGTCACGCATTCATGAAGTAGCGATAAATTTTTCGTTGCGTACGCGTTTATTGCAGCAGACAACACAGCAACATTGCAATGCTGTTGTTGGTGGCGCTGTTGCATGCCATGCATGCATGCATGAGAGCATGTCTGCTGCAATAAATTTAACGCATCATTGTGCGGAGCCGAGTGGAAAAGTGTGATTTTCGCCCGGCCTCGAGTCGGGGCGTCGCTGCTGTTGGCGGCGGCTGCGGCGAATAGGCGCTGCAACCACCTACAACAGGCATTAATACTTTTAAGTGGTCTGTATGCGTGTGTGTGTGTGGGTGTGCTTATGTGCATATTAACCTAATTTTTTCTGGTGAATTTTCAACAGAGGCAAAATTGCGCACAAAGTCAACGAGAATGATCGAGCAGCAATTAGCGATGTCAAGTGAACTTCGAGTGCTCAAGTTGAAAGTTTTTGAAGCTTTGTTAGTCCGAAGCAGAAACTTAAAATAATTATTATCCATATTTTTGAAAATAAAAAAAATGCCCTAATTTAAGAAATTTCTATAACTATTGCTTTAAAATAATTATTCCCAATAAGAAATTTTTTACGTCGGCTATAACTATTGTCATGTAATAAATATTTTTGAGTTGCATAACAACTCTTATAAGTAACCAGTATATTTTTCTTTGTCGATAATTATTATTTTGAGAAATTTTTTTTACGTTGCTTCATAACTTTTATTTATGATTTTTTAAATTAACGTTGCCGATAACTATTTTTTTGAAAAAAATATTTTTTTACGTTGAATTAGAATTTTTTGGTATGAATTTATTTGTAATTATTTCAAAGCAAATTATTTCAAGGCAAAAATAATGTAATAAAGCAACGTAGAAAAAAATTCTAAAATAATAACTATCGAGAACGAAAAAATATATATTTCCCATTAAAGTTATTATCCAACGTAAAAATTAATTGTCGCAAATAATAATTATAAACAAACAACTAAAAAGATTTATGTTACATTTTAATAGTTACATTTAAATTATTTTCTTATAAAAGTCCATGGTCCGAAGCCATCTAATGTTAAGGAGATTCTATCATATTCCAAACTAACCCAGCCTGATCAAAAGTATCTATCCATCTTTTCAATCGTTTTGCTTTACAAATTTTTTCAAAACTCGCTCTCGCTCCATTTATAGTTTAAAACATAATGCAATCCATATCGAATATCGAATATCGAATGGATTGCCAACCAACCATTGAGAGTTGTTGATTTGTGCCAAGATGTGTCACCCTTGTTTATAGGTTTTTACAAATTCACTTTATGCGTGGCTTCAACAAATATTTAAACACTAAACTAAAAAATAAACATGAAACGGACATTGTATTCCAAAACGAAATTGCTTTCGAAAAAGCAATTTGTGCACACTTTGTGACATTTATTTATTTATTTGGTCCCATGTTGGCGACCACTTTGTGTATTTGTGTTTCGACAAAACGAATATAGCACAGAATAGAATTTTTAAAATATAAAATATCCATATGAAACAAATATGAGACATTTGACAGATTGAATGAATTCAGAAGTTAAACACTGAAAGTGCAAGCACACAAATGTCACATTGACATAAGGCCGTACGTATCAAATGTCAAAGTGGTACTTTTTCCGTTTGACAGCTACATGCCCAAAGATAATTCTTGGCGGATATTGGTTTAATTTAAAAAAATTGAATTTTATGGCACACTAAATGCTGAGATATTGAGTAATGATGAGTGAAAGGGCGTGTTTGAAAGTTCGTAGGAGTTGAACTTTAATTAGATAGAAAATGGAAATAGTTTTTCACAAACTAACCAAACATTTTAAATGATCAGATCTAATTAAGTCCAAGATAAAGTTATATCTTCACTACATTAAATATGATTGATTTAAAAATATTGGAGCTCAAGTTCAAGTTAAGCTTTAAGAATATTTGGCAGCTATTAATATTTCATATACTGAGACTAAGACTAAGACTAAGACTAAGACTAAGACTAAGACTAAGACTAACACTAACACTAACACTAACACTAACACTAACACTAACACTAACACTAACACTAACACTAACACTAACACTAAGACTAAGACTAAGACTAAGACTAAGACTAAGACTAAGACTAAGACTAAGACTAAGACTAAGACTAAGACTAAGACTAAGACTAAGACTAAGACTAAGACTAAGACTAAGACTAAGACTAAGACTAAGACTAAGACTAAGACTAAGACTAAGACTAAGACTAAGACTAAGACTAAGACTAAGACTAAGACTAAGACTAAGACTAAGACTAAGACTAAGACTAAGACTAAGACTAAGACTAAGACTAAGACTAAGACTAAGACTAAGACTAAGACTAAGACTAAGACTAAGACTAAGACTAAGACTAAGACTAAGACTAAGACTAAGACTAAGACTAAGACTAAGACTAAGACTAAGACTAAGACTAAGACTAAGACTAAGACTAAGACTAAGACTAAGAATAAGACTAAGAATAAGATTGTGAATGAGTTGTGTCTAAATCCATTTAATAAGCTATCTAACTTAAAGATTCAAATGTCAGTCTGGACTACAAATAATTTCCACAACCTAATTTAGACGTGACCTGATCTGATGTATCAAGTTTGTTGTTATTCCCGAAATTTTTATTGCTCCTTACTCAAGTTGTCTTATGTCACATTTCAACAGGAGATTAGACTACAAAGACTACTTTTTTGTGTTTCTTTCCTTTTCCTTCAAAGTAAAGTCTGATTTATTCACAATAAGAGGCAGCTGCCCCAATAAATAGAAAAACAAAATGTTATACCTATTAAAAACAGAGATAATAAATTATCTTTTTTAACTTGTATTAGTGCTAAAACTGCAAATTCGTACATAACTTTTCCAGAAACAAATTTTTTTTAATAAAACTTGGTCCAATGTCGGCCTTCATAAATCCCTCAAAACTTTGACAGCACAATCTGTGGCATAGTTGTATAACAAATGTAAATATTGTACATTTTTCAAAGACAAATTTTCAACACGCTGCTGCAGTCAGTCATATTTAAAAATTTGTATTGCATATATTTTAAATGTGCTATAAATATTTGAAATTAACCGCACTAAATCAACGCGCCCGGACTGCGGAAATACCGCCAACTGTTGCCGCTGCTAAATAGAAACGCCCACACAATGACTACATGTCAGAGGCGCAACTCTTTCGCTGTTGTTGTTTTTGCACTAACTATACGCATGATTTATGTCAAACACTAATGTTTACACTCTCAGAAGTGTGCCGCACAACATTGACGGCTCAAGTTAGCGCCGCCGTGTAATGATCGACGTCAACAGCGGCGTGCGCGCGCTTTGTTGGCATTGTTTGACACAGCAAGAATTTTCGTAAATTCCGCTGACTGTCAGCGCGTGAACTGGTTGTTGGAGTTGTCATTTCAAATTATACAAATAGCATTTTGAAATTCACATAATGAAAAGATTTGGATTTTTGACATTTTTGTGACTATTCATGCGGTTGAGAGCAGGAAATTTTTGATGTTTATAATTTGTTTAATTTATTTGTACAAATTTAAATAAAGAAAATAAATGTTATTGTGTGAAATTTAGAAATAAGACAAATAGAATTAATACTTTTTGTAACGAAAGATTGTTCAGTTTGAAATTTGGTTGCAATATTTTTCCGTAGTGGAGAGTGGGACATGTTTTTAATAAAATTTTTTAATCTTTTTTTTAACAAAATTTTTTTTAATATAAATTAATATAAATTAATATTATTAATATTATTTATTTATTATTATTAATATTATTTATTATTATTAAAATTATATATTATTAATATTATTTATTTTTTTTATTAATATAATTAATATTATTTTAATATAAATTAAAATTTTTTTAATATAAAATTTAATATAAATTAAATTAATATTAAATACAAATTTTATTGAATACAACTTTTTCCGACTAAAATTCGGCTGTCATATTTTTTATTTAGTTGAGTGCAAGACGCTTGTTTTGTTTATATTTTTCATGCGGTCAAGAGTCAGAATTTTTCTTTTATTAGCATAACCATTTCCAAGTAAAACCAACTGGTGTCAAGGGTTAATATTTTTAAGCATTTCTGAGCCATTAAAAACCATGCTTTCTGAGCGCTTATTAGCTGTCAAAACGTTGTCGAATGTGTAATATTAACTTCACTATTCACTCAGCATTGCAGCAACCGACTTCAATATGTGTCAACATTTGGTGGCGGCAAGAAGTTCAGCGGTGTCAGGCAGCGCAGATAACGCATTTCTCCGGCTCTAACATAAATAATTATTTCCGCTACGCAACAACAAGTGGAAGACATGGCATGAAGTATGCCGGAAATGCAGTCGTTTTGACTGACACCAACTGTCGGCGTAAGCGCGACCAGAGTGACATGCACACGCACTCACACACACACACACACAAACATACAAACATACAGATGTCACAATCAAGTCAAAAATAATACGCACAAATTGCCGTATTAGCGCGACGATCGGACGAAAACAAAGGCAACCACTGTAGTCGAAAGTGCACGAACACGACATATGTACAAACATACAGACACATATACATATTTATATGTTTAGTATACGAATAAAACATTAAAATAAAGCACTCACTCACACTTGACGCACAACAACTGCTAAAACTCTCACAACATATTATTAAAAAATTATGCGGCCAACGAATGCGAGGCAAATTGGACGATTTGTGTACCCAAAATAGACAATTTTTATGTGCAAGCAATCATGTTGGCGACATGGAAAACTCACAAATATAACTGAATAATTTCAATTGTTGCCGTTGTTGTTTAGTTTGTTTGGCTTTGTTAAGACCATTTAAAATGATATTAAATCGAATGGGAAAATAAACGAATGAAAAATGTATAAAACTACAAAAATGTTTGGTAATAAGGGCAGAGAAAAGTGCGCTACGCGGTGTTTGAAATGATTGTGGAAGTGTTGCAAGTAGTTCTAAATGTGTTTTTCACAAATGAATTGGATGGGTACGAAAAAATGGGTCTAAAAGAAATTGCAATCAAAATCAAATTCATTGAAGGATATATTTTTTGAAAGAATGCGACTAGGGTTTTATATTATTTTATTTTATTTTATATTATTTTATTTTATTTTTTTGTTTTATTTATTTTATTTTATTTTATTTTATTTTATTTTATTTTATTTTATATTATTTTTTTTTTTTGTTTTATTTTATTTTATTTAATTTAATTTAATTTTATTTTATTTTATTTGATTTTATTTTATTTGATTATATTGGATTTTATTTTATTTCATTTGATTTGATTTGATTTTATTTTAATTTATTTTATTTTATTTTATTTTATTTTATTTTATTTTATTTTATTTTATTTTATTTTGTTTTATTTTATTTTATTTTATTTTATTTTATTTTATTTTATTTTATTTTATTTTATTTTATTTTATTTTATTTTATTTTATTTTATTTTATTTTATTTTATATTATTTTATTTGATTTTATTTTATTTGATTTTATTTGATTTTATTTGATTTGATTTGATTTGATTTGATTTTATTTGATTTGATTTTATTTTATTTGATTTGATTTGATTTGATTTTATTTTATTTTATTTTATTTTATTTTATTTTATTTTATTTTATTTTATTTTATTTTATTTTATTTTATTTTATTTTATTTTATTTCATTTTATTTTATTTTATTTTATTTTATTTTATTTTATTTGATTTGATTTTATTTTATTTTATTTTATTTTATTTTATTTTATTTTATTTTATTTTATTTTATTTTATTTTATTTTATTATATTGTATTTTATTGTATTTTATTTTATTTTATTTGATTTTATTTTATTTTATTTGATTTTATTTTATTTTATTTTATTTTATTTTATTTTATTTTATTTTATTTTATTTTATTTTATTTTAGTTTATTTTATTTTATTTTATTTTATTTTATTTTATTTTATTTTATTTTATATTATTTTATTTTATTTTATTTTATTTTATTTTATTTTATTTTATTTTATTTTATTTTATTTTATTTTATTTTATTTTATTTGAATTTATTTGATTTTATTTGAATTTATTTTATTTTATTTTATTTTATTTTAATTTATTTTATTTTATTTTATTGTATTTCATTTTATTTTATTTTATATTATTTTATTTTATTTTATTTTATTTTATTTTATTTTATTTTATTTTATTTTATTTTGTTTTATTTTATTTTATTTGATTTTATTTGATTTTATTTGATTTTATTTGATTTGATTTGATTTGATTTGATTTGATTTGATTTGATTTTATTTGATTTTATTTGATTTTATTTTATTTCATTTTATTTTATTTTATTTTATTTTATTTTATTTTATTTTATTTTATTTTATTATATTGTATTTTATTTTATTGTATTTGATTTTATTTGATTTTATTTTATTTTATTTTATTTTATTTTATTTTATTTTATTTTATTTTATTTTATTTTATTTTATTTTATTTTATTTTATTTTATTTTATTTTATTTTATTTTATTTTATTTTATTTTATTTTATTTTATTTTATTTTATGTTATGTTATGTTATGTTATGTTATGTTATGTTATTTTATTTTGTTTTATTTTATTTTATTTTATTTTATTTTATTTTATGTTATTTTATTTTATTTTATTTTATTTTATTTTATTTTATTTTATTTTATTTTATTTTATTTTATTTTATTTTATTATTTTATTTCATTTGATTTTATTTGATTTTATTTGATTTTTTTATTTTATTTTTTTAATTTAATTTAATTTCACCTATGCAAAGGCTCGTAGCTTTAAATTAGTATTTTACATAAGGCGCTGCGCATGAACTTCTTTCAATTCAGTTGACGCCTCAATCCATTTGAGTTTCCAAACTTTTTAATTTTAAACAAATTGTTTTGTTTTTAGTAGTTTTCTTTCCATTATGACAGAATTTTTTTCAATTGGCCAAATTTGAGTAATTTGGAGGATTAAATTCCTTCGGAGCAAACTTCAGTCCATTCTCTTCTTACCATTTCAAGGCTAACCTTTCATGGAGACAGGTTGTAAAATCCTGCCAAAACAAAACAAAATTTTTGAAAAAACTTACCAAAAGCAAAAGTTGCTTCTGTAAACACTCCTGTCCCATGTGAATGCGAAAATTTTGCTATTAAGTCTAAATTATTAAGTGGCCGCTTTTCAAGGCAGTTTAGAATATTTAACCAAAAAGTTGCTTGACGTCACTTGTGACGTAAGTCTTTATATCCATTGTGATGAAGTCAAAACTGTGCACAAGATTGTCGTAAACTTTTGATAACAAGTATTTAATGCCTGAAGACTTTTGTGGCCAAATTTTTGTTGCATATTCGAGCAAAATACCAACTTTTGGGCCACTTCACTGTTGAAAATCAGAGATTTCTATTAAATCATTAATTTTTTAAGCCTTTTCCTTTAGAATAAATGACTTTTTTTATCTACTTTCAACTTTGCTTTTAGTAGTCAAAAGTTCCCTGAACAGTCAACGAACCTTTGTCACGTGAACATATTTGATTCTCAGGTTTTTTTTGCACTGTTAAGTCCCGCATAGTCAATATTGTTGAGCTTATTTTGAAACAGAAACTAATTGACGGTCGGTTCCACTGATTGACAAGAACTGATTCCTACTGGACCACTTGGACCTCAGAGCAGAAAAGCAACTTGCGCTGCACATTTCCTACCTTAAAAAAAAAATATCCCATGCTATGCCCTCCCCACCCCCAAAGTCCCATCCCATAAGTATATCTGTCTCTAACAATTTTAATTAATTCCTTTAATAAAATAAAAAATGCCAAAAATTGGCCAAATTTTCATTTCAACAAATATCAACAAATTCTTGAAATAACAACGCCCAAATATTTGTATAGAAAATCAGCGCTAAATAAATATTGATTAAAAAATTTAAGCACAACAAAAACAAAACAAAAAAAAAATAAAAATACTAAACTGTCACATGTGACAGTTGGTGGCATAATATTTACACAGGCTTGCGGTTGCACGGATTGCATTTTCCACCATTCCAGCAGTGCCACGTTGACACGTTGGCTCTGTCGAAAAAAAAAACGGCTGCACGAAAATTTTACAGTCCCGAGAGGGCGGGAGACACTACAATGTGCATGTATTTGTTTTTGTTGAATTTTTTTTCACTGTACAATAATATTGAACTGAGGCAGCGATTGATTTTTCCTGCCGCACAGAGCAAATCGACACACGCAGGCACACACACACACACACACACAAACACGCCAAGTGCACTGCAGCGAAAGCAGTTCCGGCCTGTGACGCCGTCACATGTCATTCAGCCAGCCAGTCAGTCAGTGTGTGACCTTAGCCATTAGCCTCTGTCTGTATGTTTGTCCGTCTGTGGTGTGTGTGTGCGCATGTGTTTTGTCTGTCTGTCTGCTATGCCGTTTGGCATGTAAAAACAAAAGCCTACAAGTAACCAAAACATAAAACGACTCTGATTGTTGTTGTTGTTGTTGCTGCACTTTAACATGTGCCATGCGGCACAGCTTTGGCCCAGTGCTGCAGTGCGTAAATGGCTGCCGGCTGCGGGCCGCTACAAATTTTACAAAAAAAAAATTTCACGCAGCATTTTTGGCGCTGGCATTCCAGTGTCACATGTTAACATTTTTTTTTCGTTAGTACTGACTGCTGCTGTGGCCACAGTGCAGTTTGTTTAAGTGTTGCGGACACAAATTTTCACATTCGTACATACGTACATCGAAAAAATCTCTCTAATATTAATAGTGTTGGCATAAATATTGTTTTTATTTTAATTTTTGAATATTCTTATTTTATTTTTGAATTTTTTTTGTCATTGGTTAGTTTGTGTGCAGTTTTTTTTTTAATTTTGTTAAAAAAGGTTAATGGGTCGAAAACATTTAGCTTATTTTTATGACGTTCACATGAATTGAAAATTGTTAGTCATTTGTCATTTTTTAACTTTATTTTGTATTTCATTAGTAGGTACAAATTCATAAAATAATTATTTAAAAAAACTTCATGGGACTTTTTCTGGGGTGATGCAGTGTTTGATTTTATATTTTTACTCTTTATTGTTGTGATTAAATAATTTTGGTTTTTTGTTTTTCAATGATTAAACACTCTGAAAGTGGATTTCTGCACTTTTGCATATAATTAATTAAAGAAAATATTACTCATAATTAATTAATGTAACACCATAGAATTATTATTATTTTTAAAGAAGTTTATTTACATAATAAATTATATTAAAAGCTATAAACTAGGCACTTAATGCCATATCATAAAATTAATTGAAACAAATTTTTGAAAAATGAAATTTAAATAATTAATTAAAAAAATCACAAAACAATAATAAATAAAAATAGAATTTTTAAATTTCAGAATTGTTCAAGAATTTGAAAATGAATTTCCAAATCCTCACGCTTTTAATATGCAAAAAAAAAATTTTAATTCAAAAAATCAATGGCACTTTTTTACAGCAATTTTTTGACATTTTTTACAATTATTTTTAAATGATTTGAATTTTTTTCTTTCTTGTTTTAATTTATTATTTATCTTTTATAATTTTTTTCTTCCTTTTATTTAAATTTGAATAAATATCCCTAAAAAATTCAATTAATACATTTAAAAATGTTCACATATAATGAAATCAAATTATTTAAACAAAATAAACAAAAAAAAAAAGAAATAAAAAGAAATGAAATGAAATGAAATGAAAAAGAAAT
Source organism: Melieria crassipennis (assembly GCA_963668005.1). Classification (NCBI taxonomy): domain Eukaryota; kingdom Metazoa; phylum Arthropoda; class Insecta; order Diptera; family Ulidiidae; genus Melieria; species Melieria crassipennis. The sequence goes on from OY764963.1 coordinate 5,446,402, forward strand.
AAACCAAATTTGAAAATTATTTAACAATTTTTAATGAATTTTCACACTTCACACTTTCAAAATAACAAAATATAATAAAAAATAAATTAAAACAAATAACAGCAAAATACAATCACATTTAATCAAATTTTGAGAGTTTGAAAATTCTTAAAAACTTCACACTTCTATATGAAATATTCTGCTATATGAAATAAAACCAAATTTGAAAATTATTTAACAATTTTGTAATGAATTTCGAAATCTTCACACTTTTAAAATAACAAAATATAATAAAAAATAAATTAAAACAAATAACAGCAAAATACAATCACATTCAATCAAATTTTGAGAGTTTGAAAATTCTTAAAAACCTCACACTTCTCCAGCTAGAGAAATATGCCACAAAAGACAAAATTCCACAACCCATTATTGCTCAACGCTAACAAATCATAGTCAAAAATGTGTCCAAATATGCACAGACAAAAATTTATTCGAAGATTTCGAAGCAAACTTCACGAAATTCCATAAATACTTTGGCAGCACATCTGGTAAATATAAAAATTTCCAACATGATTGAAATGCAAAATAAAACTGCCAGCGGACCGAATGGGCAAATAAATAAACCACACCGAACACGCATTGCCAATGAAAACAAAAACTCACAAACATTGCAAAACAGACAAAGATCGGACCCGGACATATGCAAATTCGTATGCATTGAGCGTAAATCAGTCGCAAGTTCTGAGAAACGTTTGTGCATTGTTGCGTTGGGCTGGAATTAAGTAAAAAAAAAAATAGAGGTTATAATAATAACGCAAAGCGAACGAAAAGATGCCAGATATGGTGTAAGCGAAAATATTTCGCAAGCCAAGTGTGTGTGAAATGAATTGGCTATGTGGGTTAGGTGGGTGTAGGCTGTTGAAAGGTGTGAAAAGTAATGTTTTTCAAATGATGACTGGCGATCAACCATTTGTGCAGAAGTTATGGATGAGTTGAGGATGCAGTGGAATTAATTGAGCATCTGCTATGTCACTGCCCATCACTGAAGAAACGATGAACTCAAACCTTTGGGACCAATTTCTTTGATGAATCCACAGATAAAGCTTCTGTATGGATTTCTGATCTACACAATTTCCTTGTCAAGACCAGATATCTCCCAAAAGATTTCGTCTGGACCTACAGAGAACTCAACAGATAGGAAAAGGACACCAACACTCAAATCGAAAGGCATCACATGACACCCAAAAGGTGGATTTCTTACCTAATGGTAGATTTGACAAGACTTCTTGGCTATTACTGAGTTCAATAGTAGTCGAAAACAGTTGTCCAGTGGTACAATGCCTACTATTTTAAGATCATCGAAAGTTCTTTCATATAGATAGCTGCTTTTTTTTTTAATTGTATTAAAAACTTGTAGCCTTGTCGACACTCTATCTTTGATTTCAGGGGATCCTGACCACTGAAAAATCAATCTAGCTCTATCAGTAGATACGAAAATAGGGTGTAGCAGAGGATTACTTTTCAAGGAGTTGAATTATTGTAATGAGCAGGGAAAGGATTTTGTGGAAATTGCCTTTTTTGTTTGCTGCTAAATAGAGCATTTCGGATTGAAAATGAGCACGAATTAGGTCCTCCTGATTAGAAATATACCACTTTTATTTTGCCTTTTTTGCCTTTAAAAGCCAGTTTGCCTTTTTCACCCATAAATGCCTTTTTTAGTGCCTATTTTACCTATAAATGCCAGAAAATGCCTTTTTCAAGATTTGTCGAGCGCCTTTTTATTTTTCTTTCGTTTTTAATATTCTCCCGCAAAAATACCTTTAAACTATATTAAAAAAAAATTAAGTGGCAACATTGCAATTTCGTTAACTTATCTATGTTTTTACATTGATTTGATCATTCCTAAGCCGTTATTTTTTGTTGGGCAGTGCCAAATTTAAAGAAAAAAACATGCCGAAATCAAAAAAAAATTTATTTAAAATTTTATTTATTTTTTTTAAAAAAAAAAACAGAAAATTAAAAAAAAGAAACATGCCAAAATCAAAAAAAAAATTTATTTAAAATTTTATTAATTTTTTTTTTGTGATACAAGTACGGCTTTCATGCCTTTATATGAGAAGTTAAAATATGAATTTAAAATATGTGCCTACATTTCAATTAAAATATTTTAGTTTTTAAACTATCTTTGAAAACCTTGATATTCTTTTTCTTTTACAAAAAACGAGGTATAAATATTGTAGGTTGCATACGTCAGATGAAATAAAATTATTAAAAAATACATACGCCCCTTTTTTTTAGATTTTCTAGTATTTTTTTCTTGTTTTTAAATGCCTGTTTTTGCCTTTTTTAACAGTTTTTAATGCTCTATTTTGCCTTTTTAGGCAGTTTTTAGTGCCTTTTTTTGCCTTTTTGGCAGTTTTTGGTGCCTTTCTGTGCATTTTTTTGCTATTTTATTTTGCCATTTTTATAGGTTTTTAGGTCCTCAAAATTCTTTCCCTAGTAATGAGTAATGAATCTTCCATGTGGACAGTGTTGCCAGATATCTACCTGAAATTTCCTCCCAAAAATTTAAAAACTCCACAATTTTCTTTTTTAATTTTGTCATAATCTAAGGAATTAAATTTCGGATAAAAAAGTAAAAATAAATGAATTTTTTTAATTTCAGCCTTTTTATACCTAAAAATTATACTCCCAAAAATGTTAAAAATTTCCTAAAATGTTTTTTAAATAACTTTTGTCATTATAAACTAAGGAATTAAACTTCTCATAAAAAAATAAAAATATTTTTAGTTTCTGCAATAAAAAGCAGCCTTTTTATTCATTCAGCTTTAGCTTAACAACAACTTAACACAAGATTAGATTAGATCTGGGATTCGGACAACACCTGCCCGAGACACTGCGTCCAAGTGATGAACTATTGTGTCATGTCCCTCTACGTTACTGGAGGAGTTCGTGTCCTCCAATGTTATCTAGGAACTCCTTTAGTTTCCCTAGATTCATTTCAGACAAATCTCTCGTCTGTATTATCTCCTTCCCTAATATTCGCTTTCTTGCGTGTATTAGGGCAGGGCATTCGGTTATGATATGTACAGAAGTCTCTTCCTCTTCCATACAAAATCTGCATAGTTCACTGTCCGTTAGTCCCAGACGCGCCCTGTGCATGTTTAGCAGACAGTGTCCACTTAGCATCCCCGTCATGACCCTGAGCTCCTTTCTGCTTAGGTCAATTAGGTACTTAGATTTCCTTTCCGAGTAAGCTGGAAAGAAGAGCTTGGAGCATCGTTGCCCCATTGTGTTCGACCATTTGTGGTTTGCTCGATTAATGAATTCCTGTTTAACACAATGTCTGTAATGGGACTTGCTAACACCTATGATTGGTTCAGGTCCGTAGGCCCGGCTAGCAGCCCCATCCTTTGCCAATCTGTCGGCTTCCTCATTCTTAACACAAACAAAACATATAAAAATGAGATCGATATAAAATTCGCTTTTGTAAACTTCTTTCATTCATTGCCTAAATTATACACTTTGAAGCATAAAATTAAATTAAATTAAATTAGACACGTAAATTTCAATATTCAACGCTTCAGTGCCACTAATAATGTCAAATGTATTACCATAAAAATAAGCCTTTGTAAGCTTCTTCATAAAATGTTAATCTCCTAAAATTTCTCCTAAACATTTCTTCCTCCTAAAAATTATTCTAAAAGGCCAAGATTCTCCTAAATCTAGGAGGAAATTTCCTGATGTGGCATGTTCAACTGATTGGAAAAGGGACCTGATCTGTTCAATTGAAAACGGGACCGTCATATTTTAAGAAATGTAAAAATATTCTGATTAATTCGGATAATAAGAAATCTATGTACATTGTTAAGTAGGTGTGAAAATAATTAAGTATTAAAAAATTTTTAAGGCTATAAGTTTATGGCAAGTTAAATCGCCAATAAGAAAAACTGCTGAAGTATTGGTTTGTATGGTAATCTTTATATATCTGATATAAAAGTTTTGTATTTTTTCATGAGCACTCGGATTTGTCTTTTGTGTATTAAAATGCCAATAGCAGCTTTCAGACATGTCTAAAGCGACCTTAAATTTATTAACCTATACCTACTCATAGCAGCCTTCAAATATGTCTAAAGTTTAAACCCTGAATTCAATAACCCCTATAAATTTTATGATAATTTAAAAAAAAATATTTATACAGCCTCTAGCATTATAAATAGTTTATTTGCCGCTCCTCACACATTGCACGATTTTATAATGTTTGCCCTATTTACATAAATCACATGCAGTGCTGTTCAGCCGCCACACGAGACAGCCAAAGAATTGTATGAAGACATTTTCATTTGTTGCGCTTCGTTGCTAATTATTTTGGGTTATTTTTGTCTGCAAATCTTGTGCAACAATCGCCCCGCCTGCCGATAACCCAAGCACTTGTCGCCATGAGTCGCTCGCGCTCAACATTTCCGTCAACACTTTCATTGCTTCAGCGTCTGGCGGCTTTTGTCACGCTTTGCTTTTTTACGCAATTTTTTTTACAGCTTTTTGGAAATATTTTAATTATTTTTTCGTTTAGTTGGCGGCCCTTAGTGCGTATTGCACATTACTGTTGTTGTAATAATGTTGCGTTTTTATGCGTTTGATGCCATTTTCGTCTCGTTGATGTCTTTATTGCGCGCAATTTCTTTGCTGCTGCTTTGCGTTTGCTCTTTGCTTTGTTTTCGTTTTCATTTTGGCCAATGAAATGTGAAGAAATATTCAACAAAATAAAAATTATAAAAAAAACAAAAACGCTTTAAAGAGCAGCGTCTGATATTTGTGGCGATTTGGATCTTTCAATTCCGTGTACGCCTTGTGTGAATTTTATAATTGGCTCGTATGTCGACTGGGGCTGGCGCAAGATTGCGAACGATTCGTCGGTTTCTGGGAAGTATAAAGTGAATTAATTAAGTAGCTTGCTTCCAAGTGTTTGTTTTTGCATGTTCCGTGCAATATTTGGCAAAGATGTGCAGTCTGTGCTAAAAAGTATGCGGACCCGAATATTGTCACTTAGGAGACGCGTTTAACTCTGATATGCGAACTGTTTGCTTTTAATATGGTAATCGATACTCCGAAATGTAAGAGTCCTATGTGTAGTACGCTCGGCACATCTGAGTGAAAAGATGTGTAAATATTAAATTTGTTTCTATAAGTTGACAGCATTTGTCGCTCAGTGTGTTTACATCAGTCAGTTTTGTCAATCAAACCTTTTGAATGAGATTTTACTGAATCATTACACAGTTCACAAGCCAGGATCAGAGTCGTGTGTATTCCCAGATGCATTGTTTTATCATATACTTGCAGTAAGTTACGTGAACTTGTGACCAGAATTGAATTGTATCAAAAAAAAAATAATCAAAAAATCGTAGTGACTTCTTACTCATCTAATGCGTTTTACTCTCCTGATATGGGTTCGTCCGACTTTCTTCAATTTTTTAAAGCGCTTCTTTTATTAACCCATTAAGCCCTGAGCGTTACGTTTGCGCAACGATTGGGAATTTCGCTATATTAAGTAATTCATAAAGACATAAGACTTGAAAATGGGTAGAATTGGATTAGAATTGATCGTTTTAGATGCTGCCATACTCAAATTTCAAAATTATTTAAATATTCATACGTTTTTTTCGATCCAAAGTCAAAGGTTTTTTTTGGGGAATTTTTGAAATTCAATCAAAAATACTTATTCTTCAAACCTATCAAAATCCCTTAGCGGGCTGCATTTTGCAATGCTAAACTATTTAAAAATAAGTTTTGAAAATTTTTTTTTTTTGATTTTTTAAACAAAAAATATGCTTTAAGTTTTGTGTTGCGCGAATGCAACGTTGAGCCTAAACACTGCCAATTTTCATACAACGCAACGCGTGAAAATGTCAAAATCCAAGCAGCTGATATTTTATTGGCACATTTTATTTTCCGCAAATGTTTGATTTTGTTTAATTGTGTAATGTTTGCGAAAAACATGACAAAAAAAAAACATGGTATGAATTTTTTGCTCGATTTTTTTTCTTGATTAGGTCAATTAATAAGATTGTGTAAAATTTTATGGAAATCGCACAAGCCTTTCTGGGGTCAGGTTTTAATGGGTTAAGGCCGGCGAACGGCAACCTAAAAAGTTCATTGTGCCCCTTAGAGCATTTGGTGTTTTAAGTGCTCAAGTATTGAATCAGACCTTTCTTCGATAATTACATCAGGTCCTCATTATTGAGACTTTGTTTGTACGTTTGGGAGCCAACGCTGGGCAGTTTGTAATTATATCTTCAATGCCTCTTCATCTGTGTTACAGTATTTTATTCTTTTTTGTCAACTAAGCCTAATTAATGGAGGTGGATGTTTCAAAAAAATTATCCTATGAAGACATCACATAGTATACAGAGGTGGCTTCTATCCATAAATGGGACTGATTGTGACCTTTTCGAATCTAATTTAACGAATTTCTTGGACTGACATTAACGATTAGTGTTGTGCTAGTATTCAAGTTTTTGGGCCCAGGTATCAAAATTCTTTTTCAGGTCGATTTTACTGAACTAAACGTTGCATCTTGTCTTATGAATAGACGTTTAGCTCCCTGTTTTGCTTGGATGTCTGCTATTTCATCATCCTAATGGCCCTCGTGCGTTGGTATCCAGACTAGTACAACTCTCTTGTGGATGAGTTCCTTTAGGCATTCCAAAAGAGCTTTCAAAGTCTAGAAATAGCTATACGAATTAAATAAAAACGCGAAAAATCAATCAAAATTAAGGATTTCTGTGTTCGAAAGCTTCACAACTTGAAACTTTGATTGGTTTTCTGATTCGTATGCTCAATGTGGGATCATGGTTGGTTGGTTTAGTGGCTGCCTCTGTATGAGACACACTTAGGCCTATGGGCCCGTTGTGATACCACAAATTCCACCCGTTTGAAATGCGTATGCAACACTGTTTTTTCCAACATTTGATACAACACACATTTCAAACGGATGGGGAAAGGGAGGGAGGGGACCTACAGTTTAACGCCGAATCCGAACGGCGATTGGCAGTTTTTCTTTCACACTTGGAGGTGTTGCCATTGCCTGCCAAGAGCGCACTTGTGCGATTCTTGTAATTCTCATCTGCTTCATGTGGATAGCGATAGAAGTAGATGAGTGTTTTTTCCAGCCCAAGCCAGGAATCGAACCTGGGGCGCTCGGTATGAGAAGCCAGCGCGCTACCCGCTGAGCTATCGAGGCCGACTCATGGTCGACGAGGGATCATGGTAGTTTGATAAATCAGAGTACCCATATCGATTACTATCTTTGATCTATCTTTCCATTGTATTTTGCCCTACAACATAAAATGTGAATGACAATTACCATAAATTGTCATTAACCTTTGAATGCATGAACTATTTTTTTTCTGGTATGTTTAATAACATTTATATTTTTTTATTTTAAATGCAATTTACCAACAGAAAACCACTTTGAAGAAAATGTCTATTAAATATGTACTAGAAAAAGTATTTTGGTTAAAGTTGTCGTTTAAAAAAAAATTATATATTTGGTACCCTCAACCTCCGACTTACCAACGATTTTTTTTAGATATACTTACTTCGATTACCAATACGCTGCGCTACCTCTTGTCCTTTAAATAAATAAAAAATAAATAAACAATACCCACCCAGATGACCTGCCATTTTGAATAAAATTTACAGTAAAAAAATTTTTTCCGTACCTCAGTATGTGTTTAATAGACCCTATTTAGAGAAATCTAAGTTTTTCCATAGTCGCAAAATAAATCTTTAAAGTGGGTATAAGTAAAGCGAAGGTTATCCAAAAAAGGGTACCGTTTTTTCCGTTTGGTTACTTGGTTACTTTATTTTCTGTTTGATAACTTAGGGCAACCCTAAAGTACAAAACATGATAAACTTTTAGAGACAAATATTCAAGCAAAACCTTTTTTTTAATGTTCCCAACGTCAACCACACAAACACAAGTCGTGGAATATGTAGTTTTTTTCTTAAAGAAGTTCTACGTAAATTTTTATTTTGTTTTTTAAAAATTTTAATAAAGAAATAAATTTTAATTTTAAGTTACACTTAGGTTATTTTTCCAAACAATTCTGTTTAACAAAATGATGGCAACCTTGGCCACGCCTTGAGGCAGACCTTCTTTTGAGTTTTAAGTGAATTACCTCAAATCACTCCACTTCATGATATATTTAAATACAAAAAAATGTAGAAATTGCCTACTCAGTTATTTCAAAAGTGCTACATTGAATTAGAATAACAGTATTTCTAGGTTCGGGGTCCTGTTTGAGGACTAAATATTTATGACAGCCCCCTTCTTTGCTGGCACAAGGCACATGACAGCAAATCTAAATGTGAATAATAGCAACAAATACCTGTCGGCAGTGCTGCATAATTGTACTCCAGCAAAAACCGTACAAACCCAGACTGGCCCACATGTGTGCAATATCGTAGCCTGCCGAACGATGCAGCAGCTGCAACTGAAACCAGCGCCTCGCAACCGAAAGTAGTGCAAATAGTGCACCGTATGGCAATGGCGCAGTGCCAGGACGTCGGGCGACAACGTCGGGCGACTGTGGCAAAAAGGTAGTGAAGCAATTATGCAATTACTTAATTTGATATAATTTCTCTGGCTTTGCTTTGCGAATGGAAATTGTTTTATTTGTCCCCTAACTCCCACTGTTGCTCGCTGTCTGTTGCCTTTTGCCACTGCACCAGTCAGTGGGCTGTGTATGTGTGTGTGAGTGTATGTGTGTGCAGTTCTGAACGCTGCTGCTGCTATGCGGCATGTGAAATTATTCATGTGCCAAAGCGGCATGTCGACGACTGTTGGCATTTGCTCGCAATTGACTTTTACCGTTACTCTATGTTTGCACAAGAATGTGTGTGTGTGTGTGTGTGAGTTGTTCTGTTTACTTTGCGCTTACCTATGCGAAAAAGTCGCCACAATTATGCGCTCGCCTTGACAGGTTGGAGGGGGAGGGGAAAGGTGCTTCATGCTTTATGCTGCCGCGGGTAGCGTTAGGGTTAAGTGCAAGTGCAGGTGGGGTGCCGGTAATTGGTGCCAAGTTTACATTTCTATGCTAAAGCGAATTTTACAGTGCAGCACACACACTGGTCGGTTTCTATGTGCAAACATAAATACTTAATTCGCTTTTTTCCTACTCTTTTAGACTGTTCGGAGAGGCCACACCTTTTCAATAAATATTTTCAAGGTAATTATGGCATATTCAGTCGCTGTAAGGAAAAGGTTAGGGTAGGTTGGCGGGCAGTTTGGCAAATAGTAAGAAAGTGACCGATTTTTGATGACCGAAAGTGTTGGAAGCCTACTTGGCGCGTTTATTTGGGCCGCCTAAACAATTCGGAATTTCATATTAAGAACCCTTATGTGTGTTTAGTGCCCAATTCGTCCGGTATTCCCTCCTTCGTTTCTGTGAACAGGAGATTGACTTCTTAATGTCTGTAAAATGCGACTGATAGAAGGAACAACTGATAAATTGTTTTCTGTTCTTTCTTGAATAGAGGAAGATGACCAATTGTGCGCAAATATTTTTACAGTTTTTGTATCCTTAATACCTTTAATACCTAACTGCTCAATGCATATAAAAAAACACCCAAAATGACAACTAATCGAGAAACCAAGTCAAAATCTAAATTTCAAGCGGAATAAAAGTTATGGAAAACAAGATGAAACCACACAATCAAGAAAACGTTGAAAACAGCAGCAATTTTGAAGAAGGACCTAAGCATTTCTGCAAAAAAAAACAGCATGGAGACCAATTCTTTTTTTCATACTTATGTAGCACTATGAAAAACGGTGATTTAGAGTCATACAAGATACAAAAACAAAGAAAAAACTTCGTTAATGACGCAGAAGAGATAAAAGAAAGAAAAAAGGCTTATTTTACACAGTTATGGTTACTGTATTTTATGATGTCCACCTATTATTTTCAAGAGGCCGCATCTCCAGTACTTTAAATTTGCTTAGAAATTAATTGTTGTGTTACAGAATTGGTGTACTGAGGTGTACTACTATAGGTGTACTAACTTACTTGTAGTATAATTGACTTGTATGGGTTAAAGATGTACAAACTAAAAAAATTTCTCAACCAAAAACATTGTCAAGAACCAATAAAAAAACAGTTGGCTACAAAATTCAGACAAAGTTAACAAATGTGCCTTTAATGAATGTCGAAGTTAACATGAAAGCAAAGAGAGTACAACACAAAAGTGTTCTATAGGTTTTGATTTAAGCTCTTCGGCGGACGGCTTTCTGTCGCCGAATCAGATTCGAGACATTTGGCACTGATGTGTTCACAAGCAATCACCTTGACTCCTTAGCACCATAGGTTTCACTCAGATTGCTCCGGAGGACGGGGAGACTTAAAGCAAATTAATAGGAAATCTTAAATTGCTGTGGAATAGAGGGATAAGCTTTTCCGACAAAGGTAAAAAAGCTCTACGGACGAAGGAATTGGCGAACAATTTCAAACAAAAAATAAACATTTGTGGTCAAGAACAATAAACGCGTAAGTCGCTTAAGGGGGGTTTCTACCTTGTGCGGTGAAAAAAATCGATTTTTTTTTTCATGCAAAAATTTCATTTTTGTGTTTCAAGTCATCTCAAACAGCGGCAGGACTTCCGCGAGTAAGGAAGTCCTGCCGCCATTGCTCGATGGCCCCCTCCCCCCCCTTTGCATATTTTATCTTGAAACTTTTTTTACTTGTACAATAAACATATACCTACATCTGAAAAAGTTTCCAGTGTTTATCTTAAAAACCTTCCCATCAACAATTTTTAAAAAAAAACATGTTTTCTCGGCCGCACAAGGTAGAAACCTGCCTTAATAAACACTAAAGGACGTCACTGAGTTAAGGTGCTATTCCTATTTCTTAACCCTTTCGCTACAGGTTGAGGAAAGTTAAAATATTAGATTTATCAATTTAGTCGTTTGTGTGGTGAAATCAACAACATCCCTTACTAATTTTTTTGAATTTTTTTTTCCGAATCCTGGTTTTTAGAGTGTTGTCATATAACTGCAACCATATCGTTCTGGCTGTAATAATTAATTAAACATAAAATTTTTTATGCATTATTAAAAATCAAATTTTTTTTGGCTTCTTCTTTATTTACTAAGTAAAATTAAAAGATGTAAAATGCAATTAATTCAATATTAAATAAATGAAATTCATTCATTAAATTCATATTCAAAATTAAATATTTTTAATATTTTTAATTTATTTTTTTTATTTAATTTTTTAATAATTATTTAAATTTCTAATTTAAATCTTTAAATTAATTCTTTTTATATTTCAAAATGAAATTAATTAAAAATTAATATAAATATTGGCTATAACAATAAATTAAACTTGAAATTTATTACGCATAACTAAAAACCGAATTTCTTCATTTACTTTAGCCAATATTTCTTAAAAACAAAATTGAAGCTAAAGTCTAATTAAAATATTCTACAATTTTGTTTTGCTTCTTCATTATTAGCTAATATTTCTTAAAAAAAAAATGGAGCCAAAAGTCTAACTAAAATATTCTACAATTGGTTTTGCTTCTTTTTTATTTACTAAGTAGTAAAATTCAAGAAACGTGTATACTTTTTTTAAACTGAAATATTTAAAATTAAAAATTTGAAATATTTAAAATTAAAAATTTTTAATATTTTTAATTTAATTTTTTAATTAATAATAAATTAATTTAATTTTTTTAATTATTTGCATTTCTAATTTAACCCATTAAAACCTGACCCCAGAAAGGCTTGTGCGATTTCCATAAAATTTTACACAATCTTATTAATTGACCTAATCAAGAAAAAAAATCAAGCAAAACATTCATACCATGTTTTTTTTTTGGCATGTTTTTCGCAAACATTACACAAATAAACAAAATCAAACATTTGCAGAAAATAAAATGTGCCAATAAAATATCAGCTGCTTGGATTTTGACATTTTAACGCGTTGCGTTGTATGAAAATTAGCAGTGTTTAGGCCCAACGTTGCATTCGCGTAACACAAAACTTAAAGCATATTTTTTGTTTAAAAAATCAAAAAAAAAATTTTCAAAACTTATTTTTAAATAGTTTAGCATTGCAAAATGCAGCCCACTAAGGGATTTTGATAGGTTTGAAGAATAAGTATTTTTGATTGAATTTCAAAAATTCCCCAAAAAAACCTTTGACTTTGGATCGAAAAAAACGTATGAATATTTAAATAATTTTGAAATTTGAGTATGGCAGAATCTAAAACGATCAATTCGAATCCAATTCTATCCATTTTTAAGTCTTCTATCTTTATGAGTTACTAAATATAGCGAAATTCCCAAACGTTGCGCAGACGCAACGCTCAGGGCTTAATGGGTTAAATTTTAAAATTAATTATTTTTTTAATTAAACAAATAAAATTAATTAAATATTTAATTCGAAATTTAATTAATTCTTTTTATTTTTAAATATTTATTTATTTTTATTATTTTCGGATTCTTACTAAAACTTGAAACTATTCTAAAGACCAAAAAAAATTATTTTTGAAACCATTGAGGGTTCAAACGTCCACAATTAGCATGTTGCCATATGGCAACAAAATAGCAAAAGGGTTAAAAGCGTGCTGCTCTAAATAGTACTTATGGAGTTAAGTGATTATTGATTTTGAAAACAAATATATTGCTGTCAGTTCTACGTTGATATAAGAATCACATATTTTTGTTGTTTAACTTTACCTCATATCACCACTGAAAAACGGTCATGGAGATGCTTTCAAAGAAATAATAGAAATTTCAATGCTTAAAGTTCAGTCAATCTGAAAAAAAAATTAATAAATTACTAAGAGTTTTGGTCTTTGCGCTTCAATGTTCAATGTTCAAGCTGGTTTAATAAAAAGTGATATTCAATATATCACTCAATACTTGAGAACAATTTTTAAAAATTTTCGCACTTGACTTTTTGCTTATTTTTCATTTACGTTTGGTGCACGTTCGCGGCAACATCCAACAATTTGTTTACATTTCTATTTTTCTCACAGCACACGCTGCCAGTTGCACTTAGCGCTACAAATCCATACATACAAACATACATACGTACAATGCATATGTATATATAGTATACATTTGTATATAGCGCTTATCTGAATGGAATTGAAAATTAGAGCAGCAACAGTCAGCCGTAAAGCGTCAGTCTAATTGTTTTGTTATGGACCGTTCGCGGTGGCAATACTCGTAAAAGGCGAAAGTATCCCAAATGGAAATCCCCCCTACGTACCGAGTACGTGCGAGTGTGTCGGTGCATACATATTTACATATATGTATGTATGTACTTCTCTGCCACATCTAACCTACAGACTTGCCACCCACCCCCCGGCACAAAGTCAGCACCGGCGCTCAGCTGCCGCATTACCAGCATTAAACCGGTGGCAGTCAGCAATTGTTTTGTGGTTTGATTCCTTTGAGGAAATTTTCTCGGACGCGCAGCTCAACAGCATGCAATTACAACAAAAACAATAACAAGACCAGTAGCAATAACAACAACAACAATAATAATAATGGCAACAACAACAGCAGTCCGCCCGCAATAATAGCAACAAGACCAACGAATAGCAACCAACAACCAACAACAACAACAGCCAACAAACAATGTTGCTCGTGTCCGCCGAGTGCGCCCGTCTAACCGCTTTTGCATATGGCCCGGCGGCGTGCAACATTTGGCCAATATGGCGCGCACTCAGTGAAACCATTAAAATTGTGGCCCATTGGTGGCGCTGCTGGCACTGTCGTTGCTGCTGTTTGCCGCATTTGAATTATTTTCATTTTACGGTGCTCGCTCGATTGTTTTTTTTTTATGCCTGTGAAAATTGATTTTTCTTTATTGTTTTTGTTGTTGGTTTGGCGCTACTCTGCGCCGTTGCGCTTTGTTTTCTTTTATGTGCGGCATTTGCTTTGTTGCTTTTGTTAGTTTTTACTGCGTCCCGCCACAGTGAGAGCGCATTTCTCTGCGCCCTCTCCCCCACCCCCTCACCCTCACACTTTCTCCCCTACACACCTACAGCCGAAAAAAGCACATTTGTGTCGGCGCTGGGCCGAGTTTTATGCGCGCACCGTTGGCCCATATTGCAGGCCGTCGCCGGTTTCGGTCCGTCGTTCGGTCCGTTCCTCTGCACACTTCCTTTTATTGCAATTTCGGTGGCAAGGCGCAGAGCACTTTTTGCTTGGCTTCTTTTATTCCTTGCAATGCTCAAATGTTTGCGTTGTGTGAATGTGTATGTGTGCTGCTCGCATATTGTTTGCTTTTGTATATGTGTGTTTGTGTGTGTGTGTAGAACGTGGGGTGTGCTCACTTGGGGGGGACGAGCCGCAACACAGCTTGCTGGCTTTTGATTTTTTAATTGTATTCCTTTCGGAAAATGTGCTCCAAGCAATTTGCAGGTGCTGAGCGTGTTTTATGGCGAGCGAGTAGCTAAGCATATTAAATTGTGCCATTTGTTTGTTAATTTTTCTTTTATTATTATTTTATTTTTGCTTCTATTTTTGCCATTGAGAGTTTTAATTCTTTGTTGAACAAGTGAGAAAATAAAAGCGTTAATTTCTCTTCGTCCGCAATATGTGTGGAAGTGACTGACGCAGGAAATTGCTGTGTCAATTATGTGAGAACGTTTAATGTAATGTTTATGTGTATGTGCAAGTATCTACACATGTGTGCGTATGAGCTGGAGCTCAGCTGGACCTTTGTCAATATAGTAAAAAATATAAATAAACATATATTAAACAAAGAGTATTTTTTGGAGAGATGTAGAACTTTAAATTAAATAAAGTAATGGGAAAATATAATTTTGAAACTGAAAATTAGTGCTATTCCAGATCCTTAATTAAGTTCAATAAAATTTCCAATCTTTGTATTCTTTAAATTTTTTCTTAAGCATATGTTTTCTACAATTCTTACGTAAATACATTAACCCTTTCAGTCATAATGTCCAATATATTGGACTACAGCCCATACAATTCATACAGAACGGGTTTATTTTCATGTCGGAAAGGGTTAAGGCTTTCAACTTTTCATATACGAATTTTTACTGCATTAATTGGCTAATTAAAAAATATAGAAATGAATAAGTAAATAAATCAATAATTAAATAAATAATTAATTGAGTAAATAAACAAATAAATAAATAAATAAATAAGTAAATAAAAAAATAAATAAATAAATAAGTAAATAAGCAAATAAATAAATAAATGTAACAAATGATAAAACAAAAATAATAAATAAATAAATTAAAACAATAAATGAATTAATAAGAAATACACAAAGAATAAATGAATTAGTAAGTTAATTAATTAATTAAAAATGAATAAACAAATAAATAAATAATTAAATAAATACAAAGAGAAAGAAATAAATAAATAACAATCAAACCAACATTTTGTAAGCATTGAAGATGTGGCAGAGCTTTTCTGAATAGAAGAAACCGATAAATAAATAAAAACAATAAATCAATAAATAAACTTGTATGCTGAAAAAAATCAATAAATAAATAAAATAAATAAATAAATAAAATAAATAAGTAAATAAAACTAATACATAAAAGAATGAATAAATTAGTTAAATAATTAATTAAAAATTAAATAAATAAATATTAAATACATTAAAAAATTAATAAAAAATAAACTAAATAAAAAAATTAATAAAAAAAAATAAATCAGAAAATAAATTAATCCATAAATCAGAAAAATAATTAATTAATAAATAAATAAATAATAAATAATTAAATAAATAACTAATTAAAAAAATAAAAAGTAAATAAATAAATAAATAAATACAGTACTTTTCGTTTATAATGAACCCGTTTAAAGCGATTTTCCGCCTAAAACGAACCAATTTGAAAAGTACGCGCTGTATGTTTTCGCTTATTACGGACCCCTTTTAACCCATTAAGCCCTGAGCGTTGCGTTTGCGCAACGTTTGGGAATTTCGCTATATTAAGTAATTCATAAAGACATAAGACTTGAAAATGGGTAGAATTGGGTTAGAATTGATCGTTTTAGATTCTGCCATACTCAAATTTCAAAATTATTTAAATATTCATACGTTTTTTTCGATCCAAAGTCAAAGGTTTTTTTTGGGGAATTTTTGAAATTCAATCAAAAATACTTATTCTTCAAACCTATCAAAATCCCTTAGTGGGCTGCATTTTGCAATGCTAAACTATTTAAAAACAAGTTTTGAAAATTTTTTTTTTGATTTTTTAAACAAAAAATATGCTTTAAGTTTTGTGTTGCGCGAATGCAACGTTGGGCCTAAACACTGCAAATTTTCATTCAACGCAACGCGTGAAAATGTCAAAATCCAAGCAGCTGATATTTTATTGGCACATTTTATTTTCCGCAAATGTTTGATTTTGTTTATTTGTGTAATGTTTGCGAAAAACATGACCAAAAAAAAACATGGTATGAATTTTTTGCTTGATTTTTTTTCTTGATTAGGTCAATTAATAAGATTGTGTAAAATTTTATGGAAATCGCACAAGCCTTTCTGGGGTCAGGTTTTAATGGGTTAAAGCTAACTTTCGGTTAAAACGAACCATTTTGCCCAGTCCCTCGAAGTTCGCTTTAAGCAAAAAGTACTGTATATACATAAGCAAAAAATATGTAAATAAAGAAATATATAAATACATAAACAAATAAAATAATAAATTAATAAAAAAAAAATAACTAAATCTTCTTCTGAAATAGAGAAATCAATACTTTTTCGGTTTCTCCTCTTCCTCTTCACTACAGCTTCTACAAAAGTCATTAGCCAAGAAATCTAGAGCAATTCTTTTAACTTTTAACACAGTTTTCGGTATATGTATTTGCAAGCTTTCTTCTCGAATTAGTTTATTTCATGGACCGTAAAAATTATAAGCTAAATATAAAAATTAAAAACATAAAACTTATTTTTAGATTTTTACTTTGTGCTCATCGAATAAAAGTTATTTGATGATTTTTTTTTTGATCAGAAAATAAAAATCATTTGTTTAGTTTTATTTTTTGTGTGAAAAATAAAAATTATGCGGTGAGTTTTATTTTTCAGTTGCAGAATAAGAATCGAGAAATATTGGTTTACTGCTTTTTTGATAATTGCTTTCAAAAACAAATAGTTTTTTGCACTACATGATGTATCTGCAATGCTTCCTTCATATTGAATTTTTTGAGTAAAAATATTGCGATAATAATTACTTACCCCTGGTTTATTCATATTGAAATGGAAAGCTAAACTAAGCAAAATTGATAATAACGTTGCCAGATTTGACCAATTAGTTACGTTTTAATCGTCATCGGAAAATGCAACCTTTATAAAAAATACGTTTTATATTTTACGGATAGTTTTTGCAAATATTCATTGTTATAGCTCAACGCTTTCTTAAAAAATTTCTCGATTTTCTGCTTGAACAATAAACAAACAACATTAAAACTAAAACCTAGAAATGTTCATATTTACCTTTACCATATTATTTGCAATCAACTATATATAGATCTATATATGTATATCTATGGGTATGTTTGTATGCATATAAATTTCATACTAACCCTAAATCACAAAACGGCACGAGCGCGACACCACTAAAACTGTAAAATATGGCAACACATTAACTCAAGAGTTGAAAATGGCCAACAATAAAACGTTATAAATCACATAAAGTCCTTGCATGTCAACGTGTCATACGCACAAGCACACATTCACACATACGAATACAACGTCACATGCACTTGTGCGCACCCACACAAGTTGTGGGTTGTAGTATGGGTGTGTGTGTGTGTGTTATACACACACATACACCCAACAGCATGGCAGCCGCATAAATACAGACGCCACACATAATTTTACCTTGCAACTTCCTTTGTTAAACTTTTGAACCCTTTGACTTAAGCTTTATGTCGCTCTTGTTGTAACTGCTATTGTTGTTGTTGCAGTTGTGCGCTGTTTCCTAGATGGCTGCCATTTTTTTCATTGCCTTTCATTTCCTTCACTTTTGCTTCATGTTTATTTTCGTAAGGATTTTCTTCCGCATTGTGTACTATTTGCCGAATGTTGTTGTGGCGTTTGTATTTACTTGTTACCTTTGCTTACACACACATACACACTCACATGTCACGCACACATATGTATGTACTTGTATGCCGGCACCACCACCACCACTACTTACCTCTCACCACTGTGAAGCTGTCAATGCCGCCGGTCTCGTACCTTCGTTCGTATTGTGCGCATTACACAGACTTTTGACATTTTCTATAATTTTAATGTAAACATTGCCCGTACACCATGACTTAAGGTGGCGAATTTTCGCCATCGCATATGTTACGACTCGTGCTGCACATTTTCAGCAGCGCCTTCTGCGGCCTCTTCAGATGCGCCGTGGTTCATTGTGCCGGTTGGTTGGCTTTCATACATAGGTACACTTGTTTTTGTTGTTGTTGTTGGCGAGTGAATCCTTGGGCGCTATGCTGGAGATTTATTTAGGCTTGTATGTATATTTGTACCAGAAATGTATGAATGTGTTTATTTATATAGGTTCGTCGTAGTCTACTGTCATGTAAATCAGTTTATAATGCTTAAGTATCGCCTTTGTTCGTAGCTTAAAATTTTGTTGGGAGTTCAAAATTCAACTGTAGTTACTTCTAGCAATGAGAGTAAAGGAGACATTTTCTTAAGATCAATGCTGACTTAGATATATTTAGAAAGCTTTTACTATTTACTTTCAAACAAAGTGTTTGTTCTTTCGTACCACGTACAATACTAAAAAGTTCCCAAAAGTTCAAGTTGGTGTGGATTGCTTTCAGTTCCTTATATAGTAGCAGCTGAGCACAAAAGGTTCCATCCATGGGCGTACCCAGTAACAAATTAAGGGGGGCGCGGTGCCGGAAAGGCTTACTCGAATTAAAATTTAGTAATATATAATTCGAATAGAATAGAACATAGAATTCTTTATATATATAAAGCATGTAGAATTTCGAATTTTAGAGGGGCGCAAATGCCGTCCGATGCCCATACCTGGATACGCCCATGGGACCATCTACTGTGGGTTCCTGGTCTCAATAAGTACGTAGACCACGAGAAGGCCGACAAGAACTTGGCCGACAAACCGGAAAACGAGCTGGTTACCATTTTATTGTTTCATTTCACTGTTCACTGTTTCACTGTTTTATTGTTTCATTTCACTGTTGCCTTTCAAATCGTCGTGGAGCTCAGTGGGACACAGCGGAATGTTCCGCCTGCTTTTACCGGCTTTAAATACATGAATCTAGTACAGAAAATCAACATCCAGTGGCTACGCTAAATTAGTTATGTCTTCTGAATGGACGATGAAGCTTCGGCAAAAAAGTTGATCGACGTTAAATTCAGTTGAATGTTGACGACGAAGAGGGAGACCGTGTCTCGTGGGGAAGGACCAACTTGAGGTTGTTCTTGATTACACCGTGCGACAAAAATTTGTCACACCGGAAAAAATCCATATGGGCGTCAAACTAGAGACCAAACATAGTAATACTGCGTACTCAGTTTTTCATTTCTACATACTTTATCCTTTTACATTTTGAAGGGGATACAAAATAAAAAAATACAAAAAATACTTAACCTAGTTGGAATATGGCAGTATATACATCAAATGAAAGAGAAAAGGCTCAAGAATTGAAATAAAATTGATTTTTGATCTATTTGTAAAAAAAAGGATATGAAAAAGGTAATTTGAAAATTTTAATCCTTTATATCCTTGAAAATTTATATAGAATTTTCTTGAAAAGTAAGTATGTTAAACCCCAAAACCTCCTTGATCACGTGTCAAAATTTCATTATTCTCGCTTCATTCATTTTGTAGCTTTTTATTATTTAAAATACTGATACTCAAATAAACTCGAATTTTTGTACTTCATTAGAATTGCAGCTTCCGCCTTTTTTTAATAAATTTCTAACGTATAAATTTGCTTTAAATATCGATTCCAAGTGGTATGTACATTTTCCTTAGTCAGCACAAATGGCTTTAAATATCGGCTAAAAAAAACACACAAATAATGCTGCGTATAATTGTTACTGAAAGCAACAAGTTCTCGTTTTTTAAAAGAATTAAATGTTCTTTTAATTTGAGAATCGATAGCTGACTGCTTTTAGTATTATAATAATTTTGTTTGTATTTGTTCAACTGTGATTTTAAACCAGGACTTTGTGCTTAGCTTTATGCCCAAAAAATATTGTTTTTAATGCTTTCGAGAATCGAGTCCTTACACTTTAATTTTTGTATTTATTTAATTTTTTAATTCCTTATATTTTTATTGTAATTTTAATAAAGAATTAAATAATAATAATAATAATAATAGAGTAGAAGGGGGTACAGTGAGTCGGGGGTGTACAGTGGGAATTGCCATTTGTTGAACGGTATGAAATCTGTCAATAGCATATTCTTGTAGCGCGCGTTGAATAGTCATTATTCAGAAGACATAGACCGCATAACACACATTTTTTTGTGCTCGTTCAGACGAAAAAATAAAAAATTGAAAAACAAGTATTTTTCTGGTTCCTGTTGTTTGCAATAAAATTGTACTTTCTTCGACGTTATAAAAAAGGTAACTATACACAAAATAAAATTTAATCATTTCTCTTTCGACGCACACCAAAATTTTTCCACTTGCCATACATTATACGATGACGCCATAGCGATTTGTCAAAAGTAGCTTAGGGGGGTACAGTGGGAATTTTAGCGAGAACTGTCAGTAGAATATTCATTTGTTTGGAAACGATGCCGAAAAAATTGAATAGAAACAACTCAATCAAATGCATGGAATGCAAACGTCCCGTTCACCTGAAATGTGCGAATATGACGAACAGTTTTTTCATATGCCAAAACTGTGAATCGGACTGAAAACACTTGAAATAGCAATTTCCATCAATTTTCAACATTTTTCAGTTCAAAATAAACATTTTCCAACATTAAAATTGCTTCTTTGGATCATCAGCAATATTTTTCAGAAAATTCCCACTGTACACCCCCAATCTCACTGTTCCCCCCAACAAAGGGTGGTCTTTGAATCAATTTTTGAACATGTTATCGTGAGTATTTTATCAAACAAATGATGGCAAAAGATAGATACGGTCTCATACTTTCCCATGATAGCATTTATTCACTAAAATAATGCATATTAACAGAGTTATGTGAGAAACCTCAGGTAGCTTCCCACTGTACCCCCTTCTACTCTAATAATAATAATAATAATAATACCTCAAAAAATTAAAGTAATCAACACAAGGCAAACGTTTTATTGAGGACCTGTGATCTCAGGATAGGTAAGTAGATATAACTGATTAATCACGAATGGCCACACATAGACCATTATTGGGTCCTTAGTGATGCTGGATGGAAATCCTTGTAGTATTCATCTGTGAGAATCAATCAATTGTGAATACGAGGCTTAGCAACGCCACTTTCTCTAGTCCGGTGAACTCGTGTTCCTCTAAGATTGCCAAGCGTTGTCTTGAGATGGCGAGGCAGAAGCAGATGACATGTTCAAATGTCTTCAGAGCTTCGTCTTCCCCGCACATTCTGCATCTTTCCGTGTTCCTCAAACCCATTCCATGTTTATATGTTACATGTATGACTGTTTTGCAGTCTGAACGAGATAGTCCAATCACAAATTTTTGTAGTTAAATGATTTTTGCATTACTTTTATAGTTCGGTGGGTATTTAAGCTCCTCAAAGTAGCCTCTGCCTTTCTTTTCATGCTGTTCTCCAAGTCTCTGCAGAAAGTGCGAAAAGGCATCAGCATCTGTACGATCTGCTCAACAAGGAAAAATATCATCCAGTTTGTTTTAACAAAAAACTTGAATACCTTTGCTGGTCATATGTATGTGTGTGTGCATGTCCTTATTAAGTATATATGTGGTTTTTAGGGGTTCAAACCCCCAAATATCTGTTTCTTACAAACATTTCCGGTAACAAATTTGGTTTCAATTGGTATTGGGCCCAAAAGTTGTATACAAAACCCAACTCAAAATGAAATCCTACGTGCACCACTGAGTATATGTGAGCATACTTACACACGTACATACATATATCTGATTTGAAAATGTCATAAAATCAGCTATATAATTTTGTTCCCATCACCTATTCGCCATGATTATTTTCAACAGCATAATAAACTCACAAACACACACACATAAATACAAACACATTCACATATCAATGCTTGTTACTGATATGCTTTTATGTCACAGCACATTAACCTACTTTATCGAATTTTTTAGAACATAAAATTTATGGGCTTGTTAACATTTCATACCTGACACGTTTAATCAGCGTGCAAATTGCCGAATATTAATTCAACCCTGATTTTACTTTGGAAAAGCCAGCAAAATTAGCAAAACCCACACATACACGCACACACCCACGAAGCAGAAACAATTGTGTGTGTGTGTACGTGTGTGGATCGGCTTTTGTTCGTTACGGCGCTACGCTGTGGGGGCCGAAAGACTTGTCGCACAATTCCCAAATGGTGCCATTACCTTCATTAATCGTTGACTGGGACTGCCGCGCAACAAAGGTGATGGACGATGCGAGTGTGATGTGACATCGCATCGCATCACATCATATTTTGTGACTGCGACAAGGCAGCCAAAGAGCAAATAAAACACAAAACAGGCACAGAAATAATACGAAAGCTTTCAGCGACAATAAAAAACGATGACACCATCATAAATTCAAACATACACAGAATTTTATGATGTGTAAAAATACGAGAGCGGTCCCCTGCCGGTGCACACACACACACACACATACAGACACACGGTTTTCTTATCCCACGTAGTCGAGTATGAGCGCGTGTGCAGCTGTGACAGTGAGCCGCAGCAACAGACAAACGACAAGTGAGTTACAACAAATTTTTTTGCATACGAACGCTGCTGTTGCTGCAAGGCGCAAACACACACATTGCGCTGAGTGTTGGTGTGTGCGTGCTGGAAGCGCAGAAAATACTTCTCAAAATTCTAGCACCTACTGAATTTTTTATTATCAAAGATAAGAGTGCTGTTTTGTTGTTTGTTGTTTTATTTGTTTGCGCAGGTTTGGACGAAATCATGCATACTAGAGCGCCCATGTTGAGCGGAGAGAGCGGTACAGGATACAGGTAAATGCCAATGCATGCATGTGAAATGAAGTTGAGGAAAAATGTAGCAGAAAACGGCAGATAAACAAAAGAAAAAAGTTCAAAAAACACACACACATTGCAATCATTGCTCGCTGGCGGCAGCAAGAGTTTGCCATCAAAATGGGGTTAGCCGGGCGTTGGCAGTCCTAGTCGTCGTATTAGTGCGAGGGGTTGGACTGTTGCTCGAACTTCAACTGCCATTAACGCTGCTGTGAGCTTTTTGATAAAGTCAGTTGTCATAAAATATGCACCAAAGGGCGCATAAATCATAGCACGGCTGCTCTATGCTTCTTGTGTCAGATCTATGCGAAGCATCCAAAGGCACCTAAACAGCAAGTGACAAAAAATTACAAGAAAATGCATAAAAATTGACCCACATAGCGCTGCTTAGGTTGGCTTGTCCTCAATATTTCTTCGTTTATTGCAGGGATGCCCTGCAATATTTTAAATTAACTCAATTTGCCTACGTGTGAGTCGAGCCGAAGCAAGTTGAGTTGCGTAGCGCAGCGCTGCGTTGGCGTTTCCTCTTTCTGTGCACTTAGCAAACCTAAAACGTAAACAGTGTCCGGTCGGCTTGGACAAACACACACATATGTACACACGTTGGCAACACTTAGTGCCAGCTGACGACGCTTGTTTAGATTTATTGCTTTCTGCTGCCTTAAGGATTACACAACTACACGTCACAGTGCAGACACAGTGCAACTAAGAAGGCTCGCTCGCATATGTCCTCAACATATGTTGCCAGCATGAGATTTATTTCTTACTTTTATTATTCATAAATTTAATATTTACATATGTGGTCATTCGGCGCTCTGATTTCACTCTTCAAAATAAAATAAAATAAGTAAAATATAAAAAAAATAAAATAAAATAAAATAATATAAAATAAAATAAAATAAAATAAAATAAAATAAATAATAAAATAAAATAATAAATAACAAAATAAAATAAATAAAATAAATAAAATAAATAAAATAAATAAAATAAATAAAATAAATAAAATAAATAAAATAAATAAAATAAATAAAATAAATAAAATAAATAAAATAAATAAAATAATAAAATAAAAAATAATAAAATAAAATAAAATAAAATTAAATAAAATAGAATAAAAATAAAATAAAATAAATAATAAAATAAAATAATAAATAATAAAATAAAATAAATAAAATAAATGAAATAAATTAAATAAATAAAATAAATAAAATAAATAAAATAATAAAATAAAAAATAATAAAATAAAATAAAATAAAATAAAATAAAATAAAATAAAATAAAATAAAATAAAATAAAATAAAATAAAATAGAATAAAAATAAAATAAAATAAATAATAAAATAAAATAATAAATAATAAAATAAAATAAATAAAATAAATGAAATAAATAAAATAAATAAAATAAATAAAATAAAATAAAATAAAATAAAATAAAATAAAATAAAATAAAATAAAATAAAATAGAATAGAATAGAATAAAATAAAATACAATAAAATAAAATAAAATAAAATAAAATAAAATATAAAAAAATTAAATAAAACAACATGAAATAAAATAAAATAAAATAAAATAAATTAAAATAAATAAAATAAAATAAATAAAAAAAATAAAATAAATAAAATAAAATAAAATAAATTAAAATAAATAACATAAATAAAATAAAATAAATATAAAAACAAAAATAAATAAAATTAAATTAGAAAATTAAATTAAACAACATGAAATAAAATAAAATTAAATAAATAAAATAAAATAAAATAAAATAAAATAAAATAAAATAAAATAAAATAAATAAAATATAAAAAAAATAAAATAAAACAACATGAAATAAAATAAAATAAAATAAAATAAAATAAAATAAAATAAAATAAAATAAAATAAAATAAAATAAAATAAAATAAAATAAAATAAAATAAAATAAAATAAAATAAAATAACATAACATAACATAACATAACATAACATAACATAACATAAAATAAAATAAAATAAAATAAAATAAAATAAAATAATTTAAAATAAAATAAAATAAAATAAAATAAAATAAAATAAAAATGAAAATGAAATAAAATAAAATAAAATAAAATAAAATAAAATAAAATAATGTAAAATAAAATAAAATGAAATAAAATAAAATAAAATAAAATAAAATAAAATAAAAAATAAATAAAATAAAATAAAACAACATGAAATCAACTAAAATAAACTAAAATGAAATAAAATATAAAAAATTAAAATAAAACAACATAAAATAAAATAAAATAAATAAAATAAAAAATAAATTAAATAAAATAAAATAAAATTAAAAAGAAATTTAAAAGTCAAACTCAAGCGCATTTAAAAATTGCTTCCAACTGAACTGCCTCTGGACAAAAGAAAAAACTAATAGGCAATTTTCAAAAACACCAAACATTCTTCAGCTTTCCAAAACCCACAACACAGCACAAATTAACTATAGACAATGCCAAACAAAAGCGTTGTGGCAACAGCCATTAGGCTGCCAGGGAGATGAGAAGAAATGCGCGCGTGCTCGACATGACAGGGTGCGTGATGTGTTGCCGCTGCGTGAGATGCCAAATTCAATAATTTCCCTACCGTTCACAGTGTTTCAATGAAATTGAAATTCAAAAATTGCTCACAACAAAAACAACCATTCAGCATAATGCGATCTGCCCGCAAGCGATATCATTTAAATGAATGTGTTATTAAATTTTCTATAAAGCGAGACAGACGCAGAGAAAACATTGCAATCGAAAGATTGGCGGGTAGGTAGCAAACGATTGGGGTCGTGTAGGTGCCCGAAACGGCTACTAATGATAATTACAATTATTAACATATTGAAAGTCGAAAATATAAAAAAGAAAAAATTCAAAACTGTATAGGAAAAAACGCGAACCAGACAGCAGCGCTTTGCATTGAGCGGAATTAGTGAAAGACTGAAAGGTTTTGTTGCCTCATAATGCAGACAAACATGCATATGGGTGCCCATATGAAGCAGTGTATGTGTGTGTGTGTGTGTGTGTTTAGGTAGCTGACCTCAAAGTTCAGCGCAGTAGCTGTGTATGAACAAGAAGTTGCAAACGTTCCCTAAGTCATCGTTGCAATGTGAACAAAATTTCAAATGATATGAAAAAACCATAGCAATGGGATTTGAAGAAAAAAAAAAACATATATAAAATAAGGCAACTGAATACCTACGAAAATTGTGATTGATTGATTAATTTGGTGTTGCGAGTTGACTGTGTTGGCGTGCACACTGTTTGGTGAGCAGTTGGCGGCAACAGTGGAGTTGAGTTGGTAAGCAGAATTTGGTTAGAGTTTGGTCGAGAATTTGTTGAAAATGGGCCAAACGGTTAAATGGGTCAGCGTCAATTTTTAATAATAGTGTCTGAATCATACTTTGTTTCAAATAACAGACGAGGGTGGTCTGAAAACATAGAGCCTACCTAACATAGAGAAATTTTGTCTTACAACTTTTTTTGATTTAATTTAATTTTCTTCACAGTCTCCTTATAAGTTTAGACACTGCTCCCAGCAATGCTCTCATCTCTAACCTGTCTACACAGAATATTAGAAATGCTTATTTGAACACATCTCGCGGCATCCAACGCGCGTACAGCTTTCTCATGAATAAATCTTGATTGAATATGTGACAAACATTTTCTGTGGACATATTCATAGCCTTTGCCAACTCTCTCACTTTAATTTGACGGTTTTCCTGCTCCATTCGGTGAACTTGAGCGATGTTGTTGTCAGTGATTGCAGTTCTTGGACGAATAATCGTCGTCTTCCAAGTTGGCCATCTTTAAGTTCAGCTAAGTCAAAAAATTCACGTAAATCGTAAATAATGTTCTAGAGGCCACAACATTCAACTCGTCTTTAATTTTCGTAGAAGTATTGCTTTTTCAACACAAATATATAATGTTTGTTCTATACTCGATATTTTATATTTTCACAAAAACACGTCATATGACTCAAACCATCGTCAAACAACTTAAATGTAGTTAAATTTTTTTTAAAAGAAGAGGTAAGCAGAATTCCTACCTTTATTTGACGATTTCGGCTATCTTCATGTTAAGTTTGGACCATCGACCTCAACATGAGATCATTTCAGACCCGACCACTTTCAGACCCCTTTTCAGAAAAAAGTTGTCCTCATAACTCGTTGCTCAGTCTGGAACCCTATTTCATGCATATTTTCTAAAATAATACAAAATATAATACACACCTTTGAAGTATATTAAAAAAACCTGAGTTCAGCTATTACAAAATTCTCTAAGAAATTCCAAATTCCAAACCAAATTAAATTTATATTTCAAAAATCTTTCCCAACAAACCGCCAACGTAGAAAACAATTTATAAATAACCACAAAAGATACAAATAAATAACCAAAAGTAGATACAATAAAACAGCTTCGGTCACAAAGCATTGAAAACTTTTCAAATATTTACAAACTTTGATGCACAGCAAAGAAACAAAATCAAAAAAATTTTAAATAAAATAAAATCAACATTGGGCCACCGAATAAAATATAGCACACATTGTGCTAACGTGTCCTTTATGTGCTGCTAATCCTTTTCTCACTCCGGCTCGCCGTCGCATTTCAATTACGCACGTACGCACACAGGCAAACAACATCTACCAGCTTTACCAGTACTCGGTTGTTGTTCTTTTATTGTTGTTGTTGTTTCCTTATATTGCTATAGTTTTTTTTTCTGTTGTTGGCAAGTTTTTGTTTTGTTATTTCAAGTGTTGTATACGGCGAGTATTATCCTTGCCACGGCTGCTGCCTTTCAGCCCACAGTGCCCGTGTCTCATTCTCTCTCTCTCTCTGTGTGTCTTTCTATCTGTGCGTTTGTGTCTCTGTGACTATCTGTCGCTCTTTTGTTCCACTACTCAAGTATGCATTGAATGTAAATATTTGCATTTGTTTCTGCTTTTGTCAAATGTCATGGAAAATTGTTTTACATCTGATTGTTGTTCATTGTTAGTGCTAGCCGTAGCATCTTTTGCCGTAACGTCACTACTGCCTTCCACTGTCAATGTGGATTGGTATTGGTATTTCGCATTATTGACAGTTGTTTTACATTCTAGAAGTACTGGTCGGTTTTTTTCCTGGCTACATTTTTTAATTGCTGATCGAAAAATTTACTAAATTGAGTTGATAGACCACTTAGGGACAGGTTCTGACTAACGTTTGGGTGAATGTGGATTACCTTTAGGAGTTCAGTACTAACTACTACTAAACTATTATTGGCACAGCAGCACAAATTACTTGCTGAGGCTAAGACAACGTGATTTGTGAAACATTATGGGGCTCGTCACGGGATTTAAGTCGCTCAACCAAATTGGAGAACATGCCTCGTTCATTTGCGACATGTGTCTAGAGGACAATGAGACTGCTACCTACTATTTTAGTGACTGACAAGCTATCGGACGTTCTGAAGCGTTTTGGAGCTCGAGTTGTCGGAGATTCTTGGCTTTACAAGAGCGACGGACCCACTAAAAGAGATGCATAGTCTCTGGGAAACTTGAAATGTTGAATGTTGCAGAATCACCCAGCGGTGGTGCTGAGCAGATCTACTTCAAGTAGTTGCCTGAAGGAGGAGCTAGAAACTCTTGGTGAACACCGATCTTGCGCAGAAAGCTCTCCATGGTGAAATTGAAGAGGTCGCTTGACAAAGGAGTACTTTGTCTGAAGCCTCGAACGGTATCGAATGGGTCGGAAAGGCCACTTCCATACTCAACATCGCTCTGCAAAATCTCACGAACTCTGCAGGGATACAAACTCAAGTTCGCGCCATCGTACGCTGCCTTGTAATAAAAAAAGTGATGGTGAGTATCGATTTGACTCCCACGGGTCTTTTTCAGGATTTCACATAATGTGAATATCGGGTCTATGGTGGACTTACAGTGTCTAAAGGAGCACTGATAAGGTCCCATCACTACTCCATGTCTGGGCTTTTTATAAATTTTAGCACAATCTGACGTTGTAATCTCCAGATGGTTGATGGTGATATTGTCCAGATTTTCCTTCCCCAAGCGTAGGACATTCAAATATTATATGAAACGATGTATCTGGTTCTTGCTCACACATCTGACATCTGATGAGGATATTCCCATATTTTTTAGATGCTATCTGAATGATGTGATGGTGGGCAGAAAGGCCACAAGACTTTCATAGTACTCAGTCCATTTTTGGACCATTGTACTATGCCCATGGGGGTTAGGGGAGTAGAGTAATATCTCATATTTCAAAAGGGGGAGGAGACCTACAGTTTAACGCCGAATCCGAACGGGTTTTCCATTGCCTGCCAAGAGTTATTGTTACTTTCATCAGCTTCATGTGGATAGCGATAGAAGTAGATAAGTGTTTCATCAGCCTGAGCTAGGAATCGAACCTAGGGTCTTGGCAGTGGTGGATTCAGGGGGGTTTGGGGGTTGAAACCCCTCGAAATATTAGGATCCACTTTAAAACTACATACAAATTAAAAGGAATTTTTTGGCATTTTATGAATATTAAAGAATTACTTTTTGTAACCCCGTGAAATATTTTTCTGAATCCGCCCCTGGGTTTTGCTATGAGAAGCCGGTGCGCTACCCGCTGAAGTATAGAGGCCTGCAACGGCTATTGCTATCTACTAGTGTCCGACCGAAGGTGGATTTTTGGGCCGAAGCCGAATCAGAATGTTCGGCTCAACTAAAATAGTTGACCGAAGGCCGAAGCCAAAGCCGAATATTAATAAAAATTATTTTAAGGCAAAAAAAATTGATAACATTTAGCCGTACTTTCTCTATTCATTTCTCTGTTCCACTTAACCCTTTCCGGAAATTTGTACGATATATCGTACAATTTTTTCGAAGATTTTTTATTTGACGCACTTTTTATGAAACGGCTTCTTAATTTTCATTAAGTAGGCTGTGTTGTATCATTCTGTTCATTTATATAACTTTCGATCAAAATGAAATCACGTTGTGATTTTTGTTGGTTTAATTTATGTTTTCTATCAAAAAAATCAATGAATTGTTCATAAAACTTAAAAAACTGAAACCAAAAATTCATGCATTTTTACTCCTTTGCGGACCATTGTACGATATATCGTACAAAACTGATGAAGCTGTAATTCTTAACCAAAATGATTTTTTTTTGAAATTTTTTTGTATTTTATTGCTAAAATCTTGAATAAGAGTCAATATTTTGGAGGAAAAATTTTGTTCTCCAGAAATGTGGAAATTGACCGGAAAGGGTTAAGAATTAATAAAGGAATATTTATATAATATATATATATATATTGTTTTTTTTGTAGACATATATATTTTAGTAAAAAACCCAAAACAGTCTTAGAGTTCTGTTTCTAACAAAAAAAAATCAATTAATTCAATTGACATAAATAGCTGATTAGAGATAATTTTTATTAATCGCAATCAAATCCCAGACATCGATAAAATCCGATATTTGATAAAACAGGTCGAAACAGTTCAAATTGACTTGCATTACATGGCGAAAACTTTCGGCTAAAGCATTCGGCTATTTTGACCGAAGCCGAAGCTGAAGATTTAAAATTGGCGGAATGCCGAATGGGCCGAATACCGAATATTCG
Organism: Melieria crassipennis; assembly: GCA_963668005.1. Lineage (NCBI taxonomy): Eukaryota > Metazoa > Arthropoda > Insecta > Diptera > Ulidiidae > Melieria > Melieria crassipennis. The sequence goes on from OY764963.1 coordinate 5,477,160, forward strand.
GTCGGACTCTACTATTTACCTAAGTAAGCAATACTCCTCAATGCAATGATGTGCGCTCAAACAAAACGGAGTTCAGTAATCACAAAACTGTCTGAGAAGTGTTTTAAGTACGAAATCATATCTCTCGAACGCTGCCTAGTGTAACCCTATCGCATTCATACAACGCGAGATGGATTACTAAAACCATGAAAAATTAGAAGAAAGCCAAATTACAAAAATTATGGGTTCCGTTTGATACACCTTATATATAAATTAGTATATGTACAGACGAACCAAATACAATTTTTTACCACTCTACGCCCATCGTAAACTCACAAAACACAATGAGAGACAACTTAGAGTTCGGCATAAAGTTCAAAAACCATAACTTTTATGATGAAACAATATTTAGCTCTAGTTTCCTCCAAGTTTCTTTCATCTAAAAACTTTATACCACAACAAATTCTTAACCACAAATTTCAAAACTAACTTTACGTTCAGTTAAAAAAAAAATATGAAATTTTTTTTTCTGGGAAAAATAAAATATCGAAACAATACTCGTATGAAAGAAAATATGAAAGTAAAGAATTTCACAAATCAAAAGTAGTCAATTTAATGTGTAAGAAAATTTTCCAGAAACAAGCAAATTTTTCATATGGTTGCGTCGTTTCCCCTTGGACGCGAACTTTAGACAAAGCAGTAGCAACAACAACTCTAACAACAACAACAACGCATAGCAACCGCAGCTCGTACATGTAACGCAAGCGTCGGTTGCGGTTTTTGCATGCAGCGGCAGCACATGCCAATGTAATAATAACAACAACAATAACTATAACAACAATAACAATAATTGCAACAGCAATAACAGCAACAATATATATAACATGTGTGTGTGTGTGTACGTGTATTGCCACTTGATTATGCCTTTGCCTTTGCTCTGAGCTCCACACTCACCTTTCTCGATAGTGGCTTGTTTTTCTAGGTTGTTGTTGTTGTTTTTTTTTACTATTGTACAAAAAATGCCTCACATTCTTAAAAGTTAGTGCTGCCGAAAACTTTGCGTATGCGGCGAACAATTTTTAGTTGGCTGTTTTAATAGCTGAGGCAGGAAATTGTTATTGATTGTTTGGGCAAAAGTTTTCGCTCGCTGCACGCGGCGCGTGCGGAGCTAAACTTACTTAAAACTTGTGCGCACAAGTATGTGGAAAATGGCGTTGTGGGCGCACCGCATGTCAGCGTGCAACAGCGTCAAATTTGCTTCAAACAAAAAATGGTTGAAAATTGAGATTTTTCAACTCTGGCCCCCAACAGATTTTTGGCTGCCTTGTTGGTCTCAAATGTGTTTGCAGGAGGCATGAAAGATTCCATCAAACAAGCAATGCACGAAAATGTAAAAATGTCTAGTACACATAGTTTTGTTGTTGCTGCCAATGCGCTAATGATTGCCAACATACATCAGTCAGCCACTTGCAATCATTGGAAATAATTCACATTTTCCAAGTGACATCTCGCTTGTGCGGCAAACGAAGAGCGAGCGAGAGCTAAATTTAGCATGATTAAAAAATTAACCTGACAAAATTTCGCTGTCATTTATTAACCCCTCTGTTACCCTAGGAAAAACTCGCACATTTGACCCTTGGGTCATAAAATGACCCCGATTTATTTCTTTGTATTTTGTTCAAAAAAGTTAAGACAATGTGATTTTAACAATTAGTTATTACTTTTATTATTGTAAAGCGACTATTTGGCCTTACTGGAGTCAAATCTGTTCAACATGGAGACCATGTCCGGGTTCATGATATTCTTCTCGGGCACTTTAATTCTTGCGATTTCTTCAGAAGTTAAAACTATTAGTTAATTAATTGATTGGCACGACAGCCCGCTTACGCGAAACTTAGGCCTAGCTTCCCGCAACCACCCGTGTTGTGCGTGTGAATTTGCACGCGGGTGGAAGGGACCTACAGTTTTATGCCGGTTCCGAAGGGCAGGTTGGGAGCTCTTTCATAAGCAATTTTTACTCTCAGAGGTTTGCCATTTCCAGCTGAGAGGACAGCCACCGAAAGAGAAAACGAGTTTTCCTGTTATTTTTTTAGGTGTTATTACAGGCAGTATTTGAACCTGAGGTTGCTGCCTTCGACTCGCGGTCCAACGCACTAACCAACTGATCCACGGCGGCTGCCGTTAAAGTTAAAACTATATCGTAACTAATTTTTGGACAATTATATTATGTACAACAGATAATAATCATTAATCGCTAATCGCCCAAAAATAAATGATTTCGCAAGAAAGCCTGCTCCCGTGGCCCACAAAAAATTACTCAGTTTAGAGGTTTAATATATAAAAGTATGCTAAAATATTAAACTCCTACTAGATATTGACACCAATGAACCAATACAAATTATAATATATATTAATTAACATTATTCCATTTCCCGAAGAAAATGAATATATTCGGCTGACCCGGATTGCGCCCCATCGTTTCCTTTCACTGAGTATGAGTATCTTCTTCTTTAGTGAATGTACTGCTGAGGATAACTCACACGATTATATTATTGCCTTCCTTTCTTTTCGCAAAATTGAAGCCCAGGAAGTAACTTTTCCAATTCTTTATAGAATAAACGGCGTTACGTTATCATTTCAGGGATGAATTTCACATCACAAATGCAATGATGCCGCAAGGAATAATAGAGTTGCGAACTGCAGCAACGAGTAAATTTTTTGCTCGTCGCTGTTACGAATATGTTTCAGAAATTTTATCTAGCTTGTTCACACTCCTTTTGGAATTTCTTAGAAATTTATTACTTGCTAGAAAGTACTATATGTACTTACTATTTATATTGAAAGCTTCAATTAAGATTTCATACCAGCAACATAAAGTTTTCGTACTATTGGGTTTCGATCCCTTGAAACTTAAAAGCTCTTGTACTGCTCATTGAGATCTGTGGGCGAAGCTACGACCTTTATTAAATGCCCTTTTTTCCTTCCTCCCTTTTCCCCTGTCGAAAAACATGACCCAATAGTAAGTTCAATCTTAGTGTCACTGATGTGCGACTTGTAGTTCCGAAGTTATGTTCAAAATTTGGATCGTTAAAAGAGTGTCACGCCCATTATTAAACGCCCATGAAATATTTCTAGTGGAACAGTGTCTACATGGGGACACTGCACGAAATTGCAATGTTGTATGACTCATAATTTCGATTTTACTCCATAGTAGAAAGGGTATAGCTAGTGCCACGCCCTCTTACCAACACAAAACAAAACAAAAATCCCAGAAACATTTATCCACCATACTTTGAAACCAAATCTAATAAAATTCACATCGCATCGACCAATTTCTTGCGTTCAGTACTATGGGTCATAAAATGACCCAAAGGTCAAATTTGTATAGTTGCTCATTTGCACGTAAACCAGTGTTGCAAATAAAATGAAATTTAGCGTATATTCAAATGCCATAAAATTAGTCACTGAGTCCAAAGGAAAACAATTCTTTACCAGAAATAAGAAAGTTACGGCTCTTTAAAGTCAAATTTTACTCGAAAATGACCCTAAGGTAACAGAAGTGTTAATATGCGACCAACTGTTACCAGACGCTCGAGTGTCGTCTGACGACCCGACATTGCCATCGACACAGCCAAGCAGCACAGCGCAGCTGTTCGGGGGTGTAAAATGTGCACTCTGGCTGCGTGTGTATGTGTGTTTGTTTGTACAACGCACTGCTGATTAATTATTTTTCTACTTTCTACAAAAAGCGTTGAATTTTTCATTTCGAGCTCGACGCTCCTTCGGTTCCAGTCAGACACTCATTTAATTACGCTAATGATGAACCTGGCGTCGTTGTATCAACTGACAATTGCATTAAATTATTGCGGCGCACTGTTGTTGTTATTGTTGTATAAAACATTTCAGTGTGTTTCCTTGATTGCACTGACAATTGTTTGTAATTTATAAAATTATATGTGAGTTGAGGGAATGGATTTAGGGGCCAACAAAGAGACGCCGCGTCGCACAGGAATTTCATTAGACTCAAGTGGCTGCCATTTGCTGTCATTAGAGCGCCGCATACAAACTCTACGAGTGCTCCAACTGGTATAATTTGGCAGTATCCTGCGACTGGGTGCAATGAGAGTATGTAAGTGTGTGTGCCACGCTTGCAACACGCGCTAAAGTGCTTAACATTTATAGAAATTAGTAGATATAGGGCTGTCGTGGATCGGTGATTAGTATTGGATGACTGGTCAGTGGATCATGAATTCAAAAGTTACTCGCCCGAGGCTGACATTGGTGGACATATACATATATAGATGAATTGGTTCGATATAAATGTTATATAAATATTGTTTTGAAGTCCTTCAATTATGCTGAGATCATTTGCATAGGCAAGTGACTTCGCTTAACACCAAATAAAAACGTCTAAAGCTGTCAAATCGCACCATCTCCGCAGGTAGTTGATGTCTCCGAAGCGAAAGATCACCTCGCCTGGATGCTTCTCATGCAAAGTACAGATTGTTTCACCAGTTATGTGACACCTGTAGACATTCCATTGCAAGAACACATCACCAACTATCATTTCTTCTAATATAAAACCGTGTGACAAAAATCAAAAAATTTGAAAACACAAAAAATTTATATGTTCGCGAAACTAGGAGCCAAATGTAGTAAAACTGCGTTTTTAGTTTTTCCCTCTGACGTCAGGATTTTTCTTAAACGGACTTTGAAATTTCAAGGACATGTTTATTTAAAAAAATTATTTTAAAAATTGAGCGCATCGTAGAATAAAAATATGGTAGTGCACATATTAGATATATTAAAAAAAAACTATTGGAAATTTCCAAGGATATTCAAGGATAAAGTTTTAAAAGGACATTTTCAATACCTCTTCGTCCTTTTGCACCAAAATATTAAGTTTTCTAAGATTCTATGGAATTTTCTCTTTACTTTGATACCCATATTGTTATTCTACAATGCGCTCAATTTTTAAAATATTTTTTAAATAAACATGTCCTTGAAATTTCAAAGTCCTTTACAAAAAAATCTTGTCTTGTAAAATTGGTTGCCACACGGTGTAATAAATTTTACAAAAAATCTGTGATCATAGTTCCGTGCCGCTTTTTGTTAACTAAAAATGTCCTAGAAGCAACTATGCCACCGATGCAAAAGACCCACAAATTAATAAATTAACTATTTACATATCCTGCAGCTGGTTTCAAACATCATTACAGGCTCCAAGTGTTTGTCAACAAGTCATTGCGCCAGAATATTCTGGCAAAAACAATCAGAAACTATAAGAACTATGACCTAAGATCTATGGAAACTAGGGGCTCCGGAAGCTTACGAGTGAAGAACCCTTACTCAAGCAAATAAAGTGAAGAAAATGGCTACGAATAGATCTCACGCTAAGAAAATTACCATACAGCATCGCAAGAATGAAATTTGACTGGAATCCCAAGGAGAACAGAAATTGCGGACTACCATAGAGCATCTGGAGGAGGACGTCGATTCTAGGTGAAATAGAATAACATCATTTGGGACACCTTCAAATCGAGTCAGATGGGAAAGCCTTGTTGTGGTCTAATACACCCAATCAGAATAAACAGGACGAAAAAACTCCTTTGGAATCTCCACCGCCCAGATGCAATAATTTTGCTCGTATGCAAGTCACAGCCATTGAACCAGAAATGGATCTCGTTCTCAAAATCTTGTTGAAGGTTGAGCTACTTCCATGATCCTATGAAACAAGGATATTCTATTCGATATTTCCATCGAGGGAAACATTGCATGAATGACACTTGACTGAAATTCCAAGGAGAACAGAACTTGCAGACTACCAAAGAGCATCTGGAGGAGGACGTCGATTCTAGGTGAAATAGAATAACATCATTTGGGATACCTTCAAATCGAGTAAGATGGAAAAACCTTGTTGGGATCTTATACTCCTAATCAGAATGAACAGAAAAAAACCACTCTGGAATCTCCTCCGGCCAGATGCATTAATTTTGTTCGTATGCAAGTCACAGCTATTCAACCAGAAATGGATTTCGTTGTCAAAATCATTTTGAAGGCTAAGCCACTCTCATGAAAAAAGGATATTCTATTGGATATTTCCATCGAGGGAAACATTGCATGAATGGCACTTGACTGGAATCCCGAGCGAAATAGAATTTGCGGACGACCAAAAAGCAGCTGGAGGAGGTCGATTCTACGTTAAATAGAACATCAATTGGGGCAGGGCCACAGCTTCAAATCGAGTCAGATGGAAAAGCCTTGTTGGGGTCTTATACTCCCAATCGGAATGAACAGGAAGAAAATAATAACTCCTGTGGAATCTTTTTCGCCCAGATACAAAAATTTTGTTCGTTCTCAAGTTACAGCCATTCAATCAGAAATGGATGTCGTGTTAAAAATCTTGTTGAAGGTTGAGCTACTTCCATGGTCCCATGAAAAAAGATTATTCTATTGGATATTTCCATCGACGAGAAGTGATAATTGTGTTTGTTTACGTAGCTATTCAACGAGAAATGGATCTCGTCGTCAAAATCCTTTTGAAGGTTAAAGGTCACATGGTTGTATGACATAAAGATGATTCCACTGAAAATTTTTTATCGAATAAGATTTAAAAAATCTCTTTAGTCCAAATATGGAAATTTTGCTTGTTTACGTTGCTATTCAATTAGAAATGGATCTCTTCATAAAACTTATATTTAAGGTTGAACAGTTCCATGGTTGAAAGGTGATTCTATTGAACATTTCTATAAAGGTTAAGAAATATTTTAAGTTTGGGGTTGCCAGATAGCAGTAAAACTGTATTAACTTTCCCATCTTAACCCAAATGTACCGGAATTATTTTTCTTTCGAATTTTGAGAAATCATTATTTGAGCGATTTACATACTCTGAAGCATAATGGATAATTTGCATTTTTAAGTTAATGTTTATTGACTAACGAGTTAAAAAAATGTTGGTGATCAGAAATATTCAACGTTTTCAAAAAACATGAAACATTTTTCCCTCACCAAAAAGTTTACTTTTTGTCGCGAGCCTTTCATTGGGTTGGGCATTCAAACCGCAGCACAGTCACTAGGATTCTTGGAAAGAACAGAAATTCAGACCACTCGTTTAATGCTTCGGATCACAGGCAATCGAAAACATCCATGAAAGGTTAAAAATAAGTGAAGATCACTTAAGACTGAAAAAAATCCACTAACCAACATAAGACCGGCCTTCGAACTGGGCACTTCAGATTGAGCAAGCACATACAATTGGTTTAGAACAGGTAAGCTTCTGTAGACTATATGAAACAGCAGAGGAGACCGTACTACACTGCAATGCAGTATGTCGCACCAGGAGGCGATTCCTGGTCCAGCATTGGCTTAAAGGAGAACAGAACATCACACACCTGAACCCGCGTGAGTTACTAAATTTCATTAGGTCCAAGGGGATTGTACTGTTGGTAGTAGGGGCACAATTATTACTGGTCTCAGTGCATTACAATAACAACATCGAGCATCTAAGTAGCTTGAAAGTTCCATTTTATTGCTACGACCTTTGAGCAGTGGCGAGCGCAGAGGGGAATTTCGGGAGTCCAAACCCTCAAAATGTTTGTATATTACATTTATGATTTTGTTTTCATTTTTTGGGTGCAAACAGTGGCGCACACAGGGGAGTTTGGGGCTTCAAAGCCCTCCAAATACAAAAATTTATAATACAAAATATGGTTTCTAATAGTATTCGGCTCGAAAGTTGTACGCAAACCCCCCGCACCCCCAAAATTAAATCCTGTGTGCGCAACTTGTGACAAATATGGTTTCAAATGGTATGAAGCTCAAAAGTGTTGTACGTTAGCACCGCAAATGAAATGCTGTGTTATATTTTTTCCATCAAGACTAACGATTAATTTAAGAATTTTTGTTTTGCTCTAAAAAATAAAAGTTGTAGTGCATGACAGCAGCAACAAATGTACTCAACAGCAATGCCGTTCAACTGCCACTGAATGCGGCGCCTAAAGTGCCACCATTTCCACTTTCAACAGTGCAAAAGTCACTTGTCGCTTGACATAAACATATACAGCTTCCAACTCATGGGGGTCCTTTGACTTTTACTCTGTAACTTTAAATATGCAAGACATGCAGTTATTTATTTGTGTATGTGTGTGTACTCGTACAATTGTTTAATATTTATCTTGGCACGCACACATACACTAACAAATACACAAATGTGAATGTATATCTGCGAATGAAAGTCAACTTGCTGCATTTGGATTAGCCGACTTGGCATTTGTATGCAGCACACTTGGCCGCCGCTGTGCGTGTGTTGGTGTGTTGGTGTGTCGGCTACGCTGCATTCCAACACTGACTTGTAGATTATGGTTTATGTCTGCAAAGCTGACATGTTGTTTATCACAACAGAGCAACAGCAACAACAAAAACCTGCAACGCAACACAACAAAGTCATCTCGGGGCGCTTGGCAATTGTTGCATGCGCTTGCATATTTTCCCCTAGATGTGTCTGTGTGTGTGTGTGTCCTTGTGGCTGCAATTGCTGCACAGCCACAAGTGACAGCCGTGGCATATGGCAAAAAGTTCACTTTCCACTGCTGACTGATGAGCTACAAATGCTTCAGCGGCGGCGGCGGCGGCGCGAATAACTGTCGGGCTGCAAGTGCTGCAATTAATAATTTTGAAGCGCGCAACATTTAATTCGACAATGTGTCGAGTTGAGTGTAAATTACATGTCGACACTTGTGCGACTGCGACTGTGACTGCGTGAACTTGACGGAATGCATTTTGGCCAAGATTCGGCGTCAAGTGTTGCCAAGTTGACACTCTGACGAAATTACCAGCAATGAGTTTACTCAAACAACACAAAATCCGCACACACTTGAGCGGCTTCCAAGGCAATCGAAGCACATATTACAACGCTTATTATGTGCACAATGAAAAGTGCTGTTACGTTTTGTTGCTGTTACCTCCGACACAGACTGCGTGATGCTTTTGTGCGCATCGGCAAATGTCAGCAGGCTACAAAAATGTTTACTTTTGTTGAATGCGCAAACAAAGCGAGCTACCGTGCGAGATATGTGCGACATGTTCCTTGAGTTCCGTGTGAGTGTGTTTGTGTGAGTGAGTGTGTGTGATGGCATAAAAGGGGCACCGGGGTGGATCGCAGCTGGTTATGGACCATACTTTCCATTTTCGTTAGAATCACAATTTCATTGCGAGCACAAATTGTTTACACAGTGGCAGTGGCAACTGCAAAAACATCGAACCACCGAACGATCCATACAGAGGAGTAGAGTGCAGTGAAAAAATCAGATTTGACCAAAAATTGAAAAACTGCTTTCAAGTGCAGCAACTCGAAAGGTTCTGGCCCTTTTACAATAACTAGTTCGCTCACATACAACACAGCAATGCTGAAAAAAATGTCCTTTGCTGTTTTTGCCACTATTTTTGCTCGAGTTTTTTTTGTGTATGTTTTGGCATTATTATTTTTTGCTTTATCTAACGACATCCTCCAATGTCATCATTGTTTGTCGAGTTGATTTTTTTCCTATTCTTTTTTATGTTCTCTACTTTCGCACATATTCCACAGTTTTGTGTTGTTTTTTGATTGTTTTTTCTATTTTTTTGTGCTTGTTTACCTGGCTTTCATTATTATCTGCACATCTTAAATGCTCACTCAGGCAAAGCCCAATTTGTATATTTGTCAAGTTTTTTTTGCCGCCGCTGCTTGTTCTTCTTTTCTGCACATTAGTGTATGCTTCAAGTTCCAGTATAATGATCTCTCGCTCCATCTTCGACTGCTGCTTTGCACATTCGGTTCCATTGTTGGCTCAGTGGCCATGACTCGGCACAGTGAGAGCGAGTAACCATTTGTGGGCATTTTGGTGCATGAAGATAATAAAATCATAGTTTTTGGTCGACAGATTTTGAATAACGCCAATGGGAGCAATATTTTTAGGACGCGGTTGGTTCAAGAAATGCTAGGTTAGGTTAAGTAGGGAAGGATGTGTGCAGCACTGAGACCGCTCTTTCACGTGGAGGCCAAATTGGCCCATTGTGAATTCATTTTGAAATGGTTCTGAAGCTAACCAATCAGTATCAATCCGGGGCAAACCTTTTAGACCTCTTGATAAAGGAGAGAAGATCCGGGATTTAAACTGTTGCCATGTAAGCCAGGTCCGCTAGGAATCTTGCCCCCAGGGTACGAAGTCGGCATTCCTGCAGAGCCGGAAAGTGGCACAGGAAATGTTGAATGCTTTCTACTCCTTCTTCATCTCCGCAACTTCTGCCAGATCCACTAGGAATCCTGCCCCCAAGGGTACGTACTCGGCATTCCTGCAGAGCCGGATCGTGGTACAGGAAATGTTGAATCTAATTCTTCTTCATCTCCGCAGTTTCTGCAGACATCACTGGACGAGAGGTGCCATTTGATAAGCATAGCATCAATGGCGCATTGACTCCAACGAGCTGCCTAATAGAGGTTCCACTCAGGGACAGTACAAATCGCGCTTTTTTCAAGGAAAGCGAGAGCCACCGAGTACCCGGCAGGTGCTGCGGTCCATTCTGCTACGCCATGAGCACTTGATATTATTTTTGCTCAACCTGTCAATCTATATAGGCAGATATCGGAGAAAGCACAAAGTTATCTACTTCGGTGGTAGGCAAGGCGACCGCATTTCTTGCCATCTCGTTCGCTGCTTCGTTCCCTACCACTCCAGAGTGGCCCGGAAACCAGCAGAGAGTGACTCGGTGACGCCCAGTGTCTTGAAGTGCAGTGCGGTAACTCTGTACTACCTTTGATTTCACCACTGCTGATTCCAGCGCTCTAAGGGCTGTCCGACTATCCACGAAGATTGTGACATCTGTGAGGATAATTCACAGTCACGTATTAGTTCAACAACTTTGCAGATTGCAAAGATCGCCGTCTGAAAGATACTACAAAAATCCGGGAATCCGAATGGCCTTTGGGTCCGTAGTGCTTCTGAGTGGAGACCAGCTTCTGTACCTTCATCCATCTTAGTGCCGTCGGTGAAAACGGTGATTGAAGCATCTCTCGTCACACCCGTAGTCTCTCATTCCTCCCTTGTCGGATAAGAAGTAAGTGTGCGCGTATCCAGGTATGGAATCAGATAGTTCGTGCTGGAGTCTAGCAGATACTCTGTACCCGGCTTCTCAAAAGAACTTAGAAGAGAAGCTAAGACTTTAACGATCTTTTGACTGTAGGATCAATTCAACAAACACATATTTCATGGTAATAGGTTCATCGATTTAGAATTACAATCAAAAATATGGAAAAAATTTAGTGTTAAGGTATGTGAAGCATTGTGCCTAAAGAATTTCGGCTTTGTCTCTAGACCGCATTTTATCTCTCTGCTTTTCCAGTTTCTTCATATTAAGGTTTGCAGAAGTCCTTGATTTCTCTACAGCTCCACCTCTGGCGTTTTGTAATGACAATGCATCATGGTTATATCACCTTTATGCTCGCTCTTTTCTACTCTAAGACTGTATGAGGTTCGCGAACGTGGGCTCCCTCTTTAGCATACCATACCACGGGTTCAACTCATTGCCATACTTCGGTCCATTTCTTTTCTCTCTATATTTTCTTATATCGTTGGGATTTGTTGACGTCTCAGTTATGTTGATGAGAAGAGTATCACATTTCGATGTTTATGAATGTCTCTCGAATTCTACAAATTTGTATAGGTTGGGTTAAATGAGGTTGGTGGACGTCCAAGTAACCCTTAGAGCCCATTTTTCGGGGTCTATTGATTGTTATATCATATTCGGTCTCACTCGTTTCTCATGTTGAGGACTTTTGGACATCACAGTTACTTCTAGAGAATCACATCTCGGGGTTCATTCCTTCACCAATGCCTTACTCTTCTCCTTCTTACCCGGTTATCAGTTATCCCTAAAGCACAGATTCCAACTCGAGGTCTCACTATTGTCACACCTTACTTTGTCTCTCTACACTACTGCTTTCATTATCTTCTGATTTTGAGGCTCGCTGGGGTTTATATACATCTCAGCTGCCTCTAGAGCATCACCTATCGGGGTCTATTGATTCCTATATCGTACTCAGTCTTATTGATTTCTAATGTTAAGAACTTTTAACATCTCAGTTCCCTCTAGAGTACCACATCTCGGCGTTTCTCTATATATTGTCATTCCTTACCCTGTTTTTACCCTTCTGCTTCTTACTCGGTCTCACTGCTTTCTAATGTTGGGGACTTTTAACATCTCAGTTCCCTCTAGAGTATCACATGTCGGGGCTTTCCCATGTTGAAAACTTATTGACATCTCAGTTAACTTTAGGGTATCACATCTCGGGGTTTATGTATATAAAGTAATGTCTTACTCAGTCTTTCTACCCTCTGCTTTTTACTCGGTCTCACAGTTTTCTCTCATTTCTCACATTGAAGACTTCTGGGACATTTAGACATCGCTGGAGTATTCCAACTCGATGTTTACCTATTGTCATACGTTACTTTGTCTCTGTCTCTCTACGTGTCTTTGTCAAATCTCAGCTGCTTTTAGATCATCACCTATCGGGGTCTACATATGGTCATACATTAATTGGCCTCTCTATACCACTGCTTTCTTCATCTCTTTTTATTAAGGCTTGATGGGTTTCAAGTATTTCATAGCTGCCTCTAAAGCACCAATCTTCGTAATCTACCCATTGTCATTGTCTTCTTTTATTCTCCATGTTTTGCATTCTCGCACAGCATATTTTCATTCCAACTCTCTCTACCAAAACTCTTGTATGTCTTTCAAGCGAGCGTAATTTGAAAATCACATCCCGTCCAAATCATTTCAATCTCTCTACGTTTGAACGCTTCTATCCAAATCTCTGCCCCTTTTATTATCGTTCGCTTTGTAGTCTTTAGTGCCGTAAATATCGCGCACATTTATCTCTCGCTCGCTTCGACTCAATGGCCGATCTGTCTAGTCTTAAACGCTGATTCGTATCTTGTCCCCCGCTGCTATCTGCACTGCGCGATCTTAATGCACGCCTTCAGCGTTCACTGATCTTTAAGAATTGGTAGGCGTTTCTGTAGATTTGTCATTTGTCGTATGCGTTGCTATTATTGTTCGAGTGTTTTTGTGCGACGTTGTGGCTCCAACATGTGTATATATATGTTTGCATATATGTATGTGTGTGTGTATGTACTTGCTCTGCACTTAATGGACCCCTTAAGTATGGCATACTTCATGCTTCACAATACGTCTGCGTATTGTGGCTTTTGTTGATTTTACTCAAAAATTGTCGCATACGGAAGCAGATGTTTGTTTTGTCTGGTCGTTGTTCTTATTGTTGTTGTTTTTAATTTTCTTCTTCCCTCTACTGCGACACCAGTTTGCTGTATTTCTTTCAAGTGCTCAGCATTCAGTTGGGTTGGCAAAATCAGTCAACGGCTTTGATGGCGGCCACATGTTGCCAGTTGGAATTTCCATTGGAAAACCACAAAAGGCACTGCGTGAAAAAAAAATTGTAGGTGCAATAACTGGCAATGCAATAAAATTGGAAAAATCAAAATTAGGGTTTTTCATTTCAGTGAGTGTTGAACACTTTATGGATTAATTTAATGTTGTACTCTCACACAGCAAAATTTATTGGAAGCACATTGTTTGGTAAACTCAAATTGAAGTACAAATATTAGTTGTATTATTTGAAATTGCAATAAGAAATTTTATTTCATTGTTATATATCTTCTCTTAAAATGTCTATAGTAAATCTTTATTCTGACTGCAGCTTTCAAGCAAAGTGTACTCTTCACAAATAACCATGAAACAGCAAACGTTTTTCGCAAACAACTGTCAAATGCTGGTCCTGGACGCTACCGCTCCATGTCTCAACAACCATACATGTCCATAATAATGATGATTTTGCATAAGTATGCAGCGCAGCAGAAATGGCATACAGGGGGGGGGGGGGGGTTCAGCGCCTACTATCGAGTCGCAGTTGCAAAATGCTGGTTGGGCCTCTTCTGGTCATTATGCCGAAAATTTCTATTTTCTCAGCGCACATCAAATGCGCGTACTAAACACGCACAACAACAACAACAATAATAGCAAACACCAATACGCAGCCGCATATGTGTAACTGTGATTGCATGTGTGTGTACGTGTGCATGTGTTATGTCTGCCTACGTGCAAACAATCAGTGGCAGAACCACAAAGAAAATTGATTTTTACCTCGTGCCACAACATTGGAGTGTTCCATTGGGCCCATCGTCGAACACTCTCCCCTACTACCATCGCCCGTCGCTGCTATTGCCCGCACACAATATCGAAAATTTTCATTTTCATTTCGCATTGTCATTCATTTTCTATGCACTTCACCCTCACACCCCCCCCCCCCCCCCCCACCAAACCAATGCCTGCTTCAACTATTACCACTGAATCAGCGAAGTTGGTTTTGCATGTATGTGTGTGTATGTGTGTGTGTGTGTTGGTGCTCCACTTCATTTGTTGCTACAACATTGGCAACTTCGTCAGCAAGTACTACGCTCAACTCATGCACTCATACATGTATACAGACATACATACACACATACGTCCGTGCATATGAGTGTGTGTGTGTGTGTCTGGTCGATAGGTGCTCGCACTCACCGGTCTATGAAGCGATATTTGCGTATTGATGTCCGCAAATATAATCAGAATATCCAAACAACCAAACCAAACGTGTTCGACGGATTTACTACCGCCAGCACATGCCGCACGGACAGTGGACGTCACTTTCGTCAATCTCAGCTCATGCGGCAGTAAAGTAGCGTGTGTGCAGTGTGGCGAGTGGATGGTTTTAAGGAACAAAAAGCGATTGCAGTTTTCGAGCGATGTAAACAAAAGATTTCAAACTGTGGATATTTATTAATGAAATTAATTAAATCCGTGATTGTGTGTTAAAAAGTCTTCCAGGACATATACCACCGTGCAACAAAAATCAAAACGTTTCAAAACACACGAAAAAATGTATATACTCGCGAATCTAGGAGCCAAATGTAGTAAAACTGCGTTTTTAGTTTTTCTCTCTGACGTCAGGATTTTTTTTTAAAGGACCTTGAAATTTCAAGGACATGTTTATTTAAAAAAATTATTTTAAAAATTGAGCGCATTGTAGAATTACAATATGGATGTCAAATGAAAGAGAAAAATCCTTAGAATCTTAGAAAATTTAATGTTTTGGTGCAAAAGGACGAAGAGGTATTAAAAATGTCCACCGTGCGACAAAAATCAAAACGTTTCAAAACACACGAAAAAGTCGACATACTCGCGAATCTAGGTGCCAAATGTAGTAAAACTGCGTTTTTCGTTTTTCTCTCTGACGTCAGGATTTTTTTTTAAAGGACCTTGAAATTTCAAGGACATGTTTATTAAAAAAAATTATTTTAAAAATTGAGCGCATTGTAGAATTACAATATGGATGTCAAATGAAAGAGCAAAATCCTTAGCATCTTAGAAAATTTAATGCTTTGGTGCAAAAGGACGAAGAGGTATTAAAAATGTCCTTTTAAAACTTTATCCTTGAATATCCTTGCAAATTTCCAATCGTTTTTTTTTTTAATATATCTTAAGGACTAATACGTACACTACTACATCCTTGAATTTCGTCCTTCTAACTTTAGTAGTTTAAGATATAAAAAATTTAATACTTCTCTCTATACGATATAGATAGTTTCAATATCATTTAGGATGCTGAAATCGTATTTATAGAACCATTTTTGCACTTCAAAATAAAAAACGGACCATATGATAAATGGTTTAAATAGTTTAATTGTATTCTATAAATATTTAATTATAGCACACATTTGCAAAATGATTAGGTCAAGTGACGAACACGGAGAGCCCTTCCAACAAGACATTCCGGTAATTGCTTTTTTTCTTTTGTTTTAAAAGCACATTTTCAATACCTCTTCGTCCTTTTGCACCAAAACATTAACTTTTATAAGATTCTAAGGATTTTTCTCTTTCATTTGATACCCATATTGTTATTCTACAATGCGCTCAATTTTTTAAATAATTTTTTGAAATAAACACGTCCTTGAAATTTCAAAGTCCTTTTAAAAAAAATCCTGACATCAGAGAGAAAAACTAAAAACGCAGTTTTACTACATTTGGCCCCTGGTTTCGCAAGTATATTGATTTTTTCGTGTTTAAAATTCGTTGTCGCACGGTGTACTCAGAGTTCAGATTCGAGTTTATGTAAGTTCAGTTAGAGGAACGATGATAGTTTAAGTTAGGTTAAAGTGGGTTATGTGGGTGCGGGACTTTGCCGAAAGACAAATTTAGGCCATAAATGGACAAGGAGAATGTGATTTGTCGAGAGCCTACAAAAGCCTAATCGATTTGTTGATAAACTCTAGGAATTTTCTGATGTTGACTGTTTTGAGGGTGCCCAAGTTGTCGAAGAAAGGAGTGCCTAGGAATGTCCGTCTTCGCTAAGGGAGTGCCCGGCAGTGTTACAGAAAGTGACTTAGGGAACGATAATACAATGGTACAAAGTAATCAATGCAAAAATAAGTTTAATCGCAAGGTTTTGCATCCGATCCAGGAGCTCCAAATGGGTTTTTGAAACCCCTGCCCATAGGTGCAAGTTAAACTCCAATTTATGTCGGAAATAGATGGTATAAATAATGCGGAGATCAGACGGAGTGAAATATTTTTTGCACCGCTTTAGGAAGCCGAGGCACTTGGCTGCTTCTTTCGACACGCCAAAAATATGATCGTTCCAACGAAGATCGTTCTTAATGGACATGTCCAGAAAATCAAGACCTGCCGATTCTGCAATACCTACACCAGCCATAACCAGGAATGTGTTGGGAGGTAATACTGGCTGTAAGTAAGATCACGCTTAGATCCAATTGAGACCTTAACGATGCCTGTAGGAGATTCGTTTAAAACTTTCACCTTTGGAACTTTGTATTTATGACAAGAAAGAATCGATTGAAGAATCAGATGGAAGAAAAGGAAAGCACCATTATTGCTTTCCCCCTAGAACTTTCAAATTTTTTTTTACTACAACAAACAGTCTAATGAAAGATCCTAGAAGATGGTCCTACTAGTGTTCGAGAACCACTATATTACTATATTTTTAGAACTTTAAAATTATTTTTTTTAATATTTTTTATTATGAAATGCCTGTTAGAAGGCTAAAGTAAAAGGAACCCTGTCATCGCTTTGTCTTTACATACTTACTTATGTTATGTTAACTGGCCACAAAAGTTCTCTCCAGGCGTCATACAACTGGTTCTCCAGCTGGTCACATCAAAATATGATAAATAGCGCATGCTCAATTTGGTCGTTCCACCGAAGACATGGCCATCTTTTCCCAGTCGACCTCAAACTAATTTGACTTTAGAAATTTGGAAATTCCCTGAACGACTGCAAAGGGGTTCGTTGCAAGGTCCAAGCAATAAAAACTCCATCATTGCTTTGACTTAAAAAAAAAAAAATGTTCCGAGTGATCTCGAAAGGGTGCCTACAGAAACATCAGTTGAAATAATTTAATTTAATCAGTTGAAATATTTTATAAAAATCTGTTTAACTATGACGACGAACTCCGCTTAAAAATCCAGGTACGACAAGTCCCATTATTGCTTTGACCTTTGACCTTTAGGGTTTTACAATTTTTAGCACAAGGACGAAAGGATGCGTTGTTAAGTCCAGAGTCTTATCAACGTGTTAACTTTAGTACCGTCAAATTTATTGTTTGACGAAAGAGAGACTCCTTGGCAGGCCCAAAAAAGAGGATGCCTGTTCATTACTTGGAGTGACAAGTGTAAATAATAATAATAATAATTGACTGGCACGACAGCCCGCTTACGCGAGACTAAGGCCTAGCTTCCCGCAACCACCCGTGTTGTGCGTGTGAATTTGTACACGGGTTGGAGGGACCTACAGTTTAATGCCGGTTCCGAACGGCAGGTTGGGAGCTTTTTCATAAGCAATTTTTACTCTCAGAGGTTTGCCATTTCCAGCTGAGAGGACAGCCACCGAAAGAGAAAACGAGTTTTCCCGTTATTTTTTTTTTAGGTGTTATTACAGGCAGTATTTGAACCTGAGGTTGCTGCCTGCGACTCGTGGTCCAACGCACTAACCAACTGAGCCACGGCGGCTGCAAGAGTGACAAGTGTCCAGCACAATTTCACTTTTAGCTTTAAATTTTTTTAGACTACAATAAACTGGTCATTGCAAAGGCCATATGGAAAAAGTCGCGTCATAATTTTATTTTTAGTTCCATCTAATTTATTGGGCGATGTTCAAAAGATTCGTTGCCAGGACCAAAGAGACAGGATTCCTTTTATGGCTTGATGTGAAGAGATAAAGAAGAGGCAACATAAGTTAAGATAAGTATTGTAGTAGCCTGAATTCGCACAGCGAATAATTTTAAATAAGTACAACCGGTTCGGGAATCTAGTTTCGTTGAAAATATTAAATACAAAAATATTGGCAAATATTTGTAGGCAATTAATGAATATTGAAGAATTATGCGGTGGGGAGTTCCTCCGTGACATCATTGCTTTAAAAATTACAGAGCGAAGGGCCGGCTGAACGAGATCGAGGGTCTCTGGGAAACTTGATGTCAAGGGCTGCTTAATGAAGGCCGCAAAATCATCCAACGGTGGGGCTGGCCAGATCTACTCCAAGTGGATCCGATACCTGACACTTTTTTGTCAAGGGGGAACGCAATAGCTGAGGTACAACGAATTGCAATGTCTACATGCCTGTATCCATTGACACTCGAAAAAATATATAATAAAAATAATAGAAGAATTATACAGCATCAAAACACTTAAAGATTTAGTGGAGTTCACTCTTCATAGCTTCAAAGCTTGTTTGACAACTAAGTCTGAGAATGATCACAATGAGTAAGATGACGTCATGCAGGTCGACATAAGACAGTCGGAAATCTATTTGAGGGCTTATCATGACTAGTTCAGTAAAAATTATTGTCTCTAAATGAGTCACTTGGCCCACTGTGCCGCCCATGCAGTATTTCCTCGCAATTGTGTGTGTATAATTGAAAGTATGAAAGTGTGTGTGGCGTTTTGCATACATACATAGACACATACTTATACTACATGCATATGTCCGATGTGTGAGTCGATTCAGCTCTACACACACACACACAAATGTGGTTTATTGTAATTGTGCAAACATCACTTTTTTCAGTGCTGTCCCTTTGCAGCAGTCACATGCGTCCACCTACTTCCGGCAACGTCGCTTCGCTTCGCATGTACCGTTACTGTTTTTAAACATTATTAATCAGAAGCGGAAGGAAATGGAAATGAGTGCGAGTGGGGGAATGAGTGAGCAGCGGCCACTTGTCAGTCACTGGCACTTAGTTATTTCGGGCACTTGATTTGCTGTTGCTGCAAATTGTTACTGCAATCACTTTTAATAGGTTTGCATTTGTGTGTTTGTGTGTGTCTGTGTGTTTGTCTGAGTGTGCGTGCAGGTTTGGTCAGCGTCCATTTGTAGGTAGGAGAGTCTTGTTAGTGCATGTTGAATGAATGAATGTTTGAATGTGTCAATGTGTGTGTGTTGTGTGTTCTATTTTGGAAAAGCGTATTTTGCGCTTTTAGCTGTGCCACGCACTGTTTTTCCAATAGAAATTGTTTAATTCGTCAGCAAGAGAAAATTGCCCCAACTGCATATTTTTTAATTACAATATTACAACATAACTTTTATCACTCACACAAATATTTTTATTTTTAAAGCAAACAAAATTCCATTGCATCAATAATTATTTTATAGAAATTCATGTGTTTCAACAAAATTTCGTCATAAAATCATGCAGCGCAATTTCACTTTTTCTTCCTCGTTTTTAGTTGAAAAATCTGGCATTAAAAATCTCAGTTGAACAAAATATCAGCAAAAACAAAATTAACTTTCAGTTGAAAAATACGATAAGAAAAAATTTTAAAATATTTACAAGTAAATGTGTATGTATTTTTGCTATTATGTAAACAGTCTCACAGGTATTTTACGTTTATCTGTGGCACAAATTAAATGCAATAAAAACGTATGAGCTCTGTGGACAACCTACAAATATTTCGTATGGTGTTTGCGGTTGCTGAGACAAAAAATTTCGTGTTAAAACGGTAGGAATTTAGAGTAAATAATTGGTTTCACGGATCAATACTATAAATAAATAAATAAATAAATAAATAAATATATGTAATATAGTACATATGTATTACTTACATACATATGTAAAATGCTGAAAACAACTTTTTTTAAAAACCTAATACAATAAAATGAAATCCCTTAAGTAACGATTTGCTTTATTTCAAAATAGTAGTTGAAAGTAGTTGAAATTTTAAAGTAGTTGAAAAAGTTCTAAAAAGGAAAGATTAGGTTTGGTCATATTTAAAAAAATACCCAGAGACTACTTTTGGTTTGAAACATAGGTCAGACGATAATTTTTAGAATGACGTCTGGATAGCTATAATTCTAGTTTTTGAGTAGACGAAGAGAGCTCTTAGAGTTCCCCATTAGAACTTACTGACAAAAATGTCACTAAGCACCCATTGCACTAATGAATTTATTTATATTTTTCACGAACCCTATTTGCAATAACTCAGAACTGGGTTTTAGTGACGACAGTATCCAAGAAATAATCTCAAAAGAAGAACTAGACTCGTTCTCAAGCAGAGTTGCCGCTTTTGGACTTTTCAGGCCAAAGTTGATCAGATTTTTTAACTTTGGTCCACAGGTCTGCTTAAACGAATTTCGGTCCGTTTTGTGATGTGAATATCTTTTAATTTGTACAAAAAATCGATAAAAAAAAAATAAAATTGTAATTGTAATAATTTGGTCGGTTGATGTCGGATTTGGTCGGAAGTTTGGTCGGAAAAAACATTTTCAAGTGGCAACACTGTTCTCAATTCTCAAGAATCACAGCAGTATTGCATTGGGTATTGAATGCTTGGTGATGCTGCTGAAAGTTTTAGTCATAAACTTAACAATCACTGTAGAACCAATGGGGACACAAATGAGAAGGAAACCATCTCGCATTTTCTTTGTAGCTGTCCAGCCGCAGCCCATACGAGACTATTGTTGACTCCATTAAATACGTTAATATTTTTGATTTGGAGATATTTAAGTTATAAATCAATAGGCCCATTTAATAATTGTTCTTCATACAACACCTGAAACCATGTTTTGCCACTTTAGACTCCGACACTTTAAAAAACAACCTTCTTAGTAGCACCGTTCTCTAAATCCTAGGCGAGGTTTCAGGGGAGGAAACAAACATGAATGAAACAAAAACAAAATGTGTCCAATATAAATCCATACTCCATAGTCCATAGTGGGTCCATAGTCTAAATACTAGAACATCCAAAGATTTAAGGTTCACCAGGGTCGAGGGCTTTCGAGGCGGGCCGTAACTCGGTAACGGGTTTTTATGGCCAGTTAAGAAAGTAAGGCTGCGGTATTAAAAATAGCAGATTCATGCTACTTAGACGGAGTCAATTTTCCGATGAGGGCTAATGCGTTCAATTTTGAAGTGAGAAATTTTGTTCTCGAAAGCGTAGATAACGTTTTTTTACTGCTTTTTTATATTGTCTGGAAAAAGTTATGCAATTTCGTACGTGTTGATCTAAAGAAAGTTTTGTTCTATGTAAGTTAAACTATGTAAGTTTAACTATTTAAGTTCATAAAAATTAATGCCACTGTTACCAAATGAGTCTCAACTTCAGCTCACGACCGATAATGGTGGGTTGAGAGTGGCTATAGTTGAACGAAACTTATGTTTCATCTCAGCCAAATGGTCCCAATTTCTTCTGTTTTTATGTAGAAGGGACTGCAGCCAACTGCTTGTGACCTAATGACGGGTAATTTACTATGAGAAATTCATATGGAAAATATAAGCATGCTATGAACTATGTCCAGCCTGTGGAGAGAATATGATGAAACTACTTACGCCCGAATCAGGTTTGAGACTTCGGACCAATGGATGAACGCTCGCCGTGAGATGGCCCAGTCGCTTAATATATGGATTCTTCATTATTATTAATATTATTGTTTTTAATTTTCGTCTTGTTCGAACCACTGCTCGCATATATCGATGTTGTCGAGAAAGTCGCGGAAAGTCCACAGAAAGAAAGTCGCTTAGCATCGCTGTGTATGTTGTCGCCATGCCATAAACTTCACGAAATAGTCAATCTTTGTGAATGAATTGATGCTTGATGGAACACTTGCGGATTATAATTGCTTCAATAATGGAAATTTTGGTTGCTGACATAGTCGCTGATCCTAAAATATGCCTCGTCCGGGAAGATGAAACATTTCCAGCGCCTAATTAGCGAACTCACAACGTTGTCCATGGCCGTTCGGCTTCAATTCTTGAGTCAGCACAACCTTATACCAATGGATCCGAAAATCCAAATACAAAGTAAGCCGACTTGACTCTCTGGTGATGTCCAGTTAAGGTCTTCAGTGCCGAATTGACATACCTGAGTCTTCTTCGATGCTGGCTGCTACGGCGACTTTGTTTCTTCACTTCGTAATAATCTTTGTCTAGTTGGTGGTTTAAGGTCCCAAAGAGTGTATCCACGCTGAAACTTTTCAACGATACGACAAATTGCCTGACCAACCCAACCAAAACAGTTGAATTTTTTAACATGGGGCTCCAAAATTTCGGTTATGTATGATTATTAAGCTATAGAATGCTCACAGGATTTGTTAATGTAAACATTAGCTGCAAGTTTGCTGAAGACAACTAAAAAGAATATGGAATATCTTAAGACTTATAATGGAAAAGCTGATATCGAAAACACACTAACACACACAAACTTTAGACGGTTGGTACTTTTAAAAGAAAACTAACTTTGTAAAATCCAGCTAGACTTTTGTTACTCTTCTCAGTACTACCGATTAGTTCTGACCAATTCCAGGTCAGATCTCTTATAATTAAATGTCCTTGATATCTTTGACAGTTGCTGTTGCTCCCAGTCGTGGATTCAGGGAGGGTTTTGGGGGTTGAAACCACCGAAACCGAAATATTAAGATCGACTTTAAAACTACATACAAATGAAAAGGTATTTTATAAATATTAAAGAATTACTTTTTGAACCCCCCCGCCCCCCCCGAAATGTTTTTCTGAATCCGCCCCTGGTTGCTCCTATTGGAAAAACTATCATTGCTATCCGGTCCCCTTCAGTAACAATCAAATCGTAAGATTTGCGCCTGACTGCTATATTTGGATTTTAGCTCCGATTTTCCGCCTATAGCGCACTAGAACTGCCCGCAAGACGGTCACCGTTTTAACATACCGTCATTCTACTCGTAAATGGTATTTTTTATTCTCAGCATTTACCATTTTATTCAGCGTAATAATATTTTTCACACACTTTGGGTACTTGCAAATATTTTTCAGAGCATATCTGACTAAAATTGGCCATTTGGGAGCGGTTTCGCTGTTGCGCTGCGCTACTTTTTCACCATTTACTTGGAAATTTTTTTGTTTTTACGCTTAGTGTGGATATCTGTTGTTGTTGTTGTTGTTTTCGCCCCATACATGTTACACACACTGGACCAGCGTGTGGGTAATTGCTTTAAAGCTTGCAGCAAGAAACGCTTTGAGGCCGACAAAAACGAAAAAAAACTTAAAATTAAAAAAATTAAAAAAAAAAGCGAATCAAGTCAAAAACCCAAAAGCGAATGAACGAGCGAGAAAGCGAAACGCAAACTCGATCATGTGCGCCGATTGTGATTTTCTTTTTGCTTTTTCATTTTAAATGAAATAATTGTGGCCCCTCGTTCGTTCGCTGCCGTTTTGAAGTGTTGCCACAAAAAAAAAAGGTTATAATAAAAAAATAACAACAACAAATATGCAAGGCGGCATAAGAGAAAAAAATAATAATTTATTGAAAAATTGTAAGCTGCGGCAGCCGGAGCAACAATCGTGCTGTGGCGCCTTGTCGTGCGGCGGCCGGCAATGATTTGGCGGCTTTTTTGTGCGACTGTTGTCTGTGCTGGCTGGCTGGCTGCCGTCGCTGCTGCTGTTGCACGCAATTTTTTTTCGGGAAATTGAAAATCGACAACAGCTATAACAACAACAACAATAACCTGTTTCGAGTATATCAATTTACTGCCATTAATGCGAGCATCTGGCAACGTTGGCCAATGCGATTTTATTTTGATCTTTAATTGACAGCAACAACAAAAGCAACATTTTTCCGGCAATCGTTGCCAAATCGACTTTGATTTCAGACTCTACTCGATATTTCGGTATTTGTTGAAAGCGGTTTTTTAAAGGCGTTTTCGCTTTTGTTTGAGTTAAGAATGAACATTGTTGTAGTATTGTTGTAGTATTGTTGTTTGTTGGTAGTTTTGTTATTGTTGTGGTATAGTTGCTTTGAGTGGTAAGTTTGTTGCGCTTATTGTTGCTGTCTTTCCTATACAGTGATCTCAGTGATCTATCCATGGATTAAAGGGTCTCTGAAGGGCCTCGATATCGGCCAAAAATTTCGTGGTAGACTGTGATTCAGTATGGACCAAATATGATCGAATGTTCAATCGATGATTGAAAACCAATGATACAACAAAAACAAAAATCAGTTTAAGTAAGGCTTCAACTTAGATTCTTATTGGGTGGTTCATCTACTACATTTATTAAAAAAAAATGTAGGGGAATTTAATATTTTTATTATTTATTATTATATTTTTATATATTATATAATAATATATATTATATACATATATATTATATATATATTATATATATATTATTATATATTTATTATTATATTTAATATTTTTAATTTTTCTAGACAATGTTGAATTGTCCCAGAATTATTGGGACATGTGTGTCCCAAATAATGTTCTTGTCATATTTATAGGTATAGATCTCATTCTGCCACTTTTTCACACTCTTTAGATAGCAAACTTTTATGTGGAACACGAGTGTCCTATTGATTGTGAAAGGGTTAAGTTGAGTTTCTGAGAGGAATTTTATGGTTTTGCACAAATGCATCGAACTAGCCGTGGACCAAGCAATGGGTTTCAGTTGGACATTCAATTTTGCATTTGTTATTGCAAAATGTTTTGTTGTTGTTGTTGTTTTTGTTCTTGTACACTAAGTAGTAATTTATTGTAGTTAGATATATTTTAAGTTTGTTAGTGTTGTTGTGTCTAGTTTCAGGATTTTATAGTATAAATTGATGTTGTTGTTGTTGTTGCAGTTTGTTTATTTTATACTACTAAATATTATTACATGTTTTTGTTGTAATATCTATGTTGTTGTTGGGGTACGTTGCCATAACAACTTCTTGCAGGTATTTTCGGTGTACATTGTTGTTGCACCTTTTTGTTTAAAGTGTTGTTGTTGTAAGCGTTGGCGTTGTGCATTGTTGTTGAAACTTTTTGTTTAAAATATTGTTGTTGTAAATATTGTTACTGTAAGTATGAGTAAATATTAGTCATGGTAAATATTGTTGTTGTCTTTGTTGCTGAAACTTTTTTTAAGCATTTTTGTTGCATATATTTACGTTGTTGTTGCATATACGTTTTTCTACATTCTTCTGCATTATTGTTCTACATTCTTGTGACAATTTTTTTTTCAAAGACTGTGCAATTTTTTCTGTTCTATGTTGTTGTTGTTTTTGTGGTAGGTTAGGTTAGGTTAGGTTACGGAATGGGTGTGTGCAGCAACCATTTCCACTCGGAGACCCTGTTGGGTTCATTGTGAATCCCTTCATTTTTCGGAAAACCGGTGTCCTTCCATTATCTGTTGGCATCCCTGTAGATCCAGACGGGATCTTTTGGGGTATTTGTTTGTTTGTTTGTTTGTTTTTGTGTTATATTGAATATTGTTTTGATATATTGTTGTAGTGTTTTGCTGTTGTTGTTGTTTTCTTATTGTTTCTTATTGTTTTTGTTGCCTGTTGGTTGCTTTTAAATTAGTTGTTACTTATAAACAGCTATTTCTGTTATTTTGTTTATTATTATTTATTCGTACACAACAATTTTTATTTTATATAATAATAAAGTATTATTTTTTAGCTATTTCTGTTATTTTGATTATTATTATTTATTCTTACACAACAATTTTTATTTTATATAATAATAATGTATTATTTTTTATAATATTATATTATTTTTTATAATAATAATATACAATTTGTTGTTGTTGTAATGTTTTATATTTCTATTAATTTTGTTATAATGTGTAATACACACACACATACATTTTGATGTTGTTAATCCACTGTTGATGTACACCACAATTGTTGCTTTAACAATAAAATACAATTCATTGTTGTTATTGTTATTATTGCAAATTGAATTTTGTCTATTTGTTGTTATTGTTATTGCTGGTAGTTGTTGACGCGCGCATGAAAAACGGTCGCCAATTGTAATTGAGCAGCGTTTGCTATTGGCGCTGTTGGCTGCTGTTGCAACTGTTTTTGTTGTTGTTGTTGTTGCTGCTGCTGGTGTTCTGTGTTGTCGTGTAGCTAAAGAAGCAATTTCAAGCTAAATTCATTTTAAGCATTGCTGCCGCTACGTTTTGCTGTCGCGCAACTGCCGCCGCGTCGCCATCCATCCTTCAGTCTAGTCCATTCAATCAACCGACCAGTCAGTCAGCCAACAACGGCGGCAGCAATCAACAAGTTTCGCTCGACTAGTGTCTCACCGAAAATTACTCGTTACATGTTGCTCGCATTTTCGTTAATGTTGTTTGGCTGTGGTGGTTGTTTTTGCTTTTATTGTTATTGTTGTTGTTGTGTAAAATTACACTCTGTATGGAATTCAATTAACTTGAATTTGTTGCACTGACGCGACGTGATGCCATGTTTGAGACACTTGCATATATAAACGTTGTTTTAGGCTTTATTGTTGTTGTTGTTGGTGTGTTTTTGTGTTTGGTTTCACTTTACGCAAAGCCACACCGACAGCGTAATGGATGACTGGACTGGATGGTATGGCTGGTGCTTGACTTTTGGGAAAGTAAGCAAAGTCAGTGACACGACTAGAGCAGAAAATGCGGGGAAAGCGGTTTTTGTGCACTTTTTTTTTTAACCAAAACTAATGCAAGCCAATTGAGGAATCCGGCACACGTTGCTTGTTAATGGCAATTGTTGTAGTATTGGGTATTTAAAGGTAATTTTTTCTTGGCATTTCAATTGTTTCTAAAATGTAATTTTGCAGAATTTTCTATCAATTTGTGCGACTGAAAGTTCCTAAATTCCTAGAATTCCTAGAAATACGGGCCTGACTATTAAAGAAAGCACCGAAGATTGGATCCACTATCAAAAATTGATTTATCTTATGACGAAAACTTCTAGTCTTGAGCTCTCAATTAATTGTTGAACATCAAATTCATCCGGAAGATCCAGTTCTAAGCTCTTAAATAATTTTTAGACAACTTTAAGGGAGAGGAGCTCCTATTTCTCAATTCTGAAAGCATTGTTGAACAGTTAAAGTGAATATAAGTTTTGATAGAAACTTTAGTTTGCCTTTGGTAATGAACGAAACTGTAAATTATGGATCGAACCTATTTTCGAATTTACTGTAACGGCGATCTAAACATTCTTAGGAGTACCGAGTTCCTTTTTAAACTCTTAGTACAGATTTAAATTTTCGATTTAAATTTTTAGTGAAATAATTTTCAGGATGTTCAAGTTACTTACTTAAGTTTTTTTTTTTCACTTTTTGTACTTTTTGTTGTCTGATAATTTCAATCCATAATAAAAATATAATTAATATATCGAGCTAACTATTCGTCACGAAGTTCCTGGTGCCAATTAAACTGATCCCGTCTTCTAAATTTTTAGTTTTTATTTTGAATCAAATTCAAATCAGCTCAAGCAACTTAAAGGATTTAATTTCAAACTTTCAATAGAATTCTAAACACTTTTTTATTGTTATGTAAAGCCGGTCTTACTAAGTAACTCAGTGCATGTACCCAGTTTAAATTATGAAAATATTTGTAAGCAACTGATTTGATTGAAAATAATTTTGCCTTTAATTCATACATTCAAACATTTGAAAAATTTAAACATTTTAAAAATTTAAACAGTCTTTTTTTGAACTTATTTTATCAAACACCGGTCTTAAAGTCCGGGATTTTAATTTTTGTTTTAATTTTGTACAGTAAAAACTTGTTTGCAAAAGTGTTTGTTAATTTGTTTTATTTGACTTATTTTTGCTCATTTTTATAATATTTTTTATCTTTTTGCCTTCTTTTTATTTTTAGTTTTATTTTTTTGCAATAAAAACTTTATTTACAAAAGTGTTTTTAATTTTTGATTAAAAAAAACAAATTAAAAAAAAAAAAGCAAAAACAAAAGGCAAAAAATATAAAAAAAATTGAATACTAATTACACTGCACAACAAAATCAAATTTTTTTAAAAATAACAAGGTTCTGACAACGGATTCTGGTAGAGAGGACCAAAAAAAAATATACGTGTATCGGCGTCTTGAAAGTTTACGTCTGCATTTTTTTTTAGGGGGGGTCAAAGTTTCCCCCCTTTTGCACGTTCTTATGGTAAATCGGCATACGAAAACCATGTTACCTTACATTTTAGGTATATGATGGGTTCAGCAATTCGATGTAAAATACTACGAAGAATATTTTTGTGGAGCATTTTAACCCTGTAGCTACTATTTTTATGGGTCAATTTGACCCTTTTTTTCTAAAATGCCAAAAATGTCCTGTAAAACAGGACTTTTTAAGGAAAAAATGTACCACGAAAATATTTGCCATACAATTCTACTGTAGGTTTCTCAATACATCAAAGCTCAGAAATTAATTTCAACGCCAGAATTAAGCCAAAACTGAAAATGAGTTTAAGTGTTTATTTTGTACTTAATCAAAATTGGTACTACAATGTCCTACAAAACTTGATTTTTGAGGGTTAATGTGTATGGGAAAAATGTTGAACGCAAAATTTCACTATAAGTCACCGTACAAAAGAAAGCTCTAGATATAATATATATAAATAAAAAAATTAGAACAATTTTGGATATTTAAGGTATTCCTTATATTTTTCGTTTAGCTCTTGGCAATTCCACACCGTTATCAAATAATGTCCAGCATACAAATAATGAATACACAAAGAAAGAATACTCTTGATTTTATACCGTTCCTCAATGGGGGCCAGTGGCGGATTCGGGTGGGGGGGATTGAAACCTCCCCGAAATATTAGGATCGACTTTAAAACTACATACAAATTAAAAGGCATTTTATAAATATTAAAGAATTACTTTTTGAAACCCCAGAAAATGAATTTTTGGTGACATATGAACACCTTGTTTTTCAAATGCACTCATCATGGTGTCGACGTGCATTCGAGCAGCAGGAGAACGATTTTTGCCTAGAACATTGTCAATGACTCCTTTAATGCTTTTCTATGCGACAATCTCATCTGGTGAAAGCATTTGATCGAATTCGGCGCTACGCATAAGCCTTTTTATCTCAGGACCAACAAAAACACCTGTTGTAATAAAAAAACGAGATTTTGTAAATTTATTGGTATGAAACAAATATGAAAAATTAAAGTTTTAGCATTCATACCTCATTTTATCTTTGTTTCGCTTAGTTTTGGAAACAATGTCTTCAGAAAGTTAAATACCGATCTATTTGTATCCAAACACTTAACAAAATTGTTTACCACACCAAGTTTTATATGTAATGGTTGTAAAAGAATTTTTTTTGTTGGCACAAGCAAGGGATGGAGAATATTATGCTCGCCTAATGTCCCTTCAGCTCTCGGCTCCCATTGTTTTTTCGAATATTGGTTGCCCTTCCATCTGCTATTCCACGTGCAAGTTTTGTAGGACATTGTAGTACCAATTTTGATTGAGTACGAAATAAACACTTAAACACAATTCAGTTTCGGCCTAATTCTGGCGTTGAAATCAATTTCTGAGCTTTGATGTATTTAGAGACCTATAGTAGAATTTTATGGCGAATATTTTCGCGGTACATTTTTTCCTTAAAAAGTCCTGTTTTACAAGACTTTTTTGGCATTTTAGAAAAAAAGGGTCAAAGTGACCCATAAAAATAGTAGCTACAGGGTTAAAATGAAAATATTCTTCGTAGTATTTTACATCAAATCGCTGAACCCATCACATACCTAAAATGTAAGGTTACATGGTTTTCGTATGCCGATTCACCATAAGAACGTGCAAAAAGGGGAAAACTTTGACCCCCCCTAAAAAAAAATTCAGACGTAAACTTTCAAAACGCCGATACACGTATATTTTTTTTGGTCCCCTCTACCAGAATCCGTTGTCAGAACCTTGTTATTTAAAAAAAAATTTGATTTTGTTGTGCAGTGTTATTAATTCAATATTCCAAAATATGCAAAACATTAAAAAATAATAATATTTCAATTATTCAAAATATAAATTTTTGTGATATTTTGCTTTTTTGGTTCAATTACTTACACTAAAAACTTTTTTTACGAAAATGTTTTCAGATTTGATGTGTCTTATTTTTAATAGTTGTTTTAAAATAATTATTAATAAATTGTATGAATCTTTTTTTAATATATTGCTTTATTTTAATTTTTTGTTTTCTATTTTCTTACAGTAAATCTGTATTTACAGAAGTGTGCTTTTTATTTGACATTATTTAATTATTTAGAATTCATTTTTTTTTAATTCTTTGTTTTCCTTATTTTACAGTAAAACCTTCTCTTTACTAAAAGGATTAAGTTTTTTTTTATTCAATGGCTTTTGTTCATTTATTTTAGCTTGCCTGATTTTGATTGTTTGTTTTTTTATTTTCTTACAGTAAAAATTAGGGGGCACAATAGATCTTCTAGGCTGCAATGCACTATCCCCGCAAAAACTAATAAAGTAAAAAGTAAAAAAAAAATTTTTTTTATATTTTTTCTTAGACATTAATTAATAATTTGTATTATTGTCTCCTAATAGATATTTTGCCTTTTTTTGATTTGTTGTTTTCATTATTTTACTGTAAAAAGCTTTTTTAGTGTTTTAGTGTTTTTAGTTTTTCTTGTTTGACTTAATTAATTTTGTAATTTGAAAATTTTGTAAATTTAATTTTCTTCAGAATTATTGCCTTTGACCTTTTTATTTTGTTATCCTTTATTTTTTTTACGATTTCTGTAGCTGGTGCTTTGGATTTAAGCAAACCAAGAGGAAAAGAGTGCCCAGTTTTGTATAATGAAAACACTTTTAAGATGAAAACATAACTTTATCATCTGCTTTCAAGCTCTAGCAGTGTTTTTTGATGACTAAACATTCCCAGCCGCAATCTTTGGCAACGCGCTTTAGCAAATCGTTTGACTGAAACATCTCAGTTCTCATACTTTAGACCACTTTTTTAGTCTAACTCATCATACGGAAAGCTGGCATCAATAATTTATCGGCATCAATAATTTTTATAATTTATGTGTTTGCATACCAGAGGCTCTTGGTTCGATTCCTAGTTCGAGCTGATTAAACACTCGAAGAAAAATGTGTGTTCTAAGACATGTTTAAGAAACAGTGTTGCATACACTTTTCAAACAGGTGGCATTTGTGGTATTCCAAAGGAACATAAAAAGGCCTTAGTGTGTCTCATACAGAAGCAGCCACCATAACCTAACCTTATCATAAACGAAGAAAGCTCTAGAAGTATTTTCTCTTTACCTAAATCCTCAAGAATAACTAAATACGAAATGACTAGTCCCAAGTTTTGTATCATAAGCTGAGAGTTTAGTGCTTCAAATCGAATATTTTTTCAATTAAAAGTGAGTACAACTTTAGATTGAATGTGAACTGGGTAGGCTTAGTATAAATTTTCAGCATCAAGTTTGAGTAAACCTGGACATTGTGAGGTCCTAGTTTCAAGGTCTAACAGCTTCTTCGGTCTAATAGTTTCTTACTTCATATATTAAAAAAATACTTCTATGCAGTTTTTGTAGCTGTAAATATTCAGTTTTTAACATATACCACCTGTTTTCGAACTCTAAGCATAGATCTTTGGAAAAATGTAAACAATCTGTTCTTAATTTTAGAACTCAAGTAAAGGATGATGAGACAGGCAGCTTGCCAACGACTTGGCTGAAACATTCAAAGTCCTTTAAGGTCCAATGTGATGTCCGAAGAATCAGGAAAACCACCAGTTATACTGTGTTTGGATTTTGTCGAGATCAGCCAGCGATTCTGACGAATATGTCGACATACTTCAGTGACAGACGCGAGGAGGGCTTGAGGGTTCAAACTACCAACGCCCAATTGTTCATTTGTTACTTAAATTTTAGGTGGCAAATATGGTTTCAAATGGTATTATGGCTCAAAATTGTATACAGAATCCTCCAAAATCTGTACGCTCCACTGCTCAGATTATCAAATTTTTGGCTGCTTCGGCTTAAGAAGAATCAAACTATATCTTTTTAGGTATATTCGTTAATGATCGAAAGTGTTTCCTGTGCTGTCAAAGTTACATTTAGTATCATAGTTTCATAATGGGTACTTCACAGTCTCAAACGAACAAACTCACATCACACACATCAGTGAAGCATTTTTATTTCCATATTTGTTTGCCACAAATGAAAATGAATGGACTTTATCGTTTATTATTCGACATTTTGCAATGCGATTTCCAAAGCATTGCAAATTCCCCGAATCCGAATGGCAATTTGGATAAAGTTAATTAGAAAAGGATTAATCAGCTGTAATCGCTGCAAATCTCTGCCATGCCATAATTTTTCATTACTAATTTTGCAGTAATTCGTAATTTGCTCTGTAGCGGAGCCAACATCAAAGACTTCCCCAATGCGAATAGCAAAACGACAAGACAACAAATTATGCGCGGCCCACAAGCCCCACAAAACAATGGCACAAAGTAATAAAATTTTGCCAGGCATATAAAAATCCAAATCATTGCAAGCTAGTCACACACACACACACACACACATAAACCGATGCAGACAGACATTCAGCCAGACAACGGTAAAGGAAGGAGGTAACGGCAGCGCAGGATTTCATTGTACGCAACAATGTGAGCATTAGTGCAGTGAAGCAAATGCGAACAAATGAAATGAACTGAAATTGAAGGAAAATGCTTTCTGCTTGCGCCAAAAATCCATACAAACACACAAATACACAAATACCGGCAGGCAGTCATGCACACACACACACAGTTATTGGCACATAGACAGAGCCAAATAAAGGCGGCTGTAAGTTTTGCCAATGTGGGCTAAAACAGCAAGGACCCCCTTCCTTTTCTTGTCCCAACGTTGCAGCAATGGTTGCTTGTCTTCAACGCCCGCTTTGCTGCCGGCGCCGAGTTACACTTGTAATAAAAATCAAATAAATACCGACAGAGCGTTCGCAAAGCAGCTGCCAGCACACAAACACAAATAAACAAACCTGCAAAAAAGTAACACGGCAACCCTCGTTAATTCGTAATAAAATCCGATTATAACCACAAAAATGCGGCGGTATATTAACCAGTCGAGGCGCGCAAGGTGAACGCGCAAACGGTGTTGAGCGCTCGAGACGCGGCGGTTATTGTTGTCTACATGATTGTTTTCTTTTCTACATGCTATAATATTAATTTGACAGTATAGTCTTTGTTGTTTGCTGATGTTGTAAACAATTAAAAAAGTTGTCTACATTATTTAATAAGTCTATATATTTTCTACTTAATGTTTGACATTATTTTATGACAAATTTCGCTTCACTTTTATACTCTGCAGTAAAAGAAAACTTCAAAAGGTTGTCAACATTGACTGTTATTATTGTTGGGATTGTTGCGGGGATTGTTGTTGTCTACATGATTGTTTTCTTTTCTACATGCTAAAATATTAATTTGATAGGTTTTTCTTTGTTATTTGCTGATGTAAACAATTAAAAAAGTTGTCTACATTATTTAATAGGTCTATATATTTTCTACTTAATGCTTGACATTATTTTATGACAAATTTCGCTTCAATTTTATACTCTGCAGTAAAAGAAAACTTCAAAAGGTTGTCAACATTGACTGTTATTATTGTTTACATAAGTTTTTACGTTTATGGTGGCTGAATTGTTTAACGTACATGATTTTTTTAATATGTTTACATACTTTTTACAATATTTTTAACATTTTTTTACCTTTTTTATGTAGTAAATTTTATAGTTTACCTGGTAATTGAGGCCTATTTGAATAGTTTACATGATTTTTTACAGTGTTTATTTATTGCTTTAATATTTGTAATGTTGAGCGGATATTTAATTGTTGAATTTATATTATTTCGATATTAATTATATATTTTTTACGTTAAAAATAGCCCAATTGTTTACTTTGCATGATTTTTTTACGTGTTTATTTATTGATTACAAAATTTTCAACGTTGTTTTTATTTCTCATATAGGTAGTAAATTTATAAGATAACTTAATAATGGATATTGAATTGCTAAAGTTATATTATTTATTTATTAATTATTTATTTTTAAAATTAAAAATAGCTAAATTGTTTACTTTGAATGATTTTTTTACTTGTTTATTTATTGTTTACAAAATTTTCAACGTTTCCTACATTTTTTATGTAGTAAAGTTTTAAGATAACTTAATAATGGAAAGCCTATTGAAGTCTGAAATTGAAGCCTATGTAGTTTACATTACTTTCTACATTGTTTAGCTGTTCATGGATGACAATATTTACATGTTTACATTTGTATTATAGACAATTCTCTCAGTAACGGATTCGTTAGGCCTTTATTATGTACTTTACATAATTGTCTACATTAAAAATTCGTTGTTTACTCATGTTCTTTACATAATATTTTTTTTTTTTTAATTTAAAAAATTGTTTACATTACATTTGCATTGTTTACCATAGTTTCAATATCTTGTACATCATATTCTACATTTATTTCTTACTTTATTTTGATTTCATACTTTTTCAGTGTTCTTAACAAAATTTAAAGTTCCAATTTCATTGGTTACGTTTTCGTAATGCTTGCCAAATTTTTAGAGTTTTTACATAACGTTTTATAATTGATGTTCGATATTAACGGTATTTTTAGTGATTTTAATAAAATGTAGAGTTCCCATTTTTTTAAACTTTTTTCAATTCTTGTCAAATTTTGAAAGTCTTTCACACAACGTTATACATTAAATGCTCAATGTTGACGATATTTTTAGTGTTTTCAATAAAATCTAAAATTAGGATTTCATTGTTTACCTTTGTATGCCTAATTTGTAGAGTTTTAACATAACATTTTATATACGGTGATCAATGTTTACAGTAATTTAAGTGTTTTTAACAAAATTTTAAGTTCCAATTTTATTGTTTACCATTTTTCTCAATGCTTCCCACATTTTCAGAGTTTTTTACATGACGTTTTACATTCGATGCTTCGATGTTTTAAACAAAATGTAAAGTTTAAATTTCATTGTTTACCATTTTTCTCAATGCTTGCCAAATTTTTAGAGTTTTTTACATAACGTTTTACATTAGATGCTCAATGTTGACGATATTTTTATTGTTTTCAATAAAATTTAAAATTCGGATTTCATTGTTTACCTTTGTATGCTTAATTTTTAGAGTTTTTACATTACATTTTACTTTGGGTGATCAATGTTTACAGTAATTTAAGTGTTTTTAACAAAATTTTATTGTTTACCATTTTTCTCAATGCTTGCTAAATTTTTAGTTTTTTTTACATAACGTTTTACATTCGATGCTCAATATTTACCGTATTTAAGTGTTTTAAACAAAATGTAAAGTTCCAATTTCATTATTTACCTGTTTTCCTAATGTTTACCACATTTTTGACATTTTCTACATTACGTTTCACATTAATGTTTAGTATAATTTTAGTGTTATTTACATAATGTAAAGTTTTAAATTTCAAGTTTACCCATTTCCCCTTTGCTTAAAATGTTAAAGTGTTAATTAAATAATTAATTAATAATAATAATAAAATTAATAATTTTTAATTAATTTTTGAAATAATTTGCTCACTATTTACCATTTGTTCTTTAAATATTAAATATTGTTTAGAACTTAACACTGCATTTTTATTGTTAATCTGTAAGTAAAGAATTATTTATGTATTTTGCATAATTGTCTACACAGTTTGATAGTTGTTTACAATCTTTTTACATCCCCTGTTAGCAGCAAACTCAATTCTTTACTAACTTGAGGCCATTGAATGAATGAGGAGACATAAATTTGAAGTCATATGAGTAGTTTTCGACATAGTTTAGGTACTTTTATTTGAAAGTTGAGAGCTTGCACAGCTTTTCCAAAATATTTAGAAATTTATTTTATTTTCAACCAGTATCTCTTTGCATTGCTTACATTTAATAGAATAATGTAGACAATTTCAAACAATTTCATATTTAAAATATTTTAAAATTTGATTAATTTTCAACCAGCATCCCCATGCAATGTTTACATTTAATAGACTGATGTAGACAATTTCAAATAATGCACATTTCCTTTGCAACAACACTTGCAGTCAAGTGAATTGGCGTGATCGAGTGGCAAGGTTAACTTTCCAAGAGCATTTATTGGCATTACACCCCCGCCCCCTCCCCCACCCCGGACTTTGTTCCCATTACCTTTCCGCCCTCTGTTGTGCGCCACACACACACAAAAACCTTGTCGAATCCTTTGTCTTAACTACCAGTAATCTTCATTGTTGTTGTTGTAATATTCACCTTAATCCGCCCATTCATAGACGCAGCAGCGCAAGTTATTGTT
Source organism: Melieria crassipennis (assembly GCA_963668005.1). Taxonomy (NCBI): domain Eukaryota; kingdom Metazoa; phylum Arthropoda; class Insecta; order Diptera; family Ulidiidae; genus Melieria; species Melieria crassipennis. Next base: position 5,513,802 of record OY764963.1, read on the forward strand.
GTGTCTGCGCCCACCTAAACCCTCTCCCCCCGCATTCCCTTTCCAGCGACCCGAATTGAATGCTAATAACGCCTATTACCGAATTACAACCCTGTAGAGAAATTTATTACCACCCGCTGCACACCCGGCGCGTTGCAGTGTCTGGCCGGCTGATACCAAACCTTACTCGACTCACTCCACTCACCTCCCCCCACAACCCATTCGCCTTGCCGCCCATAAAGCATTTTTGGCCGTAAGCGAAAATTCGAAATTAAATGAAATGTAAAAAGCTTCGGCAGCGCCAATGTACACAAACAATAAACACCGAAAGGAGAAAACAAAAACAGCAACAAAAACACAACCAAACAAAACAAAAGTAAAAGTAATAAAAACATTAGCGAAAAGTTGCCGCCGTCGATATTTGCAGACCGCCCGAATCGAGCGGGAGTGCAGCCGACATTGGGGCGCGGCGGCAGTTGATATCTTTGAAGCTTTTAAATTATATCCTTGAGCTATAAAACGCCGGTCTGGAGCGAGTCTGCACAAAACAACAAAACGACAAAACAAAACTCAGCAGCTTTTATCAAATTTCTAAATGTCTTGGCAAATAAATGTGTAAACACTGTTGTTGCTGTTGAGGACAATTGGCATTGGCAACAGTGGGTTGCACAGTTTGCACTTGCCTAACACTGACAAGTGAGTCTAATGCCAATTCTAGAGCCAATTTTTGGTAATTACCTGAATGAGTGGTATCACCTTTAATGGATAAAGCGGCCAACACACGTGTAAAAATTTCTACATGAACACAGTGCGTCTGTGTGCGTAAGCGTATCGATTGTGAGGATTGTATGTAAACATTTATACCAATAATTATTCTATTCAGAGTTTATCCTATTTCGAGTTTCTTCCTGAATCTAATTTAATAAATTCCAGATAAATTTTCATTCAAAATTTCTTCAATTTCCAGCTTCTCATGCCATCTGCTTTTCAAGCATTTACCATTGCATAAGCCACAGTTTTCACACATGTCAGACTTGGCAACAAAAATTTACCTACGTTTAAATATGTCAAAACTTAATTACCCCCAAAAATATTTTGCCGCATACAGTCGCCCGCAAGCATTTACACAATTTTCAATTTTTGCCTGCATTGTTTTATCAACATAAATATTTTTTGACAATGCGGTTATGTGGCAAAGATATGAATATGCAATCATGTTATGAGCAATTAAATTTAAATTAACTTTTATATGTACGAATGTTAATGTTGGCAAACGATTGTCGCTTCTTTTTTGTTCATATACAATTTTAGGTTAGGTTTACGAACAACTTTGCTATTAAAAAATATACTCGATGATCAAAAAAGGTTTCATTGTGATGCAAAAAAGTGCTAAGTGGTATTTTCTTTGTTCAGAGTTTATTTAAATATTCAGAAATCAGACCAAAGAGTACATCACCTTAGCATTTGGAAGATTCTCGCAAAGGGTTATCTACCTCGAAATTTATCTTCATTTTTTCTCTAACTTCTTTCGTTCAATTCATTCTATTACACAACTCATACATAACGGTATGTATGTATGTATATGTTATACACCATAGTTTTACCTTTAACACTGGAATGCCAGACCAAGTCAAACTTACTTAAATGCTCTCAGGGAACTATCTCACAGAATATGGTAAGCATTTTTTAAAAATAATTTGGCTTTAAAATATAATAAATGCTATGCAAGATTTTGTTTCACTAACAATGCAGTAAAATCATAAAAGAGATCTCATAGAAATTGTTACTCCTTTGGGCATTTTGGTGTTAATATTATCCTCACAATTTGCCAAACCATCTCTACTTACTTACAAATCTTCTAAGCCTTATAACTATCCAAATATTTTACAATTCACAGACATCCAATACCAACACAAGTACAGGTACATTATAGCTATTACACTCTTTAACCCTTTCGTGACAGAGTTTTTTCTCTTTCTCTCTTTTTCTTTTTTTTTTTAACTACAAAGAAATTTGGAAACAGGATTTAAAAAAAGTGTGTTTGGGATCCAAGCAAAGTCCTTGATTCTTGATCGTCATTCAAGGAGCTTATAATTTTCAGCAGATGAATTGACTTGAAAAATCTGTCAAATATAAAACCCGCATTAATGGAACGAGTAATGGAAGATAATTTTGTTATGCCTCTTTAACCAATCATTCGAATATTCGGCAAATTTACTGAGACATATTGTCCCAATAGTCGCAAAAGGGTTAAAGCTGATAATCTTCCCTATCCTACTTTTTTCAACTCTTCTTACATATTCTATTCTTATGTCTTACACCCTCTATACATTTTTTACCAGTTACAGCTTTCGACAACATTTTTGTTTCTTCCTTAGATTTTAATATTTTTCGCCTTTTCTTTATCATTTTTACTAATATACTGTATCAGTTTATGTTTGATTAAAATTATTGCCTATGCAATTTCAATCGTTTTAAACGTGAAGGATTCCCATGCAATGACATCTTTCGTGGTTATCTTTCTGAAGAAGGAAACTAAACGGTCTTAATTTCTCTTTTCCGTCATAGTTCATGCATCAATATAGGTTCCTGAATGTAGTGGTTGTCTTTCTGAAGAAGATAAACAAATGGTCTTTCTTACTTCTTACATTTTACTTTCTGTGTCAATGCCCGTTCCTGACTGTCGTGGTTGTGTTTCTGAGGAAGAAAACTAAACGGTCTTACTTACTTCTTACGTCTTACTTCATACCATAATGTCCGTTCCTGACGAGGGAAAACAAGTTCTTGGCTTCGCATTGCTTATTTAAGTATTTTATCAGCGTCACTATAAACGACAGAGAAATAGAAAGATTTGTATGGGAATGTTCGTGGTACAAATTTTCATAAATTAGGAAATTATCCTGCAAATTATACTAGAAAATTATCCAACGTCTTTTGCTCCTGTCAGCTTTCATGAGATCCGTGCAACTGCCATCTGACCAAACCTAAGTGATATTTTGAATCACTCAATTTATTCCAGACCACTGAAATAATCTTTCGAATCGGTTCGGTTCAATCCACACCATTGAAGGTGCATGTACTTCCAACATGTTCTGTGCTGTTCATCCCTATTAAATCTTTTCTTTTAAGCTTCCGCGACTCCTTTAATTGATATACTTTTTTTCTGTTTAAAAACAATTTTGCGTTTCGTGAAGTAGGCAACTGGCCTCCGTCTGTTATTTTTTTAAATCTTCTGGTTGTCTGTCACTTTACGTATTCCAGAAAACCATGTCAAGAATGCAGGCCAGGCAGATTCCTTCAGGTAAGGAATATTCGGCATTACGGATTTTATTGTTTTATATCATTTTTGTGCATACTTTATAAATTTTTAGATTTTCCAAAAAATATTACTTATGATTTTAAGTATTTTTTACTATCTTGTTTTTGCCTTCCACAAAATCTATGATGTGTATTACTTATTTCATCAGCTTAAAAAGAGAAGGAGAAGCCTATGTGTCCCAGCTCTCATTTGCCGACACCGTATAGTGTTGCCCCGCTTCAGATTCCATACATCCTTACTGCCACAATTGGCTTAATCTGGTCTAAATGAGATCTGATTCAAAAACTGTCACTGTTTTCTGCATCCAGTGGCGCAAGAAAAAAAGGTTTTGGGATTTCAAAACGCCCAAATATCCGTTTCTTACAGAAGTTGTGGGTAACAAACAGTGGCGCACCGCCAAACACAAAAATTGCTGGTACAAAATATGGTTTCGAATTTGGCTCAAAAGTTGTACGCAAACCCCTCTCCCCTCAAAATGAAATCCTTTGTGCGCCACTGGTAACAAATATGATTTCAAATAGTTAGTATTGGGCTCAAAAGTTGTATACACATCCCCAAAAATGAAATGATGTGTGCGCTACTGCCAGCATTCATATATTTCGCAGTTCATATACCTTCTCCAAACACTTCCTTATGTCGTTTTAAGCACCAGCTTTCCTTTCATCTACATTCATACGTACATAACACACATGGATCTCCTGGACCAGTACGCGGCCGAAATCATGGCCTGGCAAGGAATGCGACGCACAGTGTCGCGAGTGTGGCCAAAAATGGTAAAAATCAGTGTTACAAAATGACTAAAATGAATACGACAATCGACAGATAATATCTCAACTAAGAAAACTCCGTTTTCCGATCTTCAATATCTTACTCCGTTCCATTTTTATGTAGCTTCAAAGTTGATTAAAAAATACGCATTCGTTCCAAGTTTGTGGGTAATTCTTTATGCTGAATGAAAAATCAATTAAAAATATAATTTATGTACTAATATAGTCATGTTATATATTAAATGAAACTTGGGAATTTTTCCTGTATGGCAATACTATTTTTGAGTTTGTGCTTTGAAATAACTGTGAAATCCCGTTACATTGAAAAATTACGTTTTTCGGTTTGCTTCTAACAAAGAACCAAAAGTTTGGTGGAAATAAGTTTAAAAAACGTCAAAAACACTTTTTTAGTTCCAACTCTAAATTACTCAAAAAAGTATGTATTAACATAATCCGGAGTATTTTTTTGCCTTTAAGTGCCTATTTGGTTGTTATTTGCATTTTTCTAGTGACGCCTCCACTAAAAATACGTGATTTCTTCGAAGTGTGGCGTAAAGCTGAATCCAGAAAGCGCTCAATAAAACTTGATTTTCTTATAAATTTACTTAAAGATAAGACGGGCGTTCATGTTAATTATGAACAAAAGCAAAGTTTGCGTCCCCACCTAAACATTTACTTTTTGCAGTGGCACCTACAGTCAAAAATTGTGATTTTTTCGAAGTATGGCTTCCGACGTTCAATGAAAGTAGCGGCAAAGCAGCTGCTGAACTGATGAGCTGTATAAAGGACAAGGTTGGCACATTGTTCGTATCATCAAAAGTAGGCAGAATGCCACGCCCACTTTAAAAATTTAAACATTTATACCAAAATATAGTATCACAAGCTGAAAAAATTAAATATGAATTCATAAAGGAAAAGTTTTGGCCAGTTTATATATATGCTCCAGCTGCCACGCCCACTTTAAGGTTTTAGAAAGCTTACCAATTAAAATTACATAGTAGAACGAGTATCGCAAACAGCCTTCTAAAAATACGGTTTTAGTTGTAGTAAAATACGAATATTTTTGAAAGTGGGCGTGGCAGACCGTCCATTTTTAGTGTCAGATTTTATGTAATTATTTTAAGCTCATATACATATATTTCAGTTTGGTCGTTAAAATATCTACAAACTTGCCGAAGACAGTAAAGCGATATTCGGAACGATTTAGGACCTATTAGCATTTAAACGTTCGAAGACTTCAAAGACGGATTTCTCTTAAACTAGAACCAATCCAGCCAAACGGCTGATGGATTTCAACTCAGAAAAGAAAAGTCGCTCAGTAGGTCCCCCCAAGTCTTAATTTTTGAGGGTAAATTTCACGCACAGTGTAATTATTCCTTTACACTCTCTATTTTTTACTAAAAAAAAAAATTGCTTAAATTTTACCGCGAAGACCTTGAAAAATTTTACAAATCAAGCTTTAAAATTTTTCGAGTTGATAATTATACATTTTCTCGACCAACTTGCAGAGTTGCTTGAAAACTCACTCCAGATATCTAAAATAAAAATTGCCTATTTTGCGCTTTGGCGTTTGCTTTACATTGTCACCCATGTTTTGTTGTGTTGTTGAATCACTGCGATGCGCTGCGTAGCCGCACGCCAAGCAGGGATAAGCAGGACATGACACTCGAGTGGAAAAAAATACAAGACTTATCAAGAATTTTAATTGCGTTTGCAACAGCAACAACAATAACAACAATAAAGCACAAAACAGAAACGCAGCGTGCGGCCAAACAACAAGTTGAAGCTAATTTGATTTTATGGCAGCATCCTAAATTATCTAATTGCCGCTTACGGCCAAATGGGCAGCACAGCCAGCACAGGCGGCTTCGTCCTGCCAGCAACATAGTTGTTGTGCTGCCAACAATGTCAACTGCTAATTATTGCAGATTGTTGTAGTTGAGAAACGAAAACAAAAAAATAAAACCAAATTAAGACCTAAAAATGTTTGTCACACACACAAACATACATACAGACGTAGTCTTAGACGCACACATGCACGCACGAAGCACTACGATTCGGTTATAAATTGCCTTCGAGATTGCAACGTTATCCTTTAATTCTACTTATCGGCTCCACTGTCTGAGCAACTAAAGTATTTGCCGCCTCTTGTTATGCTTCGGGTTCGAGTTGCGACTCGCAGCAAACGCAAACAATTCCGCAAGACACAACGACTGTTTGGGTTTCCGTCATTAAGTCGCTGCTTTGTTGTACGTTTCACGCTCGCTTTAATTGTATATGCAATGTAAAAACAATCGCCATATTTGTGCTCGGCATTTATGTAACTGCCAGTTGTCTTATCTCGGCGGTGTCTATCGGAATAATTGGATTTTATGGCCCTAAGCCGGCGAATATTGACAAAAACGACTTTCAGCTAAAATGCCATTCTAATAAACATTAAATTGTTGGCCCCAAGGAAAAAAAACGAAATTATTTCTGTCGAAATATTCGAAAATCACACCATTCTAAACCAAATCGTACATACAAATATACAACTCGAAAACGCAGAGTGACAACAAATACTCGTGCGTTGCTACTAAATCCGGCAAATCCCTTTAAGCCTTCCATTAAATTTGTCAATTCCTTGCTTCATATCAGATTAGCATGTGTGAGTGTGCAATGTTGTTATTGTTGTTGTTGTTGTTTGTTGCTTGCTCTATTCTAAACACGCACACACGCACACGAAATCCCTTTACGGCGCATATCAATTGTAAATGCAGGGATTAACTCGCAAGTTACTATTATGATCAAGATAGACGTGAGTGCCGCCCAGCCCCTCCCCCTCCCACCGAATTTGTTAGCTCAAATGTCGACATTTAACTGCAAACATATACCCCATACATATGTATGTAAATGTTTGTGTAAAGTCCCCACCTCACACCACACACTGGCAGTGTTGCACACTTGTATGCTAATGTGTGCCGTATCCTTGTGCCAAAGCCATAAATAAAACACGCTTAGATTGCCAGTGAAATGAGATAATCTTAGCTGTGATTTTTGAGCTCAGGCAAATGTTATTTAATATTACTTAGTGCGCCTTAGTGATGCCCGAAAATGCCATTGCAACGCCTCTCTGCGCACATTCGCGCCGACAGCCGCTGCACGCAAATTTTCTGTATTTGTCTCATTTGCGAGCAATTCGCAATTAAACGCTGCAACATTTTCACGCCGACGATAGGATTCGAAATTTGGTTGTTGGCAATACGCTGCCTATGGGATTTATGTATTCAAGATCTAAAGTCTGATTGTATGATTTTGTTTTTTTTAATTTATCAGGCCGTTTGAATAGACTACTAGCAGGCAGGGACTGAACTATTATAAATTTTTTAAGAAATTAATTGCAATGTAACTATTACAATGCAACAACAATTTTATTTGTTTATTATAATTATTATTTGCGTCAATTAATTTATACGTTTCATAATAACTGTTATGAGAAATAAATATTTTTTTCATTCTGGATAATTATTACTTTGGGAGTTTTTTGTTTACGTTGCATCATAACTTTTATTTATGACTTTTTTTATTTACGTTACCGATAACTATTATTTTGAGAAAATTTTTTTATGTTGCCTCATAACTTTTATGAAAGAAATTTTAATTCACGTTGCCTTACCACATTTTGAGTATGAATTGATTTTTAATGGTTTAGTTGTTGGTGGAATTTAGGTTTCTGCAATTAATTTGCGTTTGTCAATTTAAGGGGGGCACTCCATGAAATGGTTTCAAAAAATCTATTTTTTTTTTTGCTTTAATCGAAAGATATATCTATTATGCGAGACAATTATTGCAAAGTTTCAAAGTCGAACTCTGAAAACTTTCGGAGACACAGTTCTTTTCGCCGAACGAGCGCTCAGCCACACCAAGTGTTCCTAATAACTTTCGAACGCGTTTCCTCATAAACACGGTTTTTGTAGTCCGTCCACATGATAAAAGAAAAACTACTGAACCGATCTACACGAATATATACTCGTTTTGTAGGATATTGAACAGAGAAGTGGAAGAGGTTCATGACCTCTGAAATCTATTAAAAACAATTTTTTTACTGTTTTTTTTAATAAAAACAAGTAAGAAAAAACGAACTTTTTTGTAGTTTTTATGGCTTTGTTGCTAAATTTTGAAAATTTTTATAGTTTTTGAGGTTCACGCACTTGCGACAAGCCTGTTGATTAATTTGATATATAATTTGTATGTTTCAGACTTTAACTTCGGACGGCATCGTGTGGACGGGAAGACGTCTTTTTTTTAAACCAAGCCTCGGAAGATGATCAATATGTTTGCCATTTTTAATTTTTTTTATGTATAACTTTTTGTTTTTGAACTTTTAACTAATACCTACCGATGTTCCAAACGGATTGTTCCTGTCTCTTTCTTTTTTTGTACAGTAAAATAACGAAAATAGGTCATTTTTTTGAGCGTTTCATGGAGTGCCCCCCTTAAAACAATTAAAAATCAATTCATATCCAAAATGTGGTAATTCAACGTAAAAAATTTTGTTTTCAAAATAATAGTTATCGGCAACGTAAATGAAAAAAAAATCATAAATAAAAATTATGAAGCAACGTAAAAAAAAAAAATTTCTCAAAATAATAGTTATCGGTAACGTAAATTAAAAAAAGTCATAAATAAAAGTTATGAAGCAATGTAAAAAACAAAAACCCTAAAATAATAATTATAGACAACGAAAAATATATTTGTTACTATAATAGTTATTATGCAACTCAAAAATATTTATTATATGATAATAGTTATAGGCGACGTAAACAATTTCTTATTGGGAATAATTATTGTAAAACAATAAATTCAGAAATTTCTTAAATTAGGGCAATTTTTTCATTTCCAAAAATATGGATAATAATTATTTTAGGTCTCTGCTAGCAGGGCGCCGCCAAGTTTGAAGTCAATGGGCCCAATAAATCAAGTTTCTTCATACAACATTTTAACTCTTGTTTTGCCCCTTTAGAGCCCGAATTTAAAAAAAAAAAAGTCTTAGCGAGGGTTCATTTTTTAAGATGTGTCTACAGTTCAAATTTCATGTTTGTAGCAGTTAGGGCTGGGCAATAATGAATCAATCAGTCAATGAGTCAGTTAGTCAGGGAAAAAATTATATGTACTTATATATGTAGATTAGAGTCGTATGGGCAGTGCCACGCCCCTTTAAAGTAATGCCTAATCCATTCTTCTAGTCGAAGGGAGCGAACCAGTTTCATTGATTTGCGACTTAAAGTTCCAAAGTTACGCGAAAAATTTGAGTCCCAAAAAATGTGCCGCGCCCCTTGTCCAACGCCCATAAAATTCTACCAGTAGAATGACACATCTATGGGACAACGGTATAGACAATTTCAATGTTATACGACTTATTATTCCGCAGCTATTCCATACTAAATATTTGGGTTGTATGGGAGCCACCATGGCCACCTGTCGTCGCACAGTGCTTCGAGACAGGACAAAAATAAGAAAAAAATTATCGCGGATTTTGACGAAAGTAGTGTCATGTTTATCCCATTAAAGCCGGGTACCAGTTCCGCCCATACGATTTTGATAAAATTTCATACACCACCTGGAATTGAACCTATTTCTATTTTATTTATATGGGTATTTTTTACCCATTAGGCAGCAATGGTACCTTTTCTCCATACTTTTTGAAGTGATCAGCTAAACACGTGAACAAAAGTTGTATTGTTTACAGGTGAGTTAGGAGGCAGATTTTTGTGAAGGCCACTACGTTTCGCCACATTTTCCATCATTCCATTCCGGAAAATTAACAATTTTTGGAGTCTGGTAACTCTAGCTAGATGGCGGAATTTTAGGGTGACCTCCACTAGACTAAGGTAGTTCCACCTTTACCCCAACCATCGCTATCAATGATTTTAAGATATCTCTACCACGAACTTTTCTGTGATTTTTTTAAAAAGTCAATTTTAAAGGGTAAATTTTTACCCATTAGGCAGCAATGGGTTAAGGTAGTTGTTCAATTAAGCTGGATCCGAAATACTTTATCGAGAAATTGTCGAGATTAGGAGATAAATCTTGTCAAGGTCGGCTATATTTTTATATAAATTTATGAAAGAGGTAAAAAATGAAATTTAGGTGCTTGTAAAAACAAATTTTAAAAAATATATTGTTGTAGATAGGCCACCAAATTCTTTTAATATAAAAACTACATTGATCAGAGCTGAACAACTGATCGGTTTTTTTGTTTAGTGTAATTTTTTTTGCGATTTTTCAAAAACCATTTTTTTAGCATTGAAAACGAAAAATAACCAAATTTAGAAAGACAATTAAAATCGAATGGCGTGAACTGACGTAAAATCTTCTTATGCCTTTTTTATATAGACTTTCTTCTCTTAAATTCGCAAAAAAGTTTGCGTCCGTTTGCGCTTTTGGGAAATATTTAATTTTTTCTAAACTACTTAGGTATGATTTTTTCACAGAAATTGCTTAAGGGGGTATTACGATTATTTTGGGCGATTTTCAATGAATTTTCAACTTTTTTTTTTGAGAAACTGAAAAACTTTTTTTATTCAAATCTTTTTACACATCGTAGTATCAAACTTCAAGAGTACAAAAAAATTCTTTTTTTGACATTTTCATTTAAAGTGTAATTTATAGAGGGCGCTGAAGTGGACATCCCAGTCGGCAAATCAGTTGCGGTTCCAGCTAGATCAGCAATTCTGCATATCTGAAATCAAAAAATCAAAGTGTTTTTGAAAGATAAGTACAATATCTAGTGCCTGACGAGAGGAAATTTTTCTAACTTTAAATGTAACAAAATGGCAGCACTTTAAAAAAAACATACGAAAAATTGTCGTTTTTTTGGGACGAAAAGTCGTGTAGAAAAAAAAATACGAAGTAAAAAAAAAAAGCTCTCGTCAGGCACTAGATATTGTATTTAAAAATAAGTAGAAAAAAAATTAGGCCGATTGCACTTTACAGTTTTTCTCCCGAGCTGGAACCGATTTCAAAAACATGATTTCGAGAAAAACGCGTTTAAATGTTTTTTTGCCCTGCGTTCGCTTGTTTTTCACGCATACATATAACAATATATATATCAATAACTTTTTTTCTAATGTACGGATCGATCTGATATTCGGGGGACGAATTCTAGACGCATATACGAATAGAATGAAACAATAAGAAAAAAATCGAAAAAAAAAATTTCAAAAATCGTAATACCCCCTTAAATTAAAATTGAGACCGAAATAACTATCTCTTCCCTTCCTTTATAGGTTGAAGTTTTAAAATCGCTCCTTTATAAGGGTTGCATTTTTAAAATACAACTATTGACCAAATTTAATTATTATAGCTCCAGCGGCTTGGGCTCGGTGGTGACAAAATAATCGGTTATATATATATTTTTTTTAAATATATCTTTTTTTGAGAAAAGAAGCAATATTTCTGAAGTCAGGAGCCCAAAATTACTTAGACTGCAAATTTTCAGCGAATTTCAAGTACTTCTTTTATTTTTGGACCAATTTATTATGGAGTCGAAGCATTGTGTGTCGGGTCGTATTCGTACTATGAGGTTTACCGAAATTTAGTCAAGGCGAACATTACGTAAAAGATTCAGCTCACTTGGCCTTCTAGATTTTAAGTTTTAGTGTCGCGTCGTAGGTTATAGTTTTCGGCATTAATTGGAAAAAAAGTGCAGCTGAAGCACATCGAATGCTTGTGGAAGTTTATGGTAACAATCCCCATCTGACAAATCATAGAGAGGATGTTTTTGACCTTTCCAGAATGGTGATTTCAGCGTTGAAGAGAAGCCTCGCTCTGGACAGCCAAAGAAATTCGAAGACAAAGAATTTCAGGCATTACTCGATTAAGCTCCGAGCGAAACGCAAGAGGAGCTTGCAGAATCATTGGGGGTGTCATAATAAACAATCTTTGTACAATTGAAAGCCATGGGAATGATTCAAAAGCAAAGCAATTGGGTGCCTTATGAACTGAAACTAAGAAAACGCTCGGCCTCATGTCGCAAAAGTCGTAAAAAAGTATTTGACAACGCTCAAGTGGGATATGTTTCCGCATCTGCCGTATTCTCGGAGCATTGCTTTTTCTTTTACCGGTAAATCTGAAATCTGCAATGCTTTGCCTTTTTGACTTGATGTGTGCTCCAGTTGAAGCAGGAACTTCTACCCACCCAATAGATTGCAGACGAGTACAGAAGTTGCTGTGTGAAACCAGTGACTTGTTGCTTCCAGCATATCTGAGATCTGTAATGCATATTTAAATGCCCAATCGGCAAAGATGGATTTTTATTCAAACCTATTTTCCTAGGGTGATCGTTTGATAAAAAAAATTTGGATAATTTGCTAAGGTCAGGATAGGTTGTAAAGAATGTATGTGGCTTTAATATCTCACGATTTCTCGGCCTACTGAAAAGGTCCATTGTGTGTAACTATACGCAGTTTTCTTACAGAAAACCTCCTTTTCCTTGTATGTCTTCTTATTCATGTGTAGATACCATTCAAAGATCTTACATTAGCCATTTCAACATCCTTTCTTGCGAGCTCATTTCCAATTCACCATCTCCTACAATTTAACTCCATAAAATTCAAGTTCCTAGCAGCACTGCGAATATTATTAAGAATAATATGAACATACGATATTATTATTCTATGTCCATAAATTCTGCGAGTTCCTGTCAGCTTTTCATGCTTCGCGAAATATTGCTACTTGGCAACTCTGCCTTTAATTAAGTCGACCACAACCATTGCCTAATTAGTTCTTAGTGATAGTAGTTCCAGTGAATGCGCTGACAAATTTCATTATGATATTTGATCTCCTTCACGAACCAGTTGGACAGACAGACGCACGAGCAACACAACATTGATTTTCTTTAATAACTCTCGAGTTTAGCTGTCACAGTTTTTGATTTAAATCATCAACTACTTTCACCTCTGTATCTGTGCAACTTTGGCAACATTATTACCCAACATTCACCCACTTCAGGCACAAATTATCTACTCTCTCTCTCTCTCTCTCTCTGTTTGCACGGCTGTCCTGTTGTGGCTCATTTTAGTTGTTCGCCGCAGGCGCAGTTTTACTTCAGATTTTAGTTTCGGTGGGCGTTGATAGGCTCACAGTCCATTATCACAAATGTGCAAATATGATGACCAACTCTGACAGTTGGCTGTTGGACACTTGTTTGCTGGTTTTTGGTTTGTTTTTCGACAAATAAACTGCCCTTTGCAACCACCATCAACGCAGTCATCAACAGCAGCAGCAGCGACAGCGGCAGCAACAACTTCAATTGCTGGCGGCCATCTTTTTTCTGCTAGTCAGCATTTCTGCTTTACTTTCCATCTTCCTATTCTTTTTTTGACAGAGTGAGTTCACAGCATATCTCTTGACCTTTTATGTTGTTTTCAGGCACATTTTTTGTTCATATTTTTTTCATATTTAACCTTTTTTTCATATTTTCCATTTTTGTGTTTTGGTGCCTTTTTCACAGCTGCAGTGTGATTCACCTGTCCATTTTCCCAGCGGGAAATTTACAACTTTTAGTAAGTAGGTGCTAATTTGACAACATTTTCCGAGAGTTTTCCTACTCGCAGCAGCTGTCTGTCAACTTGTTGAATTTGGTTTTTTATTTTGTTATGTTTTTATATTTTAATGTAATTTTTTAAATTTAATTTTTTTGTTTTAAGGTGAACTTTGAACAAAATATTGTAAGCATTTTTTGCATATTTTTGGTGAAATATATTTTTTAAAGGAATTTTTTGTGCAATGGAAAGTTTATCTTAAAAACTCGCCAAGACTCGTGGAGATTCTTACAGATTATAAATAAAAAATAATTTTATAAAAATAATTTTAAAAAAATTACCAAAAAATAATAAAAAATTAAATTAATAAAAATAATAATAAATTAATTAAAAAAAAAATAAAAAATAATAAAACAAAAATGATTGAAAAAAATGAAAATAATAACATTTTGTAATTTTCTTAGAAAATAATTAGTTTCATCTTGATTTCAAGCAGTTTTTTACGCCAAATAGCTTTCAGACCCTCAGGCACACTTTACATTAACCCATTCCGTACCTTTCATTCGTTAACGAATCATAGAAATTAGTAATGTTTGCAGTTTTTTTTTTATTACGATAAACATGTTTAATCTGAAGTTTAGGGTTTTTATACATATTACAGTTATATCTATTGGCTTTTTATAAAATATTTTTCTGCCATGCCATGCCTTCTCTATTAAAGCTGGGCGCTAATTGAGAAAAACCTCATTTGTAGACTTTTTTCTTAAATTCTTTAAAATCACTAAAAATAACCACATTTCTTCAAAACTGATATAGAGCGATTAGAAAAATGCCACATTTTTTAGACTTGTTAACCCATTTCGTAACTCTCATTCACTAACAAATCATAGAAATTAGTAATGTGTGCAGTGTTTTCTTTAAGATAAGATTGTGTAATCTATAGTTTGGGTTTTTTATATTTTACTTAGATCTACTGGATTTTTTATACAATATTTTTCTTTTAAAGTAAAAAAATCTCATATATAAACTTTTTTCTTAAATTCTTCAAAATTACAAAAAATAACCAGATTTGTTTAAAACTGACATAGACTGATTAGAAAAATTCCACATTAATTTTCTGTTAAAATAAAATATTTTTAAATCTGTTAACTCATTTCGTACCTTAAGGGGGTCCTCTACTCTTCAGGCAAGAAATTGAGCTGTTATTTGGGGAATTAATTACGAAAGATCTACTGCATAGAATTAAAAATTTTTTTTTTATTTTTAAAAAATACATGTTTTGACTTTAAATTTTCATTTTTGAAGAGGGAAAAAAACTCCCGCGACCTTGAAATGTCATTGATGACATGGATTTTAAAACTGCAATGGTCCCGCTTAAGCAAAGTTGTGGCCAATGGGGTGATCTGAAATCAGAAAATTGATATTCGTTACAATCATAGTAACGTTGACTATGTTTTCCCGAGACAGAATTTTTTTATTTTGCACTGTGTAAAAGTTATGCAACAATTTGTAAAAAATTCCAATTTTCACCTCTTTTTTGACCTATTAGGCGCTATAAAAAAGGAACAAAATAAAATTTTGAAAATCGTACTCGGGAAAACATAGCGGTATGTTTTCTGAACAATTTAAAAAAAAATATCGAAATCGGACTAATACTTTTATAAGAAGTCTTACTTACGGGCAAACGCGTTTAAAGATTAATTACGTTGCTTAGTTTCTCGAAGGCAGCCGCCGTGGCTCAGTTGGTTAGTGCGTTGGACCGCGAGTCGCAGGCAGCAACCTCAGGTTCAAATACTGCCTGTAATAACACCTAAAAAAATAACGGGAAAACTCGTTTTCTCTTTCGGTGGCTGTCCTCTCAGCTGGAAATGGCAAACCTCTGAGAGTAAAAATTGCTTATGAAAAAGCTCCCAACCTGCCGTTCGGAACCGGCATAAAACTGTAGGTCCCTTCAACCCGCGTACAAATTCACACGTACAACACGGGTGGTTGCGGGAAGCTAGGCCTTAGTCTCGCGTAAGCGGGCTGTCGTGCCAGTCAATTATTAATTAATTATTATTAGTTTCTCGAAAACGGCAGTGGACGGGTACCTTTCGGTTCCCAGCAACATGCAAAGAAATGTGATTTTCACGGAATCCTTTCTGTGGCGTATTTTCAGATACATATAGATTGAAATTATGCAAAAAAAAAATCGATTTTTCGAAACCGCGAGAGTAGAGGACCCCCTTGTCGGCCTCGATAGCTCAGCGGGTAGCGCGCTGGCTTCTCATACCGAGCGCCCCGGGTTCGATTCCTGGCTTGGGCTGGAAAAAAACTCATCTACTTCTATCGCTATCCACATGAAGTAGATGAGAATTACAAGAATCGCACAAGTGCGCTCTTGGCAGGCAATGGCAAAACCTCCAAGTGTGAAAGAAAAACTGCCAATCGCCGTTCGGATTCGGCGTTAAACTGTAGGTCCCCTCCCTCCCTTTCCCCATCCGTTTGAAATGTGTGTTGTATCACATGTTGGAAAAAACAGTGTTGGAAAAAACATTTCAAACGGGTGGAATTTGTGGTATCACAACGGGCCCATAGGCCTAAGTGTGTCTCATACAGAGGCAGCCACTAAACCAACCAACCAACCAACCAGAGGACCCCCTTAAATTCGTTACCGAATCATAAACTGATTAGAAAAATGCCACATTAATTTTGTATTAAAATAAAATTTGTTTATGTCTGTTAACCCATTTCGTACCTTTAATTTGTTAACGAATCAACGAATCATAGACATTAGTAATGTTTGTAGTTTGATTTTTTATTACAATAAGCTTGTGTAATCTAAGGTTTTTGTTGATTTTTCCTTCAAATAAAATATTTTTTGCCATGGCAGGACTTCCATATTAAAGATGGGCGGGCATTAAATAAAACCTCATATTTCGAATTTTTTTTTTAAGTCATAAAAATAACTAGATTTGTGCAAAATCTGTTCAGATGTCCACAAAGGGCGCGAAGGCGTTAAAAAATCAAGTTCTAATCTGCGGATACAGCTAAATGAAATCATCGATCTCGCTCAAACTCATTTTCCGGTACTTTTTTAACCTACTTCAGCTTCCTAGTACAAAAATTTTAATATAAAACCTTTCTCAAAATATTGGTACGAATTGGGTTAACTTTTTTGTACCTATTACTTTCTATTTGTATTTTTATCTGAACCATTACTTCGACATCTGAAAAAATCTCAACACAATTCGTTTCAATAAAGAGAGAATGGAACATGAAATTTAAACAAAGAACTTACAATTTTCTTGATCAAAGATTACTTCAGAACCTCGAAGAAAACATACGGAATGTTGCTCTTAATATACCAAAGAAAATGGCAAATATTGGATTAAGTGACACAAGCAACTCACATCAGGTGTAAGCTATCACTTATTCATTGTTGACATATAAAACTTTACCATATTTTAATGTTCGGTTTTTCTTTCTATGTTCCCAGAATCCGTTGTACCTAAACAGAGTCCGCTATCACAGACCATTCATGTCGTATGACTAACTTAATTCAATATCACATACCACACTCGATTTCTGAGGCATTCATATCTATAAAGACTCCTCCCACTCTTCCTACACTGAACTCAATTTCCCATACGGCACTCAATTTCTTAGACATTCACATCTATAAAGACTTTTTCTACTCTTCCTACACTGAATTCAATATCACATACGACACTCAATTTCGAAGGCATTCAAACACATAAAGACTTCATACACTCAACCTACACTCCAATGATAAATGACAAAAAAAAATTACAACAAAAATTCACCACAGTCCCTATGCGCTTCTCACGAAAAACTACAAAAAAACAAAAGCCCAAAACTAAAGACAAAAAAATTTACAAAAACTTCAAAAGGTTACCTTTACGCTTTTTGACCACAAACATGGTTGAAAACCATTTTTTTTTAAGCCTTTAGCCGGTGTCTTCTAGCGTTGCTAAGCTGCTTTCCTGTCGTCTTTTGTATGCGCTGCGCTTTGGCCTTCGTTCATTCATGCGGCCAACGTTTATTAGTGTGGCTTACAAATCGAAGAAATATGGCAACTGTCAAAATGTGACAATTACGAATATGGCTTTTTCGGTTTCTTTAGAAACACGCTGCTTAGTTGTTGTTAGGCGATGGAAGAGCGCATGCAGCCCAAATACAAACAACTTCCTACAACTTAATTATGTCGGCAATTAAGCTTTTATTTTGTGGTTAACTTTAACCACAAAGGCGCGTTGTTGTTTGGTGTCGTTGTTATTATTTTTTTCATATTTTTTTGTTTGGCTGTGTGTGGAGTTTAATGCCTTTTCGCACACAATTTGTCAAAGTTACACGTTAATACAGCATGAAGTGTTCATTGTCTACTTTGTGGATGTTAAAAAAAGATGGTTTGTGAGTGAATACAATGAAAAAATAATATGAAAAGGGAACCGCTGAAAATGCTAATTTTAAGACTTGAAACAAGTTGGGCAAGATTTTGATTTGGTCCAGTTTTGTGGTCTCTCTTTTTCTCTCATTTATTCTTCACTGCGTCGAATTACTCGTTCAGGCACAACTTTCTTTCCATCTCTTAACTATACAATCACAGCATATTTCTCAATAAACTTTAAATTATTTAAGCCTTATTAATCCTTGAAGTATAACAACTGCTCATATTTTTTATGTTGTTTTAATGTTTTTACTTGTCTTGATTTTTGATTCTTCAAGCATTGAATCATGGCATGTTTCTCTTTACAACTTTATTTTTCATTCCTAATATTTAATCACAATATTTTACGTATTACATTAAAGCCTTATTCCTTTAAATTCCAAACTTAGTTTTCTCATCTCATTCTCACTTCTTAACGCACATTCCCGCGTTCGCATATTTAGATCTTTTTCGTTTATAGGCCAACCTGAACGTTTCTGACTCACCATCACTTTCAAATCGATATTCACGCACCGAAATCTCTTGCCCTGAACAGTTTCTCAGTTTTCCTCATTTTACCATCACTTTCTAGTTTACATTCTGAAACCCGTTCGCATTCCATTTCTTTGCGATTATAGTCCAGTCTCAACTTTTCCTGGCTCAGCATCACTTCCAAATTGATGCCCTCACTCCCAAAATCTTTTTCTTTTAATCAGTGGCTTTCTGTTTTCATTTCGGTGTAATTTTTTAACCCATATTCAAACATTATCTTTCGAGACCCAGGCTGTCTTTTTCTCATCTTGCCATTCAGTTTCAAACTTAGATTTTACAACCTTAAACTAAAAATTGTTTTCTTAAAAACCAGTGATCTTTTTCTCAAATCAGTTCACATCCGCATGCTTTTCTTATTTGAAATCAATCTTATAACTTCTCACACCCTAAAGCAAAATTTTTCTCCTTGAAATCCAATGATCAGATCAATGATCTTTTTCTTTTGTATTAAATGCTCATTTTTTGTCATCTAACCATCACTTCCTAATCCATTCACATTCTTTCCCAAGCAGTGGCGGACACAGCATTTATTTTTGAGAGGGACGAGTGTTTTGCGTACAACTGTTGAGCCATTTCCAATTTCATTGGAAACCCTATTTTACTCCAGCAATTTTTGTTTGAAGCCCCTAAACCCTCCCTCCCCTCTCTGTGTGCACCACTGCCCATAATCTCAGCTTTCTTTCACCTTACCATCACTTTCAAACCTAAATCCTACATCCTCAATACCAAAACTTTTCTCCTTGAAATCCAATAACTCTTTTCTCAAATCAACTCATATCCAGATCTTTTTTTTTATAAATAAGAATTAAAAAAAAAATATTTTATGAAAGTAAGCATTTACTTTTACTCGTTTGAAAATGACTTCCTAATCATACATCCTTTTTCTTCAAATCCGATCCTTGTCATTGTACAGAGAGAGAAAAACCCATTAGAAAAAGTGACCCAAAACACTTTTCCGAGAATCTCCGAAGCAATCCTTGACTTTGACCCTGATTGATGCCAAGGAAAGTGATGTTTCTTCCTTAATGGGATAGGACGAATCTTTCTCCCAAATTAACTCACATCGAGATATTTTCATTTACTTTACGTTTTCCTTCTAAATTCCACCTCTTAAACTAAAAGAATCCTGATTGATGCCAAGAAAAGAAGTGAGTTCGGAAGGATGTTTTCCCAAATCAACTCAAATCCAGAATGCTTTTTCATATTAAATGCTTACTTTTTCTTCTTTTTAATCTACATCACTACACCAAATCTTTATAGTTAAGTCCCGGGCTAAATTTTTCTCAATTAACCATCATTTTTGAATCAATTATCTTTGTCAAAAATTAATAGGAAAAAGTAACCAAGTAACACTTTGTCAGTACATCCCACCTTAATGCGGATTGATGGAAAGTGATACTGTGTTCTTAATGGTATCGGACTAATCCAATCGAATATAGGTTGCTGACAATTGGTTCAAAAATTAATTCGTAGTTCAAGTATAAAATCGTATCAAGATTATATAAAACGCTTCTTTTCAAGCGACTTCCAATCAGAAAAACCAATCAAGAACACTTTTATCTATGCTTTTTTGTCATGGTACCTTTACTCCCCCTCTCTCTCGCTCATTTTTATCTTTCAGTATCTTGATCATTGCCTCTCAGACATGTTTTTTCTACAAGACCTGCCTATGGGTTGGTATGGTTGTCAGAGACACACTCGGAGGTCTTTTATAGGTATGGTCCATTGTGATATCACAAAATCTACCCGTTTGAAATGTGTATACAACACTGGTTTTTCCATAGTACATATAGTATTTTTAGCATACTATAGTTTAGTATTTTTTTTTTTATTCATATCATCTGAACTTGACCCAATAATTAGTCCCATCAAAGTTTCTTCGAATAAGATCTCTCGAAACAATTAATAAAACTTTTGCCCCATAAAGCTGTCAATGTGCTCACATAAAACACGAAATTGCCATCAATTAAGATTCACATTTCATGTATCTACAATAAACACAACAAGAAACTGACAAATTGTCGAATAGCGATTAAAAAAATGATCGATAGCCAGAATGTCAAAAATTGAATAAATACGAAAATGGCAAGAAAACCGCACGATCATCACCAAATATAGGAATGTGCATACACATTCATACCTAGTTGTGTGTATAAACAAACATACACACTCACACACACACACACACAAACGAAATCATCTATTTAGTTGTATAGTCGTTGGCGCTGTTGTGACCAAACGTGATCAATCAACACCAACAAATGTCGACTGATCGCGTCGCCGCTGATCTCCCACTTTGAACGCGCTGCTGCTTTGCCATTTAAGTTGTTGACTGTAATTTTGTGTGGCTATTGCCATTTCGTGATCGGTGCGCTGAACATTTAATTAACACGAAATTGAGTTGTTTTGGAAACGGCACCAATCAATTTGACTTTTGTCTTACTTCAAACCAATTTCAACGCACCAATTCAATCGGTGTTTTATTAATAAATTGGCCATAGTTACATTTGTTTTTGTGTTGCTTGTTGTCATTATTGTTGTAGTTGTTGTCAATCATTTGTGGATGGTTGCCATGGTTGAACAGTGTTGCATTGTGTTGTATGAATATAAAAGTGCTTTGTTGTTGATTTTATTGATTGTGGCAGTGGTTCGCTAAATAGTCCTTTGTTTTTTTGTTATTTGTTATGCTAAAACATTTTGGAATTACAAATGAATGAATTACAATCTAAATATTGATGATTTATTTGTGATTGTATTAAAAGTGGGGTGTAGATAGCTGGGCTACGTTAGTTTTGGTTGGAGTGGCAGCCATCTACTGAATAGCTTACTTGAGCACAAAGAAATGATGCGTTTGGATAGATGGGTTTTTTTAGGAGCACATTGAAGTCTACAAAGTCAATTGCGATACTTCTTTAACCCTTTCACTATTTTGTTGCCATATGGCAACATGCTACGTTGTGGCCGTCTGCATCATCTATGGCTTCAAAAATACATTTTTTGTTGGTCCCTAGAATAGTTTGAAGTTTTAGGAAAAACATGAAATTAATAAACTGAATATTTAAGTTTAAAGAAGAGTAGTATACACGTTTTTTTAATGGTATATCTTGACATAGTAAAGGAAGAAGAAGCAGAAAATTTAGATAACATGCTACGTTGTGGCCGTCTGCATCATCTATGGCTTCAAAAATACATTTTTTGTTGGTCCCTAGAATAGGCAGCCGCCGTGGCTCAGTTGGTTAGTGCGTTGGACCGCGAGTCGCAGGCAGCAACCTCAGGTTCAAATACTGCCTGTAATAACACCTAAAAAAAAAATAACGGGAAAACTCGTTTTCTCTTTCGGTGGCTGTCCTCTCAGCTGGAAATGGCAAACCTCTGAGAGTAAAAATTGCTTATGAAAAAGCTCCCAACCTGCCGTTCGGAACCGGCATAAAACTGTAGGTCCCTTCAACCCGTGTACAAATTCACACGCACAACACGGGTAGTTGCGGGAAGCTAGGCCTTAGTCTCGCGTAAGCGGGCTGTCGTGCCAGTCAATTATTATTAGAATAGTTTTAAGTTTTGGGAAAAATATGAAATAAATAAACTGAATATTTAAGTTTAAAGAAGAGTAGTATACACGTTTTTTTAATGGTATATCTTGACATAGTAAAGGAAGAAGAAGCAGAAAATTTAGATAAGTTTTTAATTTGACGTTTTCTTACAATATAGAAATTTTTTTAAAATTAATTTTGACTGAAGTAAATGAAGAAATATTCAAATTTTCGTTATGCGTAAAAAGTTTTATGTTTAAGTAATTATTACAGCCAC
Organism: Melieria crassipennis; assembly: GCA_963668005.1. Lineage (NCBI taxonomy): Eukaryota > Metazoa > Arthropoda > Insecta > Diptera > Ulidiidae > Melieria > Melieria crassipennis. The sequence goes on from OY764963.1 coordinate 5,536,179, forward strand.
AACGATGTGGTTGCTCTAATAGAAAAACACTCTAAAATACAGAGTCCTAGTATAAAAATTCAAAAATTTCTTATGGAATGTTGTTAATATAACCACGAAGAAGCCTAAAACGTAAAATTAAAAATTTTGACTTTCCCCAGTAAAAATCTGTAGCGAAAGGGTTAAGAAGCAAATTTCAACAGACTTGAAAAAGGATTTGGGGTGAGTTGATTTGGAATAAATATATTTCCGATTTTACCAATTTTGTTTGAATCATTTAGAATTAAGTTCACGGGTTGTCGAATTTTAAAGGAAAAAGTCTACGTTTAATAAAAAAAAATATATGGTATTCTAGAACCTGTGAATGAATTTGAGGGAGAGATTTTTTTGATCCCACAAGGCAACACTTTTCATGGCATTAATCAGGGTCAAGGTCAAAAGATGTCGCTAACATACTAACAAAAGTGTACTTTTTTTAACGTCTTCTTGCTCTCTCTGTACAATGACAATCATCAATTTACACCAGTGTTGCCAGATCAGGAGATTATTATTATTATTATTATTATATTTAGTCTACAATATAAAATATTATAGCTAAGGTCCTAGCCGCTAGGGCATCAACTCGATTTTTACTTTATTTGTTATAATATTAGTTAAAAAAATATTTCCTACAATTACATAAATTAATAATTGTTAAATTTATTGGTTGTGGGGATTATATTGTTTTGTTCAGAGAGATCACAGGAGATGTGCTCCTGGTCCTTCTTGGTCTTTTAGGAGAAAGAAGTGTTTACGAGGAACTTTAGGAGATTTATATTTTATGTTAGGGGATTTTTAGGATCGTTAGCGGATTTTTGGGATATTTTTGGATAACGAAGTATGATGTATTGAGAACACTGGTAACAAAACATATTTTGGCAATATTTTTTAATAATTGTTAATTGTGTTAAAAATGATTTCCGCATTTTGTAATGTAAGCTCGTTCTATCTCGTTCTCACTTATTGCTGTCACAATGATATCCCGTCAAAAATGGCACTTTTTATTTAATTCATTTGTTATATATTTTGGTTTTGTTAAGTTTGTGTTGTTACGGGGGGGGGGGGCTCACCTTTACACTTTCGAAAAATCGCATTTTTTTGTTTTGTCTTATCTTATTGTTAAACATTTTAAGAATATATTCTCAAAATTTTAAGTCGATCGGAACAAACCTCTTGAAGTTATGGGCTATAGTTAGTCCCCTGTCCTTTAGTTCAGGTATACAGCTTATTCTCTTCTATTGTTCTGGTCTCAAAACTACTTTTTCAAAGTCCGTGTTCACTGTCATTTAAAAACTACTAAACCGCTTCATTTGAAACTCGGTGCACATTTTTTACATATAAAATACCTCCCCCCAACGTTAAGTAAAAATTTTTTTTTTTACATTAAGGGGGTTTCCCATACATAAAATGGCGGAATTTTTCGTGGAAAATAGCAGTTTGCACTTTAGATGGCCACCAACAATTTTTAAATGAAAAAAAAAAATCGGAGAACGTTGGGGGCAAGATTTGATAATACTTTGACTAAATTTTAATGGTTTTTGATTTCAGATAATTTCCGATCGAGATGCAGTGAACAGTGCAAATTGTATTTTTTCAAAGACGTTCTGGGGCAAGCTCTGTCACCGGCTTGTTTTGTAATATTTCTGCCTGAAAAAATTACCGAATATTGTTAAAATTATGCTTAATAATGTACAAAAGGTTTAAATAAATTTGATCAATCCATACTTCCAAAAAAAAATTCATAAAAAAAGTTGTTTTTTACGCTAAAACCCTTACCCCCTTAAGCTGAATATGAATAAAAAAAGGCTGCAATAAAAAAATTTTATGTATATATTTTTATTTTTTATGATATATATATAAATAAATAAATAAACCAAAATAAATAAAATAAATATATACATATTATAAATTTAATTCCTTAAAAATGACGCAAATTATAAAAAAAAAATGTTAGGAAATTGTTTTTTGACTTTTTTTTACCATAAATGGAAAGTGATGGTGCCATGAGAAGAAGTGAGCCAAGGATTAAAAAAATAAAAAGGATTTGGGTATCAATGCATCGATCAACAACAGCAAGTTGACTGGATTTTTCAGAGAATCCGAATTCTGATCCCAAAAACTTCCAGCGTCATGGTCGAAATACCTAAACGTCATTGAAATTTATGACGAAAGAATCAAGTCCTGCGAAAGGTTTTTATTTGCTTAGAAAAAACGTTAGCCTGATTTAAACCGCAAAACATTTTATTTATGTCAATGACTGACTACAACCCCGACTGTTCGTCGCTTAAAGTCCAGATTGCTTAAACGCCGTTACGTGAGAATCTCATTATCGTTGCCTAGTTTTCAATTTGTTTTCACTGCAATGCAAATTTTCTGCATCACTACCGCCGACCAACACACTGCATAGTGTGTGTGTGTGTGTGTGTGTGTGCATGTATGGCGGGGCAGGATACCCGGATGAGTAATCAAATCGGAAGTGCCAGCGAAGCGCAACCGATTGAAATGGGGCCCGGGCGTGCATTGGCGTTCGCTGTGCACGTAACGAGCGCATTAATATGCGACAACACAGCGGCACGGACGAGGCATGTGCGTGTTCGTGTGCGTGATGTGTGTGTGTGTGTGCGTGTATTAAAAGTAATTCTTGCGCATTCATGTCCTTGTTAAAATTTTTATGAACCATGAAAAACGCTATTTACTAAAACAACAAAAACAACACCAACATAAGCTATGCACAAAAACAAAAGCATACAAGTGGCAGCAGCAGTAACAAAAAATCGTAACGCCTTTCGTGTCCTTGCTGCGCTGTGTTGTGTGTTCAGTATGCTGCCGTGTTTGTTTGTGTGTGTGTGTGTGTGTGTTGACTCGCATAAGATGTTACTTTGCTTTGGCGTAATTTTGTGTTTTTTCTTGTTATTTTTTTGCTGCACACACACACACACACACTTTCTTGCCTGTTGGCCGTGACAAGGGGTGTGCAGAGGGGCGACCAGGACCTACGCAAAGATAAACAATCATTAACAATTTAAATTGATGTTCGCTCGTTCATGCTGCATGACAGCTAAAATTGACTTTTGCAAGTGTTTTAGACATAAGCACAACACACACACACACATACTGCACTCACACGCAGCTTTTAATGTGTGTGCACACAGGTTACTGGCACGTGAGTTAAATTGGATTTAAAAGCAGCCAGAAAAGCGAGCAACTTGACTTTTATTGCACTGTTAGCATGTCGACATGGCAGCGATGTGGCCAAATGCTGCCAGCCATGTGCCACGGTATTCTTTATTTGATTCGCACTGCGGCATAATGGCCAGCGTGTCATTGACATAATGACCACAATGACAAGACGTAGATAGCCAAACGAAAAGACAAACACACACACACACAATTGCACAGCCATAAACTTCACGCATGAATATGCGACGGTCAAAGAGTGTGTATGGACTTGACATTAACGGTATAATTTAGGCTTTTGTTACTGTACAGATGGACATAACATTTCAAAGGATATTAACAGAACAAGGGATATGTTGACTGATGGCCAGATGCAACACATTTTGTTAAAAACGATGAAAGTTTAATTGAAACCATAATTGAAAAAACATCCTTGACATCTTTGGAAGCATACAGAGAATCCTTTAAGGTATCATGGCACGTTAGAAAGGGGAATCTTTAATGATTTACAAAATTATTTCTTTTTCAACTCCTTTATTATCAATCTTTTTGCAAATTTTTTTAGAATATATTGAGTGAGGTTAAAGGAACACAAAAAAATAAGTTAATAAAAAGAACTCAAAATTTTTTTTTTAAATCGGTCGAGCCCATCCGGAGATTAAGTGTCCGCAATGGAGGATGTGTTTTTTTTTTCTACGCGACTTCAGCTCCACCTATATAAGAGACTATATGCTAAAAAAAAAAGAAAACACATTTTGTTTGTGTTCCTTCAACCTTCAATATATTGTAAAAAAAGTTTCAAAAAGATTGATAATAAAAGAGCTGAGAAATAAATAATTTTGTAAATCATTAAAAATGCCCCTTTGTTACGTGCCATGATACCTTAAGGCAGGGGCGTAGCCAGAACTTTGCCATGGGGGGGGTTTTAAAAAAAATTGATGACCAATTTAGTATTACATGCTTTTTAAAGTAAACTGAACTTTTCAAAGAGGGCATTTTGTGGTGGTGCCACCCAGTGCATTGGAAATTTCATTAAATTTGGTTCACTGTGAGCGAAGTTATTGCGTCCGAAGTAAAAGTATGTTCTTGTCAGTGGTACAAAAATTTGATACTAATTTGCAAAGAGCAAATATTACGTTTTGCTTTAAAGTTGGTAAGACTTTAGCCGAAAAATTTAAATTTATGAACTAAGTTTATGGTGATTATCGTTTATGCCGTGCCAGACTTCATGAGTGGTACACGCAATTTAAAAACGATTGTCAGGACATAAATGATGACCAACGTCTCAGCCAACTGAAATCCGCGACCACCGTAGATTCCATAAAAAATCAGCCAAAATCTACTTGGAATTGGATTCAACCTTCGCTTTCCTTATACCCACCCGAGTGATATTTTTAATATTCATGTCTAATATCTGCCATCTGTATTTATCCAATGTAAATAGTTATGATTTCGACTTACTGAATAAATTCGAAAGTCGTTTTCAATAACATAAACAAATATTTTTTTGAAAATATTACTCATGTTTTGTTTTTATTTTTGCTATTTTGTATACCGAATACCCACACAGGTGATCCCAGGTGCTTCCGCCACCATTTTGAATAAAACTCACAATAAAATAAAAAATACAAAAAAAAAAATTAAAAAAAAATTTTTCAATAAACCCTCTGGAAAGGAATCTTTTAATCTTTAATATTTTCCTTAGTCGCAAAATGAATCGTTAAATTTAGGCATTTTTTTCGAAAAACTGACTATCACCCGAGGACGATACTAAATACTGAGGTATGGAAAAAAATTATTTATTATTTACTTATTTATTGCGACTGAGTGAGTTTATGGGTATTGGTAAACGACGCATACAAAAGTCTTTGAATATTTGGCTATCGAGAGACGGCATCTCAACGATAGACACTTGTGACTGATTTTTTGACTAAAAGACGAATTTAACCATCACCCACTCCTCGTTTTAACCTGATGCGGCATCTTGGGACTTTCACCTTAAAAAAAAAATGCATTTACCGATTAAACAAACGCGTTTTGATGACGTAGAAGCCATTCAAAAGGCTTGTACTGACATCCTGTAGGACATTCCAGCCGACGATCTAAAACACTCATTAGACATGCTTTTAGATCATGCAAATAGCTGTACTGAGCCTGAAGGGGACTATTTAAAAAACCATATCGGTGTTACAAAAAATTGTTGATTATTCTTTTAAATGTTTAAAGGTAAAAAGACTTTTTTACTAATGTGGGAACGTATATACCATGCATAGTGATTGCAAATTTTAAATAATTATAGGCCATGGGGGGGTTCTGACACCCAAAACCCCTCCCTTGGCTACGCCCCTGCCTTAAGGTATTTCTAAGTATGTATCTGCTAATAATTAAGGCAACAATAATAATTAATTTAATTGACTGGCACGACAGCCCGCTTACGCGAGACTTAGGCCTAGCTTCCCGCAACTACCCGTGTTGTGCGTGTGAATTTGTACGCGGGTTGAAGGGACCTACAGTTTTATGCCGGTTCCGAACGGCAGGTTGGGAGCTTTTTCATAAGCAATTTTTACTCTCAGAGGTTTGCCATTTCCTGCTGAGAGGACAGCCACCGAAAGAGAAAACGAGTTTTCCCGTTATTTTTTTTAGGTGTTATTACAGGCAGTATTTGAACCTGAGGTTGCTGCCTGCGACTCGCGGTCCAACGCACTAACCAACTGAGCCACGGCGGCTGCCATAAGCGGCGGCAACAATAAGTGTCCCAATTAAGTGGCCTGTTTTCTCCAATATCCAAACGACAGTGTTTTTAGCTGGCAATAATCCAGAATAACCCACTATTCGATGATATTTTTCTAAGGATTTTCACCTTTCTGATCAATTTCCATAGTTATGCAGTAATCAGTGTAAATATTTTATAGTTTTTTATATTAAAATATTATTATTTTTAAAATGTATATCGTACATTAAACTGATCTTTATTTTCTATGGTTCACATCAATTATCTCTTCGTCCATCTCTCTATGAACTTTTCACCCACACCTGGACATACTTCAGATGTTCGAGAGGGCTTCCGTCTAAAATATATTAACCCTTTCCGACATGAAAATAAACCCGTTCTGTGTGAATTGTATGGGCTGTAGTCCAATATATTGGACATTGTGACTGAAAGGGTTAAGCTATCTAAATCGTTGAGACCAGTTGAAATATCTCCAACCATCTACTATCACTGAATTCATTTAAAGTCTCTGAGATCGTCTAAAGTCTCTACGATCATAAATGACTCTGAGACCAAGACCCAAAGTCTCAAAGCACGTCTAGTCTATTAAATCATGTAATGTCTGTGAGGCCACCTAATTAACTTTAGACCATCCAAAATCTTAAAAACCGGCTTAAATCGATTAATCTTTCATGATGCGATCTATCGCCACTGACACCGTCTGATATCTCAGAAATGGTCTAACATCCTAGAAGCCACATAAAGTGGAATACTTTACGTTGTTCAAAATCTCTAAAGTCAATAATAAAAAAGGCTCTTATGCCATTAAAAGTCTCTTATACCGTTTAAAGTCTCTGAGATTGTCCACAGTCTTTGAGACCATCTAAAGCCACTAAAATCATCTGAAGCCACTTAGATCATTGAAAGTCATTGAGACCATCTAAGTGTACTGAGACCATCTAAAGCAGTGCTGATGCTGCCAGAGTCTATCCTAAAGTTATAAAAGTTATATATAACAGTCTCTTAGGTCATCAAACTTGGCTTAAGTCTGAGATCATCTAAAATCTTTGAGATCATCTAAAGTCTCTGAGCCCACTTAAAGTCAATGAGACCATTTAAGTACCTGAGATCATGTAAAGTCATTGAGACCATTCAGTTACAAAGAGCGTCTACAGTGCCTCTGAAATCACATAAGGCTTTCATGCCATCTATGAAAATTCGCTGATACTGTTTAAAGTCTTTGAAAGGTTTAGAGACCTTCACTGAAATCAGACCGACACTGAAATAGTGTAAAGCCGCTTAACCCGTCAGAAGTCGAACCGTCACTGAGACCGTCTCAGAATTCTAAAAGTCTCTGAGACCATCTAAAGTTATTGACACCAGCTAAAGTTGTAGTCTTTGCATTCATCTAAAGTCTTTGAATTCATCTTAAGTCTTTTGTATTCATCTAAAGTCTCTGAAATCATCTAAAATCCCCGAGGTCACTTAAAGCTTCTGAAACCATGTAAAGTCTCTTAGACCAAAAAAATCACGAATAGTATCTAAAGTATCTGAAACTGTCTAAGTTCTTCGAAACCAGTTTAGGTCTATGAGACTATCTGTGTCATGGAGATCGTCTAGCATTGTCAAAAGTCGCTTAACCCTTTCGGTTATTCTATGCCATATGGCATAGTCTCTTTTCAGTGCCTGTTTTAGGTAAAAAAACTTGTGGATACTATATTTTTGTTGTTCCTTAGAATAGTTTGAAGTTTTAGGAAAAATACGAAATTAATAAACTGAATAATTAAGTTGAGAGAAGAGAAGTATACACGTTTTTTTAATGGTATATCTTGAGATAGTGAAGGAAGAAGAAGCAGACAAAATTAGATAACTTTTTTAATTTGACGTTTTCTTTCAATTTAGATACTTTTTAAAAAAATTTTGGCTGAAGTATATGAAGAAATATTAAAATTTTCGTTATGCATAAAAATTTTTATGTTTAAGTAATTATTACAGCCACAACGATGTGGTTGCTCTCATAGAAAAACACTCCAAAATACAGGGTCCGAGTATAAAAATTTGAAAATTTCTTATGGAATGTTGCTAACATAAACACATAGAAGCCTAAAACGTAAAATTTAAAATTTTAACCTTCCCCAGTAAAAAGCTGTACCGAAAGGGTTAAGTCATCTCAATTCATTGAATTCTCTCTCTCTTCACAAAGTCTCTGAGACCAGCTAAAGCTTCTAAAAACTTCGAAGAAACAACAACAACACTGAGATCATATGATCATATGTGTCGAATAGTCGAAATGTAGTCGAAAGTATGAAAAATTTGTAAAACTTCAGGGATCAACTTAAGTCCCTAACACATAACAAATTTTCGTTATCTTATTCGTTTGTTAAATGCAAAAATATTTGAACTAAGAAAAAATAATTTTTTTTTTAAACACCATCCAATCGGTGTATTAATTAGTCGAGCAGTCGACCCTATTATTTGAAATATTGCATTAGTTCTGAATATAAAGAAAGTAAAAATACAGTTTTTTTGGAAAAAATATATGAACATTGCACTCAAACTAATCAAAGAGTTGAACCTTCTTCTTTGAACATGTACATAAAGTGTTGCATGCATTTGTGAAGTTTTTTCATTATAAAATCAAATAAACTTCACTTCCCCGATGGTTCGACTCTATCTTTTAGCCGATTAATGTTGCAATAACCATAAATTTATTACCAAAATAGTCTTGGCAATATTTGGGCAAGATTTTCCCATAGTGTGCTTTACAAAAATGCTGTAAATTATTGCATTAAGTGGCTTTTATAAGCGATAAAGCTGCCCAGACCATCTAGCTCGACAAACCATCCATCGAGATACCATCAGACATGCGTTTCGCTGCAGCTGCACTTTTTTCTCGCTCGCCCAGGTACAAGATCGAACCAACAACAACAAACAATTCAAACATGCCAATTAGCTTGAAAATGCCGAAGAAAACGAAAACAAATGCCTTGAAATTGCTTTAATTTGATAATGATTTGATATGTTTCGACATGAGTTTGCTGCCGCCAAGCCACACATGCGCCCATCACCAGCGTTACATATCATTCGCGTTTTGATCTTGGTTTCATATTATTTCGACCATTTTTTTAGCGTCTCGTTCGAATTACTATTTTTTTTTGGCTGCCTCCGCAGCTGTGTGCGGTCTGCGTTGACTTCAGTTTTTATAATAGGAATATTTTTTTTGTTGCTTCCCCGAAATATTTTCTACTACATATGCAACGCTTTGCTGTGAACGCAGGTAAGCTGCAGTTTCAGATTGAGCGTGAAGAGCAAACAAAAAAATGAAATTATGTTTTAATAATTTAAGCAAAGACAAACGATGCATTCCTGTGTGGTTTTTGTCTCTGCACGAGCTAGACAGTTTTTTTCCTTTGCAATTCTTATGGCGGAATTTTTATGTTGGTAGAGGAATTTTGCTGTCATTTTTGCAAGTTTAAAATGCAACTTGACAAGATTTTGAGTAGCGTTTTAATGGAGGTATACATGAAAATGCAAACAAAAACTGTCTCGAGGGTAACATTGTTATGGAACTTAAGCTAAATGAGTTGAACGTATGACAAATAGGTTTCAAATAATCGAATATGTAGAATGACTCCTAAAACGATCAATCGACTTATGAGCACAAAAATGTTGCTTTTTTATTAGTCTCCTAATTTATTCTCTTTTCAACGTAAAACTGTGTACAACTTGGATTTGTTGGTTCTTGGCACTTTTGCTTGAAAGTGAGTCCGTTCCTTTTTGAGTTCTTGAGGAGCAAACTTGAACTTCTATCACATGATTCAAACCACTTCGAAGCTTTACTGACCCTGAGCTGAACCAACGATTGAATTTCCTCTGCATATGCCAGATTCTTCGAGAAACTTATGCTCAAAATAGTTCTTAACACTAAAAACACCTCAAGTTTCCCATATCTACAAAAACTACATATCATATCTACTGATATCTCGAAAAGTACACATCGGATTTGGCTAATTTTTCACACAATATTTTTTTTTAACCCTTTCGCTACAGGTTTTTACTGGGGAAAGTTAAAATTTTAAATTTTACGTCTTAGGGTTGTATGTGGTTATGGTTGTAATGTTGCTAATATTCCATAAGAAATTTTTTAATTTGTATACCCTGTATTTTAGAGTGTTTTTCTATGAGAGCAACCACATCGTTGTTGCTGTAATAATTACTTAAACATACAACTTTTTACGCATAACGAAAATTTGAATATTTCTTCATTTACTTAAGCCAAAATTTTTTTAAAAAAGGATCTAAATTGAAAGAAATCGTCAAATTAAAAAGTTCTCTAATTTTTTCTGCTTCTTCTTCCTTTACTATGTCAAGATATACCATTAAAAAAACGTGTATACTTCTCTTCTTTAAACTCAAGTATTCAGTTTATTAATTTCGTATTTTTCCTAAAACTTCAAACTATTCTAAAGACCAACAAAAAAATTTATTCTTGCAACCATAGAGGATGCAGACGTCCATAAACGAGCATGTTGCCATATGGCAACAAAATAGCGAAAGGGTTAATATAAAATTATTCACGGAAACAAATAAAAGTCACCGAAGCAAAAGTTTATAGAAATATTAAAGAAAATACAGATATTTAAAAATGAAAAACCATCAAACTGGCCGCAATGGTCTTTCAAGTGTTAAAGGGTGACTAGAGTTTTGTATTGTTTGAACCGTCTCAGGATCTTCTTACCTCCAATAGATATACTTAGATGTGAGGCTTAAAACTATCAATGATCCTTCTGCGAAGCTTAGGTACGTATACGAATACATCGGCGTCACGAGTACCTGAATGGTCATCACTGCTCCAGACCCCAAAGAAACTCTAACGAATATAAGCTTTAACTAAAAAAAAAAATTCACTAACAGCATAAAGGACGATGAAGGTTATGGCTTATTCAAAGGGTCCTATATGGACGTAGTTAATTACTGGGCGCAACATTTAACTGAAATTTTATCAAATAAAACTTCAAACCACTTACAGAAGACTAAAAGTCACAATGGAAAGAAAAGCGTAATTCATTGGAACACTTTGAGCAGCTCTAAAGTACCCAAAATCATATAACACACTTCACTTTATGAAAAATTCACTAACAGCATAAAGGACGATAAAGTTTTTGGACTATCCAAAGGGTCCTATATGGACGTAGTTAATTACTGGGAGCGAACTTTAACTGAAATTTTATGAAATTAGTGTTCAAACCACTTAGAGAAGACTAAAAGTCACAATGGAAATAAAAGCGTAATTCATTGGAAGACTTTGAGCAGCTCTACAGTACCCAAAATCATATAAGAATCGTTCAATATGGGAGACAACAATTCATATTCATATATTATGGGATGAGCATCACCGATGACCGACAATCTATGGTTACCAAGACCGTCTTTAGACTTTCGGATCGTTCAAAATCTTTGATACCCTACTTAACCCTTTCGGGACGGAGTTTAATTTTGAAATCCAAAATACTCTTAGTAGAAATATTCTCATGCCATGAATGTTGGGGTTAGAAAATTATATTGGATGCTCACAAATTCTGAAATCATCCTTTTATGCGGGAACACCGAAATCGAAAAAATATTTTGCGTAGGTCGTAAGACTTTAATAATTGTTTTGAGGGGCATTAAAAACTTGCTGGGACGTATTATCCCAGTAGTCCCGAAAGGGTTAAAGTATTTTAAATTGTCAAAATGTACTAAAATCTTTAAATTTCTGTGTCTTCTAAAGTCTCGGAGATTATCTGCAGTCACTGTAGTCACGAGTCTGGCGACTTTGTATTCATATAGAATGGATATCAAAACTAAAGTTTTCAAAATCGCTAAAAATTTTTTTAACCACGTAAAGTATCTGAAATTGAATAGTTGTAAAACCATTCAATCACTGAGACCTTCTAAAGTCTCTGTGTGATTGATGATCTTTCTCCTGTCTTCTAAAGTCACTGTACTCATTAGTGACTGTCTTGATCTATCGATACCAAAACAGTCTGAAGTCTTCAATATCGTAAAAAATGTTTGAAACCACATAAGGTATCTGTAACTGCCAAATAGTTTTAAAATCATTCAATCACTGAAACCTTCTAAAGTCTCTGTGTGATTGATGGCCTCTCGTTCTCCATCTGAAGTCACTGTACTCACTAACTGACAGTCTAAAATAAATATGCATACAAAATGAGCCACAACGTTGATGACTGAAGTTCTTGTCCTTGAAGTCCTTGAGGTCGTTCTATATTTTTGAAACCACATAAAGTATCTTAAATTCTAAAAAAGGTTGTAAAATCATTCAATTACTGAAACCTTCTAAAATCTCTCTGTGATTGATGATCTCTCTCCCTTCTTCTAAAATCACTGTATTCACGATTGGCTGTCTACAATGAGTATGCATATAGAATGAGCCAAACCGTTGATGGTCTATTACCATCAAAATAGTCTAAAGTCTGTAAGATCATCAAAAATGTTTGAAACCACATAAAATATATGAAATTGTCAAATCGTTTTAAAACCATTCAATCACTAAGACCTTTTAAAGTTTATGAGATCATATAAAGTCACTGTACTCAAGAGTAATTGTCTGAAGGCGATGTATTCATCTAGAATAGGCATCATCGACGATTACTTACTTACTTACTTAACCCTTTCGACCACAAACTTGCCTGAGAGCAAGTTCACCTATTTGTGATCTTATAGCAAAAGCTACGATTGATTTATGTGTTTAATTTAAGTAGCAACCAACAAATTAATATTTGTAGAAGTGAATTCAAAGCAAATTACAAAAATGTTACTGTTATTCCCAAAATAATTTCCAATAATTTGCAGAGATATCAGGGAAAGTTTGTGTTCTAATTGAAGTCTACGAATTGGGCGCGTTTGATCAAAACCCTGTTTCTTTAATAATGATTAAATAAAATCAAAAAGTAATAATTTTGTATTATTCCATAAATATGAAATAATTATTCTGTAATTAAAAAATATTGTTAAAAAATTTATTTAACCCGTTTTAAGCTAAAATTTTCCAAAAGTAAACTAGCTCTAGAACTCTAACATCGACTTCAAATGTCGTGTGCACACTAATTTGGCGAGTGTTTCATGATTTAAAAACCAAAAAGTAATATCGAGATACAGGGCAAAATTCGGGGTCGAAAGGGTTAAATGGTCATAACAACCTGTTACCGAGTTACGGACTGTCGCAAAAGTTCTCTCCAGACACCTCTGCTTTGAACACACCTTCTCCAATTGGTCACATCAAGAGATGATAGGACGTTCTCAACTTGGTGCTTCTCCCTCTTCGCCGTCGACCTCCAACTGCCGCATCGAATACCTTCTTTTGCCGATCTTCATTGTCCATACAACTCAACTGCACTCATCCAAACGCAACTCAACTACGTTGACAAATAACAAGTAATGTCTCGAAGCTTCGAACCAGCATCATTACTTTTCCATATTCCATATTCGATATTCGATAATTTCAACATGACTGCAAAGCGAAAACGAAAACAATTCCCAATTCAATGGCCTGAAATGGATTAATGCAAAAACGGCCGAACTCATTTGTGTTCCACGTCCAGAGCCATGCGGCCATTACGCTTAAACGAAAAGCCCAATAAAAATTAATGCCAACTCGAATGAATGTAAATATGACAATAAGAATAATTTTGACAGCAATTTTCTGCTCGACTATCATTAAGACATACGCGTGCGCAGGCTTGTTTTCCACTTAGCCAAATGGAAAGACATGACGGAAAACGCTTATCGTAATTGTGTTCCATATGAAATGATGACATTGGTGCAGATAAAAAACATACACACACCATACAAAAAAAAAATGAATAATTTTTCTTAGGCGCACAGTGACAATTTCAGCCGATGACCAAAAATGAAAATATCAGCAAAAACATAAATGAAAAAAAAATAAATAAATATAAAAATAACCAAAAAGGCAGTATGCCTTTATTTATTAGCTTAATTCTGGCTTTCGTAAGCGACAGCAAAAATGCCGACTTGAACACGCTGCAGCGTGACGGAAAACGGGCCAAAGAATCGAAATTAGTGTTATCAGTGAATTAAGCAGTCGATTTATGTGAATTCCAACACATTAATGCCGCATGTGATAATGAAAGACTTTCCACATGACGCAACATTGTTGCTGCAAAATCTCGAAAGGGGAAAAGTTGTGTTGTTGCAAGGCGGCGCTTTGCTGGCTGGCACTTTGTCAAACAGCTTATGGAGCCATCGACAACTGCAGCGTCGAGCATTGGACGAAACCGAAGAATGCAGTCGAATCGCTGAAAAAATTCAAACATTTTCAATGTCTTATTTTCTCGCCTCGAAAAAATAAATCGCCCAAAATATCAAACATTAAAACACCAAAAATTAGAAATAACCATAAGACCAAAAGAAATCAGACAATATATGGAGTCAAGTGGAAGAATAGCAGCTAAAGTCCATAAATTTCATACCAAATTAGGTCATTATGTGATATATGTGTTTGTGTGTGTGTGTGTGTTGTGGACGTTTTCCCCAAAGCGGTGCGCGCTATAAAGAGCCATTAAGACTGTGACGCACTGCAAGCTGACACTCTGACACAATCGTCGCGCCACAACTCAGCGTCATTGTAAATTGCGCATAAAGCGTGAAGCATCAGATCGAAGAAAACTTGGCATACGCGCGCTGGGCGTTGATTCTTTGCAATGCAGAGTGGGACGAGCTGTTTTGGTTGGAATTGTTGCAATTAATGAATTCAGTTTATTTTTTAATTGGTTCATATTTTGCAAGATCAAGCAAATTTTCAACTGTTGAACTTTTTGAAATTGAAAAAAATTTAAAAAAAATAGAAACGATTTCAATCAACAAAACTGAGAAACCAAAACTGCAATTTTGCAAATTTTTTTTGGCACTCTTGACTACGATTTGTTAATTTTAAAATTAAAATTTTGGTTAGGTTAAGTAAACTAATTTAGTTATCGTTAAACTTAAAATTGCTCAAAAAGGTTCAATATTACTTATTATTTTTATTATTTTATTTTATTATATTTTATTTTATTTCATTTTATTTTATTTTATTTTATTTTATTTTATTTTATTTTATTTTATTTTATTTTATTTTATTGTATTTGATTTTATTTCATTTTAGTTAAGCTTATTTATTATTTACTTATTTTAGTTTAGTTTAAAATATTTTAGTTTATTTCATTTTATTTCATGTTGTTTTATTTTATTTTAATTTATTTTTGTTTTTCTTTTACTTTTTTTTATTTTATATTAGTTAATTTTATTTTATTTTTTTTTAATTAATTTTATTTTATTTGAATTTATTTTAATTTATTTTATTTCATTTTATTTCATTTCATTTAAATGTATTTTATTTTATTTTATTTTAGTTTATTTTATTTTGTTTTATTTTACTTTAATTTATTTTCTTTTATTATATTTTTATTTTATTTTATTTTGTTTTATTTTTTTTTATTTTATTTTAGTTGTTTATTTATTATTTATTTATTTTAGTTTAGCTTAAAATATTTTAGTTTATTTTATGTTGTTTTATTTTATTTAATTTTATTTTATTTTATTTTATTTTATGTTATTTTATTTTATTTTATTTTATTTTATTTTATTTTATTTTATTTTATTTTATTTTATTTTATTTTATTTTATTGTATTTTGTTATATATTATTTTATTTTTTATTTTATTTTATTTTAGTTTGGTTTGGTTTATTTTAGTTTAGTTTATTTTATTTCATTTTGTTTTATTTTATTTTAATTTATTTTTTTTTTGTTTTTATTTTATTTAATTTTATTTTTTTTATTTTATTTTAGTTGTTTACTTATTATTCATTTATTTTATTTTATTTTATTTTATTTTATTGTTTTTTTTTATATATTATTTTATTTTATTTTTTATTTTATTTAATTTTAGTTTGGTTTGGTTTGGTTTATTTTAGTTTAGTTTATTTTATTTCATGTTGTTTTATTTTATTTTAATTTATTTTTTTTTGTTTTTATTTTATTTTAGTTCCTTTTATTTTTTTTTATTTTATTTATTTTATTTTATTTTATTTTATTTTTTTTATTTAATTTAATTTTATTTTATTTTATGTTATTTTATGTTATTTTATTTTATTTTATTTTATTTTATTTTAGTTTAGTTTATTTTTTTAGATATTCTTTACAAAAACAAATATTCAGCTTTAGTTAATTGACTTTGACTCAAAAATGTTTGCTAAAACTTAATTCGAAGTTTGCATAACTGGCAGCCAAGTTGTGTTGACCAATCAAATTCTGACACTTGTCGCCGCTAATAATTGCATACACTTGCACACACACACACACATACGAAGTACTCGTACACGCGTTGTTGTGCTGTAAGATAGCCTGAACCATAATTAAATATTAGCTGCTTAATTTAGAAGTGTCGTCTGGTTTATGATGGCTTCGCTGGAAAAATTTCGGGTGGTCTTCTAATTATTACAGATGATGCGATATGCGCAACAGCGTAGACGTTGTTCTTGTCGTTGCTTGTTATTGCTGCCATAAGTTTTATATTTTTATGCTGCTGTTGACACACAAAAAAAACTTGATATCATCTCGCATGAAATATGCTCGCAGTCGTCTATTATAGTTTACAAAATTATTTTTATGGACGCCATTTCGTGAAGCGCGCAGCTGTGCTTGTCGGCTGCATATGTCAAATTGTCTGATGGTGCGATTGGCTGGTGTCGAGTTGTGCTAAAGAAATTATTAGAAGCAATTAAATGTCTGTCGAGAACAGCGCAATAGTTCAGTGCCGCTATGTCGGGCAAGAACCTGTCATGCGACTGAATGCTATGAGTTCACTGCATGGACTCGAGCCGGCCATAACTGCGAGTATCAACTGCCTCTTGCTGTTCTGATCACAAGATGAGCTATGAACAATATGACTATGAGTGTCAATCATCTGAGCGACAAATAACAACAATAAGTAAGTAAGCTCTTCAATGTGCCAGAGGTATGTGATGGCCACAGCCCGGTGGCAATTTAGAGCTTTGTGGTTCGGTTCTCGTCATCCCAAGTGATCTTCTGAGCTTGCAGCCTTTCATCCCCCTTAACTAGTGTTGGCTTTAAGTCTAAGGACTTGGGTCTTGATTGAGTTCAGTGGGCCGTGAACCGTCAATGTCCCACTCCATCAAAAGCTGAGCATCTTCGGGCAAGTTCATTGGTTCGCTTGTTGTCGTCAACGTTAGTGTGTCATTTCACCCAAATCAGAGCAACTTTGAACCAATTGACCTCTGTGCATTCTAGTTAACACTACTTTTGACAAAAAGATGGACAAGTCCAGTGCCAGGAAGAGTATTTCTACCTACATGACTTCATATTGTTCTCTTATTTCTGTAGCTTTTTTCACTGTTTAGGTTGCTTTTAGTTCTTAAAAATATTTAAGTTCATTGAAATGAGAGTTGTTGTTTTTTTAAAGTCTCTACGTGACTGAATGATTAAGTAGTTTTTTCCATCACCCAAATGGATTTTGATTTGAATTTTATGTTATTCAAATTGTTTATTAAATTGTGAGTTTTTGCATTCTTACATTGATGTTGATTTTATAAAATATTGGATTGAGTCAGTGGCGGCTTAAGGTGCTCGGGGGCCCGGGGCGGCGACGGCTGAGGGGGCCCCATAAAACGGTGCAGCATAAGTTTGCGTACAAAACTAATAAGGGGAATTTCCGGTTATGCTTTTGGCTTTTTTTTTGAAAATTTGTATTCCATTGAACAGTAAACGGACTTTTATTTTTAAACGACGAGACAAATTATTTTTAAACGTATATGTGCTTGAAATTTTATAGAAAGCAATAGAATCCCAGAGAAAAAAATGAAAAATGGATAAAACTTTCGTGAAATTAGGAAAACTTTTGGGGGAGCAAATTCGTCATTTCCAAATGCCATCTTAAATCTCGAATAAAAACAGAAAATCTTGCTTCGTTACTACGATCTGGCCATTTTTTTAAGCTACCCGAGGAGGAGGATTCGATTGTCGACAAAAAATGGGCCAATCGCGTGCACCTAAAAATAAAAGTTTTTTCTAGACTAACTTTGGCCGCTGAACACGAAACTGAAAACCAAAAAATTTTTGAAGAAGCGTTTTCGAAAAATCTTCGAAAAACGATTTTTTTCCTGTTGTTTCAGTTATGAGCACATATCTCCTAAAAGAATTATCCGATTAACACGAGCTGTCCGTCGTTCAGAAGATAATACCTTAGTGGCTTTTTAGTGATATATAGATTGTCCAAATCAGATGAGATTTGGGGAAGTTACTGACGGTGAAAGTTGTAACAATGTGAATTTTTCGACCAAGTTAAAAAATCATAAATTTTCGAATATTTTTTTAAAGAAAAAATAAATTATCTTCTCTGGTTTTAAAATCTAAAATGAAATATATTCTATTTTAACAAATATTAAGCCTAACATCAATAGAATTGAAAGAAAAATGATAAAGTTATGATGCAGTGAGTGAAAACACCAACTTTACATTTATTACACCGTGCGAAACAATTTTTTTTTTTGCCGAGACCCATCCAAATTTTGATATAGACCCGAAACTAGAGATAATTTATAGTACTCTGGCATAGTCAGTATTAAATTCTCTGACCCAAAAGTCCTTTTTAAAGGACTTTAACATTTTAAGGAGATACACATTTCAATATTAAATATATGCGGTAGTTCAATGATGAAGATATGGGTATCAAATGAAAGAGGGAAATTGTCTCCATTTAACTAAATTTTCTATTTTGAACTTTCAGGACCAAAATATGTCAGGTATGGAAAACATACATGTTTTGGATTTCAATCTGTAGATTCATACATCTAAATTTTATTCTATTTCAAGTTCTCAAGAAAGTTACCCCCTAGAAAACACTTTTATTTCTAGGTATATTTTTCGTGTCGAGTAGAAATCTTCAGAAATGTACAGAAGTATTTTATAAAACCCAGTAGCAGTGACTTTATAAAAAAAGTCCTGAAAAAACATATTTCCCCTACGTAACAGCATGTAAGAAGCCCATATTTAGCTTACTTACAAGGAGCATAGAATTGCCTTCGAAAACCGGATTTCCGGGACATGTGTTTTTATCCAACCAATAATTATAATAATAATAATAATAACTGTAAATTTGTTTGACTTCTACAAAGTTTAATGAGGTTAAGTAATTGTGTAATTTACACAAGTTTACAAGCAAACTCTAAGATTGCGATATTTAATTTTTAACTTAGAATTTTGTATTTGCATATTTTGCACAAAATTTTAAGTTAAAAATTGCAATCTTCGAGGGAACATTTTTTGAAAATTTGCAAACAATTGTTATTGTTCTTGCTTTTATTGAACTGAATTTGTTATTGCCATTTCAAAGTCAATTGTCGATACTGTGTCTCTTTCAATTGATAAAAGTGACAAACGACTTAGTCTTTCATCAACCATTGTGGAGCGCAAATAGTTTTTTACAAGTTTCAGTTTTAAAAACTTGAAATTTTTATATAGTTACAAGCTTCTCTCGGGGGCCCCCTGCAGCCCGGGGCCCGGGGCGGTCCGCCCCTCCGCCCCCCTCTTAAGCCGCTACTGGATTGAGTTTTATTGCATTTTCTACATGACTGTTAATTCCAATTGAAGTGAGTTATTGTTGTTGTTGCTTTACATTATAAAGTAGGTTTCTAATATTTTCTACGTAGCTGTTGATATTTGTTTTTAAGAGGTTTTTACATTCTTGCCAGCTGATTTACTTTTTTTTTACTTTTATATTCGGCCTTATGCTGAATATCGTCATCGTCTGAAAAAATTACGATACGTCTACTTTTGTATGTTGTTCATCGTCGTATCGTCAGCTAACGATGGAGTGCTATGCTCGTCATCGCTATCGCCTTCGCTTTTCGTCTATCGTCAAATATTTCTATCGTCGAAAATTTTGCTGACGAAACTAAAACGATACTGAAATGAAATTTGGATCTCCTGTTTCCCAATGGCTGCCCTCCTGATCATTGCAGTGTCTTCCAAACAGAAGTGTTTGCCATTTACCAGGCTTCTATATGGCTTATCCGCGAGAACGCGTACAAACCGAAAGTCCACATATACTCGGTCAGTCAGGCAGCCATCAAGTCGCTCGCAGCGGCGACCATCTCATCAACGCTGGTCTTGGACTGCCGAAAATCCTTAAACACCCTAGCTAGAGGCTTCTGCGTGCTAGGACACAGGGGTATCGTAAGCAACTGCGAGGCGGACGAACTCGCCAGAGCGGGTACGCTGCTCACCGAGGCGTCATCCTTCCACCCAGTTGAAGCAGATTAAAACAATGATAGAAAAGCAAATTAAGCAAACTGCTTCTAGAGCCAATGTACCAATTGAAATGGCAAATTTACAAACTTAGCCGGGTTCAAAAGAAACTGATACATAATAGATATGTCCATGGGAACGCTGCACAAAGCTCTTTTTTTCAAATAAAAACAAAAATCATATGAAGTGACAGAATTTTCTTCATGAAATACCCAAAACAAAAAATTTCTCAGTCATAGAGTTTCCGTGTTTATTCAATTCACAACGTTTCGTCTACGTTGCTTGTACAGCATACTGAAGCATTGACGAAACGATAGATTTGACGATACTCATAGACGATCGTCAACGATGAGTTAGACGATATTCAGCATAAGGCCGATTAAGTATTTTTTTAAATTGTTTTGTTTTCTGCAAAGGTTTTCTGTAAAATTTTTCTCCAATTTTGCACATTTTCTTTTAGTTTTTTGGCCATTTTGGTTTTTGTTGTTGGAATGTTTACATTATTGTTGATTTTGTGCATTTTTTACTATTTTTTGGTCTTTAATTTTATTTTTAAGAATTTTTTTAAATTGTTTTGTTTTCTGTTATTTTTACAAATTTTTAAAGGTTTTCTGTAAAATTGTTCCCCAATTTTGTACACTTTCTTTTAGTTTTTTGGACATTTTTTTTTGTTGTTGGAATGTTTACATTATTGTTGATTTTCTGCATTTTTACAATTTTTTGGTCTTTAATTTTATTTTTAAGTATTTTTTTAAATTGTTTTGTTTTCTGCTATTTTTGAAAATTTTTCAATGTTTTCTGCAAAATTTTTCTACAATTTTGCACACTTTCTTTTAGTTTTTTTGACATTTTGGTTTTTGTTGTTGGAATGTTGACATTATTGTTGATTTTCTGCATTTTTTTTACTATATTTTGAAATACTTAAAGTTTTTCTCCAATTTCATCAAATCATTCTCTATCACTTAATCCTTTAGGTATTTTGTTGTCATATGGCAACATGCTATTTTGTGGACGTCTGAATCCTCTATGGTTTAAAGAATAATTTTTTCTTGGTTTCTAGAATAGTTCGAAGTTTTAGGAATAATATGAAATTAAAAAATTGAATATATAAGTTTAGGGATTAAGTATGCACTTTTTTTAATGTTATATCTTTACATAGTATTGGAAGAAGAAGCAGAAAAATAAGACATTTTTAATTTGATTTTATACTTTAATTTAAATAAATTTTTAAAATTTAATTTAAGCTGAAATAAATGAAGAAATATTTGATTTTTAATTATTCTGAAAAAATTTTATGTTTAAGTAAAGATTACAGCCACAACGATATGGTGGCTGTCATATGACAATAGTCTAAAAACCAGTAATAAAAATTTTCAAAAACTATTATGGAATATTGTTTATATCATACAACCACACAGAAAACTAAATCGATAAATTAAAAATTTTAACTTTACCCAGTAAGAAGCTGAGCGAAAGGATTAACATTATTTTGTATACATGCTGCATTGTCTGAGTTTTTTTTTTTAATTTCTGTTATTTTTATCTGTAATTTTTAATTGAATTTTTTTTGTTTCTTGAGCATTTACAGATTTTTTTAATTTAGATGTCCCTAGATTTTAATGTTTAAAAAATGTTAAGTGTTAACCCGGCATTGGTGTGGTGGGGTATACCATACCCCAGAGGTTGTATTTTTGTAAATAATACGGATATCAGTTTTATGTGGGCACTATTGCTTCTAGTAGCTGTTTATTACAGTCCAACCATACACATTTGCTATCCAAAAACAACTTAAGTGTGACCAGATTTGAGTCACATCCCGCTAAAGTTCATTTCCACCACACCAGCGCCGGGTTAAAATTTTACAACCTTTGAAATTTGATTTTCCGTCACTTCTATTAAGACTCTGAAAAATGAATTAATCGCATTGACGACTAATTCCAAGAATTGAATTCTGAATTTCTGTTATTTTTATCTGTAATTTTTAATATAATTTTTTTTTTAATCATTTACAGAATTTTTTTATGTCCCTAGATTTTCATGTTTAAAAAAATGTTTAGTGTTAGAATTTTACCTCCTTTGAAATTTGATTTCCCTTCACTTCTATAAAGACTCTGAAAAATGAATTAATCGCCTTGACGACTAATTCTAAGAAGCTTAGAATAGTTAAACTCTTTTGCTGCATTCACAATTTTAAATATTCTCTCCGCTGTGTCCAACACTCTTTTCAGTCCAACACTCAACTTCACTCGCACACTATAGAAAAAAATGTCGAAATTCCCCTTTTTAGCCGCGTGCAGAAAATTAATTTCAATAAAACTTTTCTTCGGACTCGTTTCGCTTTGCCGTTACGGCGAAATGCATTTAAATTCAACACCTTATTTTGTGGCGACTTCAAAGCAGCAGCCAGCAGCCCATCCATTCCGCCACGCGCATTCATCATTGCACGCGGCAGACTTGGCGCAGCGGCAAAGCAGCACAAATTAATTTAGCGCGTTTTTAGGTTTTTTAATTCTGTTTGTTCAGCCTTTGTTGGGCTGCAGTGCACATGTCCACGCAATTTTTTGCCGCATGCAGGAAAACTACTCATATTAGCAGCCGCCGCAACAACACAACGTTGGTGCAAAGCAAAAGCGCCAAAGCGACAATGACACAAACAGACGAAACGAGCAGAAAGACGACACACATACAGAAGTCAGCATAGAGACAGGCAACGAAGTCAGTCATGGGGCCAGTGAGACAGCGAGTCAACGTGCGCGCAAGGGGCGCGCAAAATATAATTCATAATGTCAGAAACGTGCTGGAGTGTAATTTTGCCAAACAAAAACGAAAAAAAAAACACCATTTCAAAAAACCAGCACCACACGAAACACACTCTCAGCATTGGTGCTAAAAAGGAGTAGCCCGAAAATGACTAACAAAAAAAAAAATGGAATAGTTCGAGCTGGTACAGCGCCCCGCCGCCAAAAGGTGCCCGTGGCCGCAACGACAAAGGAGCCGCTGCGGTCGCTGTCGCTGTCGTCACCAGCGCTGCCGCCAAGTGTCGCCCGACATAGAGCCATCAGCAGCAGCAGCAGCCTCGCCAGCAAGTCGAGCCGACTGTTGGCCATTGTGCCGCATGCAGATGTGTTGTTGTTGTTGTTGTTGTTGTTGTCTAGCTTGCGGGCGCGCCGCATTTGTCTCGCAACGTGCGAGTACGTTCTGTGATTTTCAATTTCCTACCCCAGCTCAGGTCCAGCTGCCAGTTGCATTTAGTCGCCGGCAGACATCTCCTGCATGGAGATGTCTGCCGCTCGCCGCTTTCATGTAATTTGCACACACTTTTAGCAAGTTCACGCGACGTTTGGCGCGTCCGCACGTTGGTGTTGGGGGTCAGTTGAAATGTGTCGCGTCTCTGACGTGGCGCTGCTTGGGCAGCGTTGCGCTAAATTGTGTTGTTTACATGTGACTTGCAGTGGTATAACAATTTTTTACTTTTAATTGGTTAATCGATACATTTTTCAGTGGTTTATTGAATTGTCTACATGGCTACTGATGGCTGCTGATTACTTATTCAAGTTTTTACTGCATTGTTTACTTTGTTGTTAATTTTTTACATAATTTAATATTTTATTTGCACTGTCTACATGACTCAAAACTTTATAATCAAGAGGGCTTTTTGTTTGTTTACATTCGAGATGTTGTTTACTATTATTAAAAAGGTTTGTCCTATTGTCTACATGAATGTAAACTTCATACTTAAGAATTTGTCTGTATTTATTTGCACTTAAGATGGTGTTTGCCTTTATTTAGGATCTTTTTCCTAATGTCTAAGTGTTAAGTTTTTGTTTTAATTATTCTAAATTATGTTACAGTGTTTAATTGTTTAAAAGGTCCCACCAAGCAAAATGTGAGAAATAGGCAACAATCGTCAGTGGCAACAAATTGGCGACTCGCCGATTTATTGCCGCAGTGACAAGTTAGCAACATGTCCCAAAAACACGTTGTTTTCCAGGAATTTGCTTTGTGTTTCAGTGAGATTGATTGCATTTAAAAAAGTTGTATTCGTTCATCAACAGCAGTTCATTGATCAACAGCATTGATTCAAGCTCAAACAATGAGAGCAACATTGAATCTTTGTATGCAAATGAAAATCCATCCCAACCAAACCTGACTGACTTTTTATATATTGATAATTTTCCAAACAATATGATGTATTTAGATTTGAAAACGAATCGTCCAGGCGATATGAAAACAACTCGTCCAGGCGATATGAATACGACTCGCCCAGGCGATATGAAAACAACTCGTCACGGCGATAAAAAACGACTCGTCTCGGCGAGTTGCTTTCGGCGGACGTTTTAGAACGACTGGTGATACGAAATCGATACGCCAGCGATAAATTTCTTGCCGGGGGCGACTCGTTTTCTTATTGCCGGCAACAAAAAATGTCTGGTGGGGTGTATCGCATTATCTACATGACTATAAATTTCATATGTAAATGCCTTTATATTTTTTTTGCATTGATGTTGCCGTTTTTGGTTATTTAAAAGATGTCTCGCTTTGTCTACATCACTAAGAAAATATCTGTACTGTCTACATGAAAATAAATTTCAAATTTAAGTGATTTTATATATTTTTACATTACATAATGTTGCTGGTTACCGTTATTTAAAATTTCTTAAGTGTCTTTTTTTTAATTACTTAATTACTGTGTTTTTTTTTAATTCATTCATTTAATTTAATGTAATTTTTTTAGGAGGTTTATCGTGCTGTCTTCATGAAAGAAGATTTTATAATTAAGTGATTTTTTAATTTTTTTACATTAATATTTTTGATTGTTTAAAAAGTTTCTCCCATTGTCGTCGTACTTTCTACATTATGTAAATTTCATTTTTAAGTGCTTTTTTATTTGTTTACATTAATATTGTTGATTGGTGTTTTATTTTTATTCTATTTCTGTTTGGCATTATTTAGGAAGTTCATTGTGTTGTCTACATAAAAGTAAATGTGTGCTTTGGCAAGATGACAGCTACAGGAAGCTACGAGCTTCTGGACCAGCTAAAAGAGATTCAGAGTCTTTGGGAAACTTGATGTCAAGGATACTACATGACTGATTGATCTGAAATTTCAACAGAATGATTGTTGTGTCCAGAGGACATTTTTTGCATATCTTTTGTTACTTATGGACATTTCTGTAAAATAGAATAACTTCAGAACTATAACTCAGATCGCATGAAAATTTGGTATAACATAAGTAACTTTCTAATAACTAATAACTTTCTTGGCTATTGGACAAGTAGCGTGGCACGGTTTTTGTAACCCAAATACTCTAATAACTTTGGAAATATAAACGCTCGTCAATGACGAATTTTTCTCACAGCTAATAAATTTTCAAAAATATTTCAAAATTGTAAGCCAAAATTTGCTGTAATTTGTGATATGAATTTTGAACTCACAGCTAATAAATTTTAAAAAATCTTTCGAAATTGTAACACAAAATTTGCTGTAATTTGTGATACGAATTTTCAACTCACAGCTAAAAAATTTTCAAATTATTACGAAATTCTAACCAAAAATTTACTGTAATTTACAATACGAATATTATACTCACAAGTATTGATTTTTCAAAAATATTTCAAAATTATTGTCCAAAACTTGTTGAATTTATACTCACAGCCTATGAATTTCAAAAATATTTAAAAATTTTAACCCAAAATTTGCTGTAATTTGTAGTACGAGTTTTCTACTCACAGCTAATAAAAATTCAAAAATATTTCAAAATCATAACCCAAAATTGACTAAAAATTGCGGTACGAATTTTCTACTCCCAACTAGTAAAAGTTCAAAAATATTCAAATTTGGAACCCAACATTTTTTGTAATTTCTGTAATTGTAACCAAAAATATGTTGTAATTTGCGATACGAATTTTCAACTCACAGCTAAAAAATTTTCAAATTATTAAAAAATTGTAAGTCAAAATTTGCTGTAATTTTTGCTACGAATTTTCAATTCACAGCTAAAAAATGTTTAAATTATTATAAAATTGTAACCCAAAATTTACTGTAATTTACGGTACGAATTTTATACTCACAATTAATAAATTTTCAAAAATATTTCAAAATTGTAACACAAAATTTGCTGTGATCTGCGGTACGAATTTTCCACTCACAGCTACTGAAATTTCAAATATATTTCAATATTTTAACCTAAAATTTGCTGTAATTTGTGGTACAAATTTTCAACTTTGCTGTAATCTGCGGTACGAATTTTCTACTCACAGCTAAAAAATTTCCAAATTATTTCAAAATTGTTACCAAAAATTTGTTGTAATTTGTGATACGAATTTTCAGCTCACAGCTAAAAAATCTTCAAATTATTACAGAATTGTAACCCAAAATTTACTATAATTTACTCTACGAATTTTATGCTCATAATTATAGAAATTTCAAAAATATTTCAAATTGTAAACAACAATTTTCTGTCATTTGCGATACGAATTTCACAGCCTATTTAATTTCAAAAATATTTCAAAATTATAACCCAAAATATGCTGTAATTTGCAATACGAATTTTCAACTCACAGCTAATAAATTTCCAAATTATTTCAAAATTGTAACTCAAAATTCGTTATAATTTGCGATATGAATTTTGTACTCGCAGCTAATAAATTTTCAAAACTATTTAAAAATTCTTTTTATCTACATGCAACACTCGCGTCCTGTTTGCACACACAATTCAATTCTCTTCCAAATCTACATCCAGCGAATATTTCCCACCAACATACAAACAATGTCTCCGAATGACGCAGCCTCCGCGCGACAGAAGGCTAGAAAAGTGCGCGTGCATGTAGCGCCTGAAGCCATGCAATTGCAACACCGCAGACCATTACTTCGTCTCCCCCGCAAGCGCCTTTCGCGTTCTATACGCACGTTGCCGTAATTACGCCGCTGATATTATGATGTATGCGTTTTTGTAAGTAATTTGCAGTCTATGTTTGTAATTGGTTATTAATGTTGAGTGCGGTGGCGTCGCGGCGGGATTCGCGCGCGCTCAGTCGGGCCGTATGCGTCCTGGCAATTGTGGTGTAGACTATATTCAAAACGGCGGCGTCTGTGGTGTTGTTTTGTTTTTGTTTTTTTTGGTGTTGTGGCTTTTCATTTTTCTACATTTGCCACAGTTCAAAATTTATGCTAATGTGATTCTGTAATTAAATCGCTTAATGCCGACCGTGTTAAATGATGAGTTTAAATCATATTTCCGCTCATGTCTCACTGCATGCCGTTCCGACGCAATGACGCACAATAAATACGAATGTCTATGTGTGTGAGTGTGTGTGTGTGTGTGCGGCTGGTTGTTTACATTTCAATATTATTTACGAGTGCAATTATGGCGCAAGTATGCGGCGTTGTCTGTCTCTACACTAAATCTTCTGACTGTTGGACAGAGAGATTCCGCGTCTGCTTGGCGTTTGTTCAGATTTTCAATTACTTTGATCGTTTCAAAACGTTGTGGCGGCAATGTTTTGAACTTCAAATACAAAATTGTTGTTGTAATATTTTTTATTTTTTTTATTGTACTCGCTGTGTTGCTGCAATATTTTTCTGCTATATTTAAGTACTTTGAACTTGATTGGAATGTGAATTTTTCATTCCATACGTATTTGCGCAACCGACTGCTGCAATTTAACTGACTTTAGCTTTACGTAAGTAAAACTTGAAATTAAATTTTATTCACACTTAAAATCAAATTATACAAAACGTTTCGTTCGCATAGTTTAATCCTTCTGGCTTTGCACCTAACCTGACCGCAGCAGCAGCGTGCAAACATAACCTAGCAAAATGTTAACCTAATTTAACACTTGAAAAGTTACAAGTGTGTATTTATGCAGATTTGCATAAAGTTATCGACACGTAAGCAAACCCATAACAAATTCTAATGGAAATAAAATTTCACAGTATTTTCCTGCAAAGTTGTGTCTGTCCGGCAAAATTTGTGCGCTGCTGTGACGATTTACATATTGTACATACATACATACATATATTTATATGTAAGTCATTTTGTATTTGAGTGTCTGGACAGTTGATATATTGTTGTACTGTTACTATGGTTCTAGACAAGTACACACTCACACAAATATTTTGCTCAATGTACATATTTGTTGATTTACAAGGAGACTTCAACAGCAACAGAGCAAAGCAGTCAATTTGTATAAGAATTTACATATCCAAAGTACTTTTATTTGTCTATTTACATATTTACTGTCCAAACAAATTCTTTTGCCACCGCCAAGCGGTCGTTATAAATTTGTTGCTTTCATTTTGTAGAACCAATGTGTTTGTAATCAGATGTTTCGAACGCCTCGTCACTGAATTCAACACTTAAAAAAACAGAAAATTTTTTTAAAAATACAATTTGAAAAATTGAACTTATCACAGAGGCTTATTTTAAAATCAAAAACAAAACTCACCCCGTAATTTTTATTTTGTGAAGAAAAAATAAAACTGAAAATTCAATTCTCATTCTGCAAGCGAAAAATAATACTCAACGCATAATAATTTATTTTCCCCCCAAAAAATAAAACTCAACAAATAACTTTTATTTTCTGATCGAAAAAAAAATTATCAAATTATTGTGATACGGTGAGTGCAAAGTAAAAATCGAAAAATAAGTTTTATATTTTGATTTTTGTATTTAGCTTAAAATTTTTACGGTCCCTGCTTTAAAGCACTAACAACCAAAATACATATCGCATAGTTATTTCTCAAACCTTTGTCACAGACTATACTGAAAATAATTGCTTTCTCTACATCTGCACTTTATTCATCCGATTCATCTCGCTCGACAGAGTCTTTGATGCAGCACCATCAGCGCGCCGCTTGTTTCGTAATTGCGCGTATTATGAAGTTAATTTATCAGAAGCTAAAGCAGTTGCGGCAGTTAATACCCATTCATTCATTAAGTTATTCAAGCGACAAGAGCGAAATTTACCTGAAAATTGCGTCCTTTGTTTTCGGCTCAAACCAACCAAAACTTCTTCATTCGCGCCTTTCGCGCAGCCAGCCACGTGGCAGTCCCTCAATTCGGGGTTAAGCCGAATCGTAGTTTGAGTTGGCAGCGTTT
Organism: Melieria crassipennis; assembly: GCA_963668005.1. Lineage (NCBI taxonomy): Eukaryota > Metazoa > Arthropoda > Insecta > Diptera > Ulidiidae > Melieria > Melieria crassipennis. The sequence goes on from OY764963.1 coordinate 5,565,513, forward strand.
GTTTGTTTGTTTGTCATTATGAATGAAGATGCCTTCAAAGAATTTGCCAGTCTCAGCAATAACCAACAGCCGTGTTGGCTTACAATTTGGCCATGGCTTTTAGAAAATTTGAATCGTTTTCATTTATGTGAAATAAGCATTTTATTATGGCACTGCAGATTAGGCAAATCAGTCAGACAGGCCCAAACACTAAGAGCCAATATCGAATTGAATTGAATATGAATTGATTGGACTATCTTTAAATTTGATTGGTTTGATTGGGGTTTGAAAGATAAAAAGCTGTATTTAACAAATTTTTATTAGAATTTAGAATTAAAATTTTTCAATTCATTCAACAGAAAGTTACAATGGGCCTTACAACTGAAAATCCTTTTCCTATTTTATTAATTTAATTATATAATTATATATTTATTAAATTATTTATTTATTTATTTGTTTATTTGATTATTTATTTATTTATTTATTATTTTCTTATTTTTTTATTTAATTTTTTATTTATTTATTTATTTATTTCTTCATTTATTTATTAATTAATTAATTAATTAATGAATTAATAAATTAATATTTGTTTGACATTTTATTTATTTATTTCTTCATTTATTTATTAATTAATGAATAAATAATTAATTAATTAATAAATTAATAAATAATAAAATAAATAAATAGATATATAAGTAAATAAATAAATAAATAAATAAATACATAAATAAATAAATGAATGAATGAATTAATTAATTAATTAATTAATTTAATTATTAATTTACTTATTTGTTTATTTGATTATATATTTATTTATTTATTTATTATTTACTTATTTTTTTTTTATTTAATTTTTTATTTATTTAAAAATGATTTTTTTATTTATTTATAAAAAAAAATAAGTAAATAATAAATAAGTAAATAATCAAATAAATAAATAAATAATTTAGTTAATTAATTAATTAATTTATGTATTTATTTATTTATTTACTTATTTATCTATTTATTTATTTTATTATTTATTTATTTATTTTTTTATTTCTTTATTTATTCATCAAGCAATACTGATTCTAAACTAAAGTATCTTTACTTGGAGTACATTTTGTTAGTGTTTGTACCTAAAGGATTCATTTCCCTTATTTTACTACAAGCGACACCGGTTCCAGCACCTATTGAGCTGGTTTATCTAATAGTTACTGCACCTGAATTATTCTGATTTCCTTTTTCTACAAACCATACCGATTTGGAGGTTTATTGAGCTGCCGTACTGTACTGGTCCTTGTACCAAAAACATTCTTCTTGCTCTCCTTAGATTCATAGACGTGTATTTTCCTCGTCCCTACACCTGAAATGATCTTATTTAACTTAACTGGCCATAATAACCCGTTACCCCGGGATACGACTTGCCCGCAGGCTCTCTTCAGGCGTCTCTCCAGTTGGTCACACCAAGACATGATAGGGCGTTCTCAACTTGGTCCTTCAACCGGAGACACGGCCTCCCTTTTCGCTTGAAATGTTCGGTTTTTTTTCTCGAATCGATGCCGATTGCAAAAAACCTTGAGATTTTTTTAAAGTTTTTACACCTAAAAAATTGCCTTTCTATTTCTCCAGTTGGTCACATCAAGAAATAAAAGGGCATTCTCAACTTGGTCCTTTCACCGGAGACGCGGCCTCCCTTTTTGCCTGAAATGTTAGGTTTTCTTTTTCCCGAATCGATGCCGATTCCAAGCCACCTTCAGTTGGTATATTTTGTTACATCTTTACGTACGACTCCGACTCGAAAACCTCTCCCACTCGAAGACACCTCAATCATCTTGTTCTTCTTTTTCTCTAAGCAATTTTAATATACATTTACAGTTACTTTTTATAATTCTGAAATAATATGACTTGAAATAACCTGACCCCGCTTCCTAAGAGCTACAAGCTCATAGATCCTTTTCCTCTACTCCTGCAAGCCATACCGATTCAAACATACATTGAGCAGAGCATTGAGCATTTTTCTAGTCCTTGCATCTAAAACTGTGCCCATTCCAATTTTTCTCCAAGCGATATCGATGCTGTACAAGTAGCTTCTTAGTCCTTACATCTGAAACATCCTTTTCGTTTACTTTACCAAGCAATTTTCATCCCGAAACACATTCCGCTGTTATACTTTTCTCTTCATCTCCTGTTATACCGATTCAAGGACTTAAACAGTTTTGAATAATTGTCTACTATGTATTCGAACAATTAGGTAATCTTTTATGCGCCTTACTGTGTCCATTTCGTCCAAGAGTGTTTATAAGTCAACCGCTGTGTGACTGCCACTTTGTTTAGAGAAAAAGAAAACTTTAGCCGGGAAACTTTAGGACGGGATTTCGCCAACATTTCTTTGGAGTATCTTTCCTTCGGAAACACCTTCTTTGAGCTCAAAATAGTTGAAATGAACAAAAATATTAAAACATTTGTATCCACATAAATATAGGTTTTATGGACTGAGAGACCGTCATTAATTTTATGAAATTATGATTCGCCGCATCAGATCGCAGACTCCAACACATTGTACAAAAAGTGGTTCAGGTAAATTTTTAAGATACGAACTGTGATACGTGAAATATATTTATCTGTATTATATATATATTATATATTATAGGTATACATTTAAATATGTTTATCGGTAGCTGAAAGTTGCAAAGACTATGAAACTAACCGATCAATAGACTATAAATATTAAGTAAATGTTTGTATAAAAATCTAGTATTCGCTCGGCATCTAATTTCCGATGCATGTACTACTTATTGCAGGTCTTTTATGATTCGACAGGTTGTAATCACTTATTACACCGTACGACAGCATTTTTCACACCGGAAAAAATCCATATGTGCGTGAAATTAGAGACCAAATATTAGTATTACAATATTTGGTCTCTAATTACTACTAGTACTATATTTTTCATTTCTACATCCTTTGTCCTTTTAAAAGGACTTCAAAATTTTGAAGGGGATACAAAATATGGCAATATGTATGTCAAATGAAAACGGAAAGGCTCAAGAATATAAATAAAATTGATTTTTAATCTATTTGTAAAAAAGGTCCTTTGAAAATTTTAATCCTTTATATCCTTGAAAATTTTTATAGAATTTTCTTGAAAAGTAAGTAAGTAAGTAAGGATTAAAATTTTACAGAGGACCTTTTTCATATCCTTTTTTTTAAATAGATAAAAAATTAATTTTATTTAAATTCTTAAGCCTTTTCTCTTTCATTTTATTACATATCGCTATATTCTAACAAGGTTAAGTATTTTTTATATTTTTTTTTATTTTGTATCCCCTTCAAAAGTTTGAAGTCCTTTTAAAAGGATAAGGGATATAGAAATGAAAAACTGAGTACGCAGTATTACTCTGTTTGGTCTCTAATTTCACGCCCATATGGATTTTTTCCGGGGTAAACAATTTTTTAATTTTTGTCGCACGGTGTTATAAGACTTGCACTAACCTGAACAGTTCAAAAAGCGTTTTAAACCCCAAAATGTCTGGCTGTATGGCAAGAAAATTCAGTGGAAAGTTTCTTGGTAGTCCCTGCTAGTAGTAATCTGCTCTACAGTTGGTTGAGATATCTCGGAGACCAAGGACCCAGGGGAGAGGAGTTTTAAACCTCACCATTATTCTATTTCGTCAAGAAATAGGCAGCAGCTGAACATTATTTGTGTAGTACCGATAGGGGTTGCCTTATTTATAGATTTCTTGAAGTCAACTTCTATGTGAGTTAAACAATTATGGTCAGCTTGTTTTGAGAAATAGGAAATTTCAGTCAAAAACTTACTAAAAATTGGGGGGAAAAATCAACTTTTTAGCTACTTCTCTTCTGGAAAGATTTTATTTTTATTCAAATTTGTACAATAAGAAATTATTCTTCAGAAAATGTTGTTTTAATAAATAGGAAACTTTAGTCAAAAACTTACTAAAAATTGGGGGAAAATCAACTTTTTAGCTACTTCTCTTCTTGAAAGCTTAATTATTCTTATTATTATTAAAATTTGTACAATAAGAAATTATTCTTCAGAAAATGTTGATTTTGACAAATAGGAAACTTTAGTCAGAAACTTACTAAAAATTGGGGGAAAATTCAACTTTTTAGCTACTTCTCTTCTTGAAAGCTTAATTATCTTTTATTTTTATTCAGATTTGTACAATAAGAAATTATTCTTCAGAAAATTTTGATTTTGATAAATAGGAAACTTTAGTCAAAAACTTACTAAAAATTGGAGGAAAAAAATCAACTTTTTAGCTACTTCTCTTCTTGAAAGCTTAATTATCTTTTATTTTTATTAAAATTTGTACAATAAGAAATTATTCTTCAGAAAATGTTGTTTTAATAAATAGGAAACTTTAGTCAAAAACTTACTAAAAATTGGGGGAAAAGTCAACTTTTTAGCTACTTCTCTTTTTGAAAGCTTCATTATCTTTTATTTTTATTAAAATTTGTACAATAAGAAATTATTCTTCAGAAAATGTTGTTTTGATAAATAGGAAACTTTAGTCAAAACCTTACTAAAAATTGGGGGAAAAATCAACTTTTTAGCTACTTCTCCTCTTGAAAGCTTAATTATCTTTTATTTTTATTAAAATTTGTACAATAACAAAATATTCTTGAGAAAATGTTGTTTTGATAAATAGGAAATTTTAGTCAAAAACTTACTAAAAATTGGGGGAAAAGTCAACTTTTTAGCTACTTCTCTTTTTGAAAGCTTAATTATCTTTTATTTTTATTAAAATTTGTACAATAACAAAATATTCTTCAGAAAATGTTGTTTTAATAAATAGGAAACTTTAGTTAAAAACTTACTAAAAACTTTTCAACTTTTTAGCTACTTCTCTTCTTGAAAGCTTAATGATCTTTTATTTTTATTAAAATTTGTACAATAAAAAAATATTCTATAAAAAATGTGAGCACTAGCATCAAAGGCTTTCGGCTTCCTCAAAGCTTAAGTAATTATGCCTTATGCAGTCTCCGGCTTCATATTACAAAATTTCTGTTGTGTATGCCGTCGTCCGCCTCCACTATTGCCGCCATCTATCGAGTCTCGTTTGTTTATGAAGATTCGTGGCGATAATGACTTTTGTATATTTGAGCTTATAGCGCAAAATTACAAAGTTGGCATACAGTGTTCTCTTCGCACCACTCCACTCCACTTGTCTTTCCCCGACACACGCCTGCAATACATCACTAGAAATGCCGCAGCGCCACTTTAAACGAATCCTTGCAAATGCTTTTCGTGTCCCCCGCCCCCCGCCCGCACCATTTGCTTCCTCCTGTAAATCTCACGCAAAATCCTCGCCGTTTATCTTGCGAAATACACTAATGCACAAGTATTATTTTTCGCCTACACTCATTTAATGTAATTGGGCCAATGGCATCCACACGTACGGCGCTCAGCCGCGCTGTCGTTCGTCGTTGCACTGCTTCGGTTTCAGCAGCTCAAAGTAACTTTCGGGTTTTAGTTTTCATAACGAACATTTTCCATCGACATCCAAAAGCAATTCGAGTGCGTGTAGCGGCAACTTTTCGGCAAGCACACTTCTTCTTCTTCTTCTTGCGAGTGTAGTGTAGTATCCGGTTTAGTGCCTGTCGAGGATACACAACAATGCATACATATGTATGTGTGTGTGTGTGCTTGTAAGTATGTGTTTTATGACAGACGTATATAATTACAGCAACTTTAATACACTTTGGCTCATGCCACTTGCCACTCGGTGTTTTTTATCAGTCAAACGCCACACCAACACACACTGCGCCGCAGTCAGGCGAACACACACACAGACGCCCCGACAGGCATAGAGACAAGGATTCGTTTAGACAGCGCACGCTGTGAGCTATCCAAGCACACCAACAACGCTTTTAAGCTTCAAAGGGGGCAGCGCACGAATGCACGATTGTGTGTCTGTGTGTGTGTGTGTTTGTGTGTGGCAAAGTTAAGGCGATAGTGTTGGAGCTGGCAGGAGCCCAGCAGCGCAAAAACTTGCACATTTCACCAGACGAAATATGAGATAAGTTAAAGTAATTTCTGTTAAAATTGTTGGATGTTGCCGCATTTGTGGCAGACTGCTTCGCGCACCGATTTTGAGGGTTGGAAGGAAGGCAGCAATGAAAACGTTGTGGAATTGTTTTGGCAAATGTTGTGAATTGTTGCCTTTGGTAGACGATATCTTTTTTCTGTTCACGTATCTTGTAATGGGGCAGCCGACTTTAATAGTGCAATGTTTGAAAAGTGCGCCGAAGGCGATTATTTCAGGCCATTAGTCATTAGCCAAACGATTGAATTTAGTCGAATTTGTACATAAATATGTATTGAATTGAAATTAGGAAAAGACAATTTGTAAATATTTTAAGTAGAATTTTATATAACTTTTGTAAAATGTAAAACAAAACTTCAAATAACTATTTTCTAACAGTGATGCCCGGATCAGCTGTTCTAACATGGGTTGAGTAAGGGATTTTCCAATAGTTATGTCTGAACTTTGACAACTTATTGGTCAGAGGTTTCAAGTGGCAAAGCTTTCACTTTGAGACCTTTATATTCTAATAGAGTCACCAATAAAACATGAAGTGCTAAATGCTTCAACATCCTTTTTAAATTTTCTATTTTGAACTTTCAGGACCAAAATATGTCAGGTATGGAAAACATAAATGTTTTGGATCTTAGTCTGTAGATTCATACATCTAAATTTTACTCTATTTCATAGTTCTAAAAGTTCAAAATAGAAAATTTAGTAAAAAGGAGACACTTTTCCTCTTTCATTAGGTACCCATATCTTCATCATTGTATAACAATATTTTTAAAAAAGATTTGAAATGTGTATGTCCTTACAATTTTAAAAACCCTTAAAAAGAACTTTGGGTCAGAAAATGAAAAACTGCTTATGCCAGGATATTATAAATGGCCTCTAGTTTCACGTCTTTATCAAAATTTGTATGGGTCTCGGAAAAATAAAAAAAAATTTTCGCACGGTGTAATAAATGTAAAGTTGGTGTTTTCACTCAGTGCATCATAACTTTGTAATTTTTCTTTCAATTCTATTGTTGTTAGGCTTAATATTTGCTCAAATAATATTTCTTTCATCTTAGATTTAAAAACCAGAGGAGATCATTTATTTTGTCTATAATAAAAATATTCTAAAATTAATAATTTTTTAAATTGGTCGAAAAAATCACTATTCTTAACTTTTCACCGTCAGTAACTTCCTCAAATCTCATCTGATTTGGACAATCTGTATATCGCTGGAAAGGCTAAGGTACTATCTTCTGACAGACGGACAGCTTGTTTTAGTCGGATGATTCATTTACGAGATATGTGCTCATAACTGAAACAACAGGGAAAAAACTGGTTTTTCGAAGATTTTTCGAATATAATTTTTTGATTTTCAGTTTCGTATTCCGTGACCCAAAGTTAGTCTAGAAAATACTTTTGTTTTTAAGTGCACACGATTGACCCATTTTTTGTCGATTAATGATATTTACGGTCGAAACTTTTCATCAACCGAACTGGCTGGACAAGGAATAGCTTCAGACATTACAGACCCTGAGCCAGGCTAAGGAGCGACATACACGCCCACTTTTTAATTCGTTCCAACGAAATAAAAATGTAGCCAAAGTACGAGTTGTACAGGACAAAACAACTCCTTAGTAAATAACTTCTGAGAGAATACCGCAAGACTCGCTGGGGCTTTAATGGGCCATTGGCCGATGGGAAACACGCATCGCGGTTGCAAACAACCTTCAACAATAATTGTCACAATTGTGTGGAGGAAAACCAGAGAGAGGCATGTACACTCTTTTTTTTAAGGTTCGGGCTTTGCAAGAAGTAGGCTACGCTCGTTTGGGACAAGGTCTTCCTTAAAGAACTCAGCACAATTTCAACCATGAAGATAAGAAAGCTTCTACACTTCCTGGATCGCACAAAGTGGATTTCAAATATCAGCTCAAATCAATACAAATAAGGATGTGGTTACATAGGTTTGGTAGCAGCCACTCAACCCATCAATCACCACCATTGGCCAATCGAGCAATCAATTCAAGAAATTATCATGAAATTCAAGCAAAACGATTCCATTTTTGATGGTTCAGTGAGATGGAAAAGAAATAAGTATTATTACATATATTGAAAGAATAAAAGTAGTTGGCCTCTTTGCGATTTCGAAGTGACGAATTTCGCGAACATGTTTTGTATTGCATCCGTAAAAACAAAATCAATTGACAGACGAACGTTGCACACATTTTCTAATTAGGCCTTGGAACAGTTAGAAAGAGATTAAAATTTTGACTAAGCAATCTTCTTCATTGATCAATAACTTTGCTTGAACAATTTTGTGAATCAGAAAAAATACCCTCATTGAGGCATTGATTTTCGGAAGCGAGAATGACCAGACGGTGACTGTTAATTTCGAATGGTATCGAATCATAACAACTGACTTCTTTGACCTCAATTTCATTCGCAGAAACTTACTGTTTGGTGCGGATTTTGATCTGGTGGCATCATTGAACCAACGTAAATGCGACTGCTGCCGTGACTATCAATGGCGACCGATATCACACCATAATAATTTAACTTTTTTTTAATATAATTTAATGGTGTGGACCTGAACTACACATATATGCGATTCCAACAAAATAGTATAACGTCTCATATATCGGATGTTACATTCAAGTTGTTGCAAGAACAAGAAAAGTTTCCAGATGAAGCCAAAAACTGGGCGATTTAATGTTCATAGACTTTTTTCTCTGGACCTATTTGAAGTCGCTATGGTAAACCAACAACAAGTGACAATTAGTGAAATCCAGCTCGGCTTATCTAACAACTCAATTGGACCTTTCGGATAAAGTAATGTAATCGAAGCCACGAGGACTATTTGAATGGTATCAATTTTAAAACATAATAGAAATAGCACAAATTACTGATGTACACAAATTTCTCTCACCTGTTTGTTTCCAACAATTACCGTCTATGTAGATCTACAGGAACCAAACAGATAGGAAGGGGCTCCAGATTTCTAAAATGTGAAGTGAATCATAATGGACCCAACACGGTCTCCGAGTGGATTCATCAGATCTGACTCTGATATGCCCACGCAGCGTCGTTTGTTCTTAAATTAGGTCTTGAATCTCTTTGCAAAACTGAACTTTGGTGTGATTGTGTCTCTCGGTATTAAAATCTCACGATTTTCTTTCGTAGGAATGCCATTCTTTCTGTTTCTCAGCAACGCCTCGGCCCCGATATTGTTATCAGTCATCTTTTGGATAGACCACGATAGTCCAGCGGGTAGCGTGCTGGCTTCTCATACCGAGGCCCCAGGTTCGATTCCTGGCTCGGTCTGGTAAAACGCTCATCTACTTCTATCGCTATCCACATGAAGCAGATGAGAATTACAACAATCGCACAAGTGCGCTCTTGGCAGGCAATGGCAAAACCTCCAAGTGCGAACAAAAAAACTGCCAATCGCCAATGCTACTGCCAATGTAGGTCCTTTCTACTCCCTTTACCCTTCCGCTTGAAATGTGTGCTGTAACATATGTTGGAAAGACAGTGTTGCATACACATTTCAAAAACGGGTGAAATATGTGGTATCACAATGGGCATCATAATAGGCCTCCGAGTGTGTCTCTTATAGAGGCAGCCACTATAACCTAACCTAACCTAGGAGAGACCACTTCGCCTGGGTTTGTACGTAGAACTATGTAAGTGAGGAGGTGTTGGTTTGAGAAGACCATCCATGGATGTTGTTGGACACGTTCTCGTAGCTACCGTTAAACATAAATATGCTAGTCTCAAGAGCTCACTAAACTCTCTGAGCTAACATTATTTAGGGTTAATAAGTAAGCCAGACTTATTACGTAGATTTACTTAGGACGGAAGAGAGTATATTATGGCATCACTGTCAACAGCAATTATGTGTGTCATGTTCTTCTATATATACAACCAAATCAACTTTAGTATAGATATAGATTGAACCTAAAAACCTAGTCTCATACATATCTCAATAAAGCAGACCGCTATTCAATCAATAAGAATGACAGGTAGAAATCTATCACGGCTTGTTCGTATAAGCTTCGATGGAAAAATCGTTTCGACAATCGATTTTGAATGAGAACGATTGATGCGACTTATTTTATATGCCATTAGATATATTCTTATGTAATGTTTATAAAAGTCCGTGACAGATTGCGTCACAGGAAACTGAATATGTTTGTTTATAAATGCAATGTGTAGAACGAATTGTTGTAATTTACAAATAATAACACAATTATTTGTAATCGAGTCGTTATATTGCCATAAGCTTTCAATTCAGTCATGTTTGTCCTCAACAGGCCGTAAAAACTCGATCATCCATACTATTTTATTATATAAAAACAAGTGTGACGTTGCTTTTTTTAACCAAAATGAGGCAAAAACCACAGAACCGATTGAGATGGAATAAGCAACAAACAACAATTTTCTATGTGGAGGAATGGTACATAGGATATATGATATTAACCACGCCCCCTTATTACGCCCACTATGGTATGCTTTCGTAAGGCAATATGTTTGTCATACGATTCAGCGTGTCATTGCGGCAAACATAGGCTATAATATAATCGGCCACGCCCACTTTCCGCGCCCACTAAACTAACAAAACAAAGCTACGGTACATGTCTGTAAATTATTTTCGTGTTTCATTGATGTTAACATAGGATATATAAGATTGACCACGCCCACCTGATATGCCTTTTCACCACGCCCACTATAATAACAAATCAGCCATGGTATATTTGTCATATCAATATGGGTATCAGACGATTCAGCGTGTCATTGCGGCAAACATAGGCTATAATATAATTGGCCACGCCCACTAAACTAACAAAACAAAGCTACGGTACATGTCTGAAAACTAATGTTGATGTAAAATGATTCTGTGTTTCATAGCGGTAAACATAGGCTATATAAGGTTGACCACGCCCACCTTTTACGCCTTCTTGCAATGCCCATTATGATGACAGAAATTAACTGTGGTATATTTGTGCAAAACAATATGGATATAAAAAACTTTTGCGAGTCATTGCAGCAAATATCTATGTATTGTATATAAAAATTAATGTATTGTTGCGAAAATTAAAAACTAATTTCATAACAATATGTTTGTTAGTTTTTTTGTTGGTCCCACGACACGATAACTCAAAAACTAGACAGCCGATTAGTTGAATTTTTCACGGAATTTTTCCTCTTGACTAAGTCTCGGTAAGCCAGGTAGTGCGAATAAGAGCCGATAGGCAGGCGTGGCACCTCCCATACAATTTTAAATTTTAAAATGAACTTTCTTCATAATCAGAAGTCGGGCAGCATTAAAATTTGGTGCGGGACAAACGTTTAGATGTGCCGTTTCACTGGTAATGTTTTGAATAACTTTGGAACTACAAATCATACATCAAAGAGATTTGACACAAATTTACGATTTAGATGTGCCCTTCGACAGGGAGAGTGGGGTGGGTATTGGACGAGGGACATGGCACCGCCCATATAACCCAAATTTTTAATGTGGAATATAGCTTTGGAACAATAAGTTGGAAAGCTTTGAAGTTTTATATACCATCGTCCTATAGATGTGTCATTCTACTGGCAAAATTTTATGGGCGTTACACAACCGGCGCGGCATATTTTTTGTGACTAAAATTTTCCGCGTAACTTAAAAACTGAAAGTCGCATACCAATGTAACTGGATCGCTCCCGTCGACTGATGGTATGGATTAGTAATTAGAGTATTGTATGAAAAAACTTCATTTATTGGGTTCATAAATCACAATTAATTCCACGGTATAGACAAAGCCCACTGTATTAAAATTATAATTGCCGTCTCGCCATCGTCCCTGCCTGTGGTGCTGTTTACTATTCCCTGTAATTTAACAATCGCTTCGGGCGGCCACTCGTTTTTTACTCGCGGAATCAGCCCGTTCACGTCGAACTTGCCGTCGGCGTATAACCCAATCGCCTTAGAAATACACAAATAATACTGCTTTGCAATATCACTAAAACCGTCTTCGGTGGACTTTTGTTCGCTTTCCGGAAAACTTGAATTGCAATGGTCAAACTGAAAATACAAATACAAAGACATATACAAATACATCATACCGTAAATAACCGCGACTCAGCATTTCCTATGCTCGGCAGTATCGAGCATCAATAAAAATATTCAAATTATAGTAGATATCAAAATCATTACTACCAATGTCAAACGCTCAGGAAAGGATTCAAGTAGTTGTGTGACATTGAAAAAAAATTAGTTAAACGAAATTTCGATGTGGCACAAGACAAAACACCATCGAAGGTTCTGTGCTAATAAAATATAGTTTGGGATGACATTCTGGAGACATTATTACGATAAATTTGTTAAAACGGATCTACTTACTAGTCCCTCCGTAGTGAGCGAGGCGAGTGAAGCGCTAAGTAGCGATAGAAACACAAACACTAAAACTGCTTTCATGGCGTTGCAAGAGTTGCGATGTAGTCAGTGACGTCGGTGGCGGCAACTTTCGATGAAAGTGTTCAATGCTTGAAGCAACACTGGCCATTTATACGTTCTTTCGCTTTACGCCTATCATCGAAAATTCGTTACACTCGAAGTGAGAATATTGACACCAGGCAACAGCGACGACTACAACGCCAGTGGCGCACTCAGAAGGTAATTTTGGGAGGGCTCCGCACACCACTTTCGAGCGCAATGCCATTTGAAACCTTACTGGCGGCTCATAATTTTTGCCAAAGACATATAGGACATAGGAGGACCTGAATCACCAAACACCCCTTGCACGCGTCACTGTACAACGTCGGGAAAGACCCATTAGAGTGGAGAATCAAATCGATCGTCACCATATCTTAATAGAAGCCATCATTCGATGGCCCGATAGAGGATCGCTTATACGCCGCATTGTCCGAACTTGGTTTCCCTGCAAAGCTCGAGAGACTTGAGCATCCGATACTGTTCAGGGTTTCAGACAAGGTGTAAGGTGCTGCCTTTCTGGTTTGATTGGAGAGAAAGCTATATTTCCAAAACAGCAGAATGGCTTGCAAGTTGGTTCGTCGCTTCATTATCTTCAATACCAGTCTGATCAGGAACCCAAAGGACCCAAGCCTGATTATGAAGCACGTTTAGCTTTGCAAGACATTCCAGCATAATGTGTCAAAGATACCTATTGTGATTGTAATGCCGTAGTTGACGCTTGGCTAACAAAGAGAGGATCGATATATTCCGGTTCCGATAGTTCCTCGCTAAATTTTGGCAAGCACACCTTACGATTACATATGTATATTTCTTCCTGAAATACACTAGTCAGAATATGTTTGCGTACAATAGGTAGATGGTTTTTCATATGAAAATTAACCCACTTTAATTTTTTAAAAACAAAATATTTTATATTTTTTCCACTAACATAGTTCTTTTATTCTATTATTAATAACAAAAACTTGACCAAATTATTAATGATTGGTCCTTCAAATAAAACAACAAAATATGTAATGAAATATAAAAATGTTATGTAGTTAAAATTTAATTGAAACTAAATTTTTGTCCAAACATTAACAACTTCGTGAATATGCTTTTCTTGTTGAAATTCCCTGCAGAAGTTTCGGCATAAATTTTATTAAATTCGAGGTTTTTCCAGCGGTTTTTCTGTTATATCCTTGAATTTTTATGGAGTGTTGTTGGGCTCACGGTTCAAGTAAACCCCCCCAAAATTTAACTTAAATTTTTTTTACATATATTAAGTAGATGCACGTCACCTGACTAGGGAGAATTTTTTTCAACTTTTTTGAGCCAGTTAATAGCAAACATACCTTCACATCGTATGCATTGCACCTTAAGGTCATCGTAAAGTTGAAAAGAAATCTTGGAATCTGCTCCAAAGTTTGGCTTACATAAGCGTTTAGAATATGTAAATAACCCATCAGAACCATTTCTGAATAAAAAAACAGCCTGCAAGCTCCTTTATCTAGCATGCAGGCCCATACCATATTTTTCGATGGAAAAATCCTTTCATCCTGCCATTAAATATATGTCATGTTTATAAAAGTCCGTGACAACTTTGCGTCACAGGAATCTGTACATGTTTGTTTATAAATGCAATGTGTAGAACGAATTGCCGTAATTTACAAATAACAGCACAACTATTTGTAATCGAGTTGTTATATTGCCGTAAAAATTTCAATTCCGTCATGTTTGTCCCGTCAGACCGTAAAAACGCGATCATCTATATTTTTTATATAAAAACAATTGTGACGTTGCTTTTTTGAGCCAGAATGAGGCAAAAACCACAGAACCGAATGAGATGAAATAAGCAACAAACAATTTTCTATGTGGGGGAATGGTACATAGGCTATATGAGATTGACCACGCCCCCTTATTACGCCCACTATGGTAACAAAATTCATCTATGGTATGCTTTCGTAAGGCAATATGTATGCCATACGATTCAGCGTGGCATTGGGGCAAACAGAGGCTATAATATAATTGGCCACGCCCACTTTCCCTGCCCACTAAACTAACAAAACGAAGCTACGGTACATATCTGTAAATTATTATTAATATCAAATTATTCCGTGTTTCATTGATGTTAACATAGGATATATAAAATTGACCACGCCCACCTGATATGCCTTTTCACCACGCCCACTATAATAACAAATCAGCCATGGTATATTTGTCATATCAATATGGGTATCAGACGATTTAGCGTGTCATTGCGGCAAACATAGGCTATAATATAATTGGCCACGCCCACTTTCCGCGCCCACTAAACTAACAAAACAAAACTACGGTGCATGTCTGAAAATTAATGTTGATGTAAAATGATTCTGTGCTTCATAGCGGTAAACATAGGCTATATAAGGTTGACCACGCCCACCCTTTACGCCTTCTTGCAATGCCCATTATGATGACAGAAATTAACTGTGGTATATTTGTGCAAGACAACATGGATATAAAAAAATGTTGCGAGTCATTGCAGCAAATATCTATATATTGCCACCGTTTAGATGTGCCGTTTCACTGGTAAAATTTAATGGGCTTTGAACAAGGGGCGTGGCACTTTTTAAATGCCGGTGTAACTGTGGAAATAAAACTGCGTTCACATCAATGACACTCGGTACGAACGTACGATTTAGTTGTGTTTTTCGATAAGGGAATGGGGTAGGTTTTTGACAAGGGGCGTGGCACCGCCCATACAACTTAAATTTTCAATATGGAATATCTTCGGAATGAGAAATCGGGCAGCATTAAAATTTGGTGCGGGGCCACCGTTTAGATGTGCCGTTTCACTGGTAAAACTTTGTAAGCGTTGGACAAGGGGCGTGGCACTTTTTAAGCAACTCAAATGTTTTCAATAACTTTGGAACTACAAACCACACATCAAAGAGATTTGACACAAACTTACGATTTAGATGTTCCCTTCGACATGGGGAATGGGGTTGGTATCGGATGAGGGGCATGGCACCGCCCATAGAACCCAAGTTTTTAATGTGAAATATCTTCGGAATTATAAGTCGGCCACCATTGAAATTTGATACAGCAGCATGGCTTAGACGTGTCGTTCAAGTAGTTAAATTGTAAGGGTGTTGGAAAAGGGGCGTGGCACTTTTTAAGCGGTCCTATTGTTTTGAATAACTTTGGAACTGCAAATCGCACATTAAAGATATTTGGCACAGACTTACGATTTAGACGTGCCCTTCGACAGGGTATTGGACGAGGGGCATGGCACCGCCCATATAACTAAAATTTTTAATGTGGAATAGCTTCGGAACAATAAGTTGGAAAGCTTTGAAGTTTTGTATACCATCGTTCCATAGATGAGTCATTCTACTGGTAGGATTTCATGGGCGTTGGACAAGGGGCGTGGCACATTTTTTGTTACCCAATTATTCCGCTGAACTATAAGTCGCACAGCCATGAAACTAGGTACGAACCTACCATTTTCTCTTTCGGCAAAGGGAATAATGAGGGTAGTGAACAAGGGGGCGTGGCACTGCGCATACAAGCCAAATTTTTAATAGAGAATATCTTTGAAAGATTTGAAGATTTAAAACTGAACTTAGTAACAAAAGGAACTGGGTAGGTATATCGGAAACGTATCTGATAGACCAGCATATGATATCCTGGTACACAGATGGCTCCTGAACGGAGGAGGGTACCGGGATAGGCGTATACGGGCCGAGGATAAGATACTCGGAACCTACGGGAAAACACACCACTATCTTCCAGGCGGAAATATACGCCATTGAAAGGTGTGCATATTTCAATCTGGCGAGGGGATACCGGAACCGTAAGATTGCTATCATCTCCGACAGCCAAGCGGCAATCAAGGCTCTTAGATCCTACCAGTTGTCCTCGAAACTGGTTGTGGAGTGCCTTGAGAAGCTTAACGAACTTGGCCGTTGCAACCAGGTCTGGGTACTTTGGGTTCCGGACCACGCTGGCATTGAGGGAAACGAACGGGCCGACGAACTGGCAAGGAGGGGAGCTTCCACACCTTTTGTCGGCCCTGAACCCTTCTAGGAGCTTCTTCTATCCTAACGAGAAAGGACGAGATAACCAGAAGGACTCGATACTGGGAAAATCTACCAGGTCTAGAGCATTCCAAGATGGTTATCGGGTCCTACAATAGGAAAAGATTCGAGGATTGCATGACCATATCAAAGAATAATCTAAGGATTATCACGGGAATGCTAACAGGGCACTGCAGATTGAATTATCATCTGGCCAAACTAGGAATCCGTGAAAACGGGTATTGCAGGTTCTGCTTGCAGGAAAACGAGACTGCATTACATATACTAGGAGAGTGCCCTGTACTCATGCATAAAAGGAAGAAATACCTGGGGGACCATCTTATACCAGGTACGGACTGGGTATCCAGAGGTGTTGGAAGCATACTAAAGTTCCTCCTGGATACTGGACTCACCGACAGTCTGTGAAGTCCAAGTAGGGGGCACAATAGATCTACAGGTCGCAGTGCATCATCCCCATCAATAATAATAATAATAATATTCTTTGAAATTGTAAGGCGCACACCATTGAAATTTAGTACCCCGTCGTCCCATAGATGAGTCATTGTACTGGTAAGATTTGATGGGCGTTGGACAAGGGGCGTGGCCATTTTTGTGACTCAAATATTTTGCTGAACTATATGTCTACATACGAACCTACCATTTTCTCTTTCGACAGAGGGCATTGTGCGGGTATTGAACAAGGGGGCGTGACCCTGCCACTATAATTTAAATATGGTTCAAGCGCAATTCATTTCTTTACTAAAACTTAGCAGCAACATTGCTTATTTGAGGACCTCGAATGCGTTAATCAGTAGCTTCCCTCCTCTTCCTTTAGTTGGTTTTCTTCGTCAGTTTGCATCGCCCTGGATTCGCCATTCATTCATTCATTATAAGAAAAAAACAAATGTCGTGCGGGACGAAGTTCGCCGGGTCAGCTAGTCATTAATAAACTTGAATGTCCCCTGAGAGGGGACAGCGGAGTGCAAAGGGTTAAAAAGATCACTCGGGTGGGTATAAGGAAAGCGACGGCTAAATCCGATTTCAAGTAAATTTTGGTTGCTATTTGATGGCTTTGGCTCAGTTTTGATGGAATCTGCGGTGATCGCGGATTTCAGTTGGCTAACACGTTGGTCATCATTTATGTCCTGACAATTGTTTTTAAATCACGTGTACCACTCATTAACTCTGGCACGGCATAAACGATAATCACCATAAACTTAGTTCATCAATTGAAAACTTGGTAAAACCTTAAACTTGGTCTTACCAAGTTCAAAGCAAAACTTAATATTCGCTCTTTGCAAATTAGTATCGAATTTGTTTACCAGTAACACAAACATACTTTTACTTCGAACACAATAACTTCGCTTCCAGTGAACCAAATTTCATGAAACCAATGCACTAAGTCACAGTTGGTTGCCACCACCACAAAATGTCCTATTTGAAAAGTGCAGTTTGCTTTAAAAAGCATGTAATACTAAATTGGCCAAAACAATTTTTTTAAACCCCTCCTCCATGGCCAAGTTCTGGCTACGCCCCTGATGGATATACAAAAATTTTGCGAGTCATTGCAGCAAATATCTATGTATTGTATATAAAAATTAATGTATGTTTGTTAGTTTTTTTGTTGGTCCCACGCAGAGGCGTAGCCAGAACTTGGGCATGGGGGGGTTTTAAAAAAAAATTTTTGCCAATTTAGTATTACATATTTTTTAAAGTAAACTAAACTTTTCAAAGAGGCAATTTTGTGGTGGTGCCACCCATATTTGACGTAGTGCATTGGAAATTTCATGAAATTTGGTTCATTGGAAGCGAAGTTATTGCGTCCGAAGTAAAAGTATGTTTTTGTCACTGGTACAAAAATTCGATGCTAATTTACAAAGAGCACATTTTAAGTTTTGCTTTAAAGTTGGTAAAACTTTAACCGAAACTTTTCAATTGATAAACCAAGTTTAATAGTGATGATTGTTTATCCCGTGGCAGAGTTCATGAGTGGTACTCGCGATTTAAACACGATTACCAGGACATAAATGATTACCAACGTGCTAGCAAACTGTAGATTCCATCAAAACTAGGCGGTAATTCATCATAGATCAGCCAAAATCTGCTTGAAATTGGATTTAACCTTCGCTTTTCTTATACCCACCCGGGTGAATTTTTTAATAATTTTAACATCTGCCAGAGTATTCATCCAATGTAAGTAGTTATGATTTCGACTCACTGAACAAATTCGAAAGTATTTATAAACAAATATTTTTTGTTTTGAAATTTTAGCCCTGGTTTTTTTTGTATACCAATACCGCCACCATTTGAAATGAAACTCACACAAAATTTTTTTTACGTACCTCAGTATGTGTTCAATAAACCCTCTGGAAACAAATCTTCTAATATTTTCCATAGTCGCAAAATAAATCGTTAAAGTTAGGCCTTTTTTTCGAAAAACGCACTATCATCAGAGGAAGATACTAAATACTGAGGTATTGAGGAGAGTTTTATTTAAAAAAGAGGCGGAAGCGCCTGACGTCATCCAGGTGGGTATTGGTCAAGGACGAATACAATAATCTTTGGTAAGGCGAAGGTTAGGCATCTCAATAACATAAAATTATTGCATTTTAACTGAACATTTGGCTATCGAAAGACGGCATCTCATCGATGGACACTTGTGACTGATTTTTGGACTAAAAGTCGAATTTTAACAATCAACTACTCCTTGTTTTAACGTGATGCGGGATCGTGCGACTTTCACCTTATAGAAAAAGTGCATTTACCGATCAAACTAAGGCGTTTTGAGGACGTAGAAGCCATCCAAAAGAGTTGAACCGACATCCTGAAGGACTTTCGAGACAACGATCAAAAACACTCATTAGACATGCTTTTAGATCATGCAAATAGCTGTACTGAGCCTGAAGGGGACTATTTAAAAAACCATATCGGGTTTACCAAAATAATTTGTTTTTATTCTTTTAAATGTTTAAAGGTGAAAAAACCGTTTTGCTAGTGTGGGAACGTACATACCATGCATAGTGATTGCAAATTTTAAATAATTATAGGCCATAGGGGGGTTCTGACACCCAAACCCCCTTCCTTGGCTACGCCCCTGGTCCCACGACACTATAACTCAAAATTGGACAGCCGATTAGCTGATTTTTTGCACGGAATTTTTCGTCTTGACTACGTCTCGGTAAACCACATAGATGTGCCCTTCGACAGGGAGAGTGGGGTGGGTAGTGGACGAGGGGCATGGCACCGCCCATATAACAAACATTTTTAATGTGGAATACAGCTTTGGAACAATAAGTTGGAAAGCTTTGAAGTTTTATATACCATCGTCCCATAGATGTGTCATTCTACTGGCAAAATTTTATGGGCGTTACACAAGGGGCGCGGCATATTTTTTGTGACTGAAATTTTCCACGTAACTTTAAAACTGAAAGTCGCATACCAATGAAACTGGATCGCTCTCGTCGACTGATGGAATGGATTGGTCATTGTATGAAAAAACTTCATTTATTGGTTCATTGACTTTACATGTGCGTGCAAGACTGCGGGGCCCTGCTAGTATATAATAAGTACATATCTTGAATATTGAAATATTTTATTATTATTATTATACTGATATCCTGATATCCTGATCATAGATGCAACTTCTTACTCAACTCCATTGCAATTAAAACCGCCGTCTCGCCATCGTTCCTGCCCTTGGTGCTGTTTATTATTTCTTGTATTTCAACAATCGCTTGGGGCGGCAACTCATTTTTTACTCGCGGAATCAGCCCGTTCACGTCGAACTTGCCGTAGGCGTATAACCCAGTCGCCCTAGCAAGACACAAATAATGCTGCTTTGCAATATCATTAGGACCGTCTTCGGTGATCTTGTGTTCTCTTTCCGGAAATTGGTCAAAGCAATATTCAAGCTGAAAATACAAATACAAAGACATATACAATACCGTAAATAACCGCGACCCAGCATATCCTATGAACAAATTTTTCCTCGGCAGTATCGAGCATCAATAAAAATAAGCAAATTATAGTAGATATCAAAATCATTACTACCAATGTCAAACGCTGAGGAAAGGATTCAAGTAGTTGTGTGACATTGAAAAAAAAATTAGTTAAACGAAATTTCGATGTGGCACAAGACAAAACACCATCGAAGGTTCTGTGCTAATAAAATATAGTTTGGATGACATTCTGGAGACATTATTACTATAAATTCGTTAAAACGGATCTACTTACCAGTTCCTCCACAGTGAGCGAGGCGAGTGAAGCGCTAAGTAGCGACAAAAACACAAAGACTAAAACTGCTTTCATGGCGTTGCAAGAGTTGCGATGTAGTGCGCGACGTCGATGGCGGCAACTTTCGATGAAAGTGTTCAATGCTTGAAGCAACACTGGCCTTTTATACGTTCTTTCGCTTTCCGTCTATCGTCGAAAATTCGTTACACTCGAAATGAGAATATTGACACCAGGCAACAGCGACGACTACAACGCCAGTGGCGCACTCAGAAGGTCATTTTGGGAGGGGTCCGCACACCACTTTCGAGCGCAATGCCATTTGAAACCATACTGGCAGCTCATAATTTTTGCCAAAGACATATAGGACATAGGAGGACCTGAATCACCAAACACCCCTTGCACGCGTCACTGTACAACACGTTGTTGTCATCGATGTAAACGTCGGGAAAGACCCATTAGAGTGGAGAATCAAATCGATCGTCACCATATCTTAATAGAAGCCAGCATTCGATGGCCCGACAGAGGATCGCTTATAGGCCGCATTGTCCGAACTTGGTTTCCCTGCAAAGCTCGAGAGACTTGAGCATCCGATACTGTTCAGGGTTTCAGACAAGGTGTAAGGTGCTGCCTTTCTGGTTTGATTGGAGAGAAAGCTATTTTTCCAAAACTGCAGAATGGCTTGCAAGTTGGTTCGTCGCTTCATTTTCTTCAATACCAGTGTGATCAGGAACCCAAAGGACCCAAGCCTGATTATGAAGCACGTTTAGCTTTGCAAGACATTCCAGCATAATGTGTCAAAGATACCTATTGTGATTGTAATGCCGTAATTGTCGCTTGGCTAACAAAGAGAGGATCGATATATTCCGGTTCCGATAGTTCCTCGCTAAATTTTGGCAAGCACACCTTACGATTACATATGTATATTTCTTCCTGAAATACACTAGTCAGAATATGTTTGCGTACAATAGGTAGATGGTTTTTCATATGAAAATTAACCCACTTTAATTTTTTAAAAACAAAATATTTTATATTTTTCCATTAACTAGATCTTTTATTCTATTAACCCTCTAGTACCCAAGTTTTTAATCTTGTTGAAAAAATTACCAATGATAGTTTTGTGGTGGAGAAGCAATGTTTGTTCGGGGAAAAAAATTTCATGTCAATACGAGGCGTGATAGAGGGTGTAGAAAGTAGAAGGCATAGAGGCCTGCTTGGGAAACAAGCCAACAAAAAATCCCATATGAAAATTTTTTTTTGTAATTAATTTTAATTTTTAATTTTTTTTTTTTAAACGTAAACATAAATAACGGGTAACAGTTTCAGTTCAAATGCGTAGTAGACAATAAATAATAAGGGGTACTGCTAAGGCGAGGGGTAATGTTTCGTGGGGTAGCTTATACACTGCTTTTGGGGGGTGTATAAACTAGGAAAACTAAAAAAATCGGTATAGGTGTATATATATGGCGGTTCTTATTATTTTTTAATGCCTTGTTATCTTTTCACACAGATTTCGATGAATCTACTCCATGAAATAAAGGACTAGGGGAGACTAGTTCTCCCATCTACCCTCACGGACTACGCCTTAGTATACATTTTTGCATTGCGGTGTATCAAAATGTCGGTTCAAATTGAAAAATAATGCTTAAATTGCGAAAAAATATCATCAATGACCGTAAATTATTTACGCTTATCGTCCCAAGCAGGCCAACTGACACTCTAGGGTTTGGGTTAGGTAGGGGGAGTGTAACAACTTTTTTTCATAATTTTTTTTTATTTTCTCAAAGAACACATTAACAGCTGCTCACCAGTAATTTTTTTAGTTTTATTGAGGCTCACAATTTATTTAAAATAATTTTTGTTTCTCACACAATTTCAAAAATAATTATTTGCTCACTTTCTCACGAAACTTCAACTTTGTCTTACAATTACTGCCGTTGTGCATGTGGCAGCGTTAAGTGACTACATTTATTTTGTAAAGTGAAGATTCCCCTTTCCATACGTGTAAAATCAGCAAGAAAAATCATAAGGTGTAATTTACAGAATTTCTTTAAGCTTAGGACGTCTACAGGCCTTCTTGGGAACTAGAGGGTTAAGATACTAATAACAAAAATTTACCCACATTATCAATGAAGTGCCAACAACAAAATATGTAATGAATTCACCACAGAAAAATTTTGAACACAAGATTGGGTTATGTAGTTAAAATTTAATTGAAACATTAATAACTTCGTGAATATGATTTTCTTGTTGCAATTCCCTGCAAAAGTTTCGTCATAAAATTTATTAAATTCGAGGTTTTCCCAGCGGTTTTTCTGTTATATCCTTGAATTTTTATGGAGTGTTGTTGGGCTCACGGTTCAAGTAAACCCTCTATATATGAAGTAGATGCACGTCAGCTGACTAGGGAGAATTTTTTTCAACTTTTTTGAGCCAGTTAATAGCAAACATACCTTCACATCGTATGCATTGCACCTTAAGGTCATCGTAAAGTTGAAAAGAAATGTAGGAATATGATCCAAAGGTTGGCTTACATAAGCGTTTAGAATATGTAAATAACCCGTCAGAACCATTTCTGAATAAAAAAACAGCCCGCAAGCTCCTTTACCTATTTAGCATGCAGGCCCATACCATATTTTTCGATGGAAAAATCGTTTCATCAAAGGTTTTGAATGACAACGATTGATGCGACTCATTATATGTGCCATTAAATATATGTCTTGTTTATAAAAGTCCGTGAGAAATTGCGTCACAGGAAACTGTATATGTTTGTTTATAAATGCAATGTGTAGAACGAATTGTTGTAATTTACAAAAATATAGTACAATTATTTGTAATCGAGTCGTTATATTGCCGTAAAAATTTCAATTCAGTCATGTTAGTCCCAAACAAGCCGTAAAAATTCGATCATCTATAGCAGGGGCGTAGCAAAGGGAAGGGTTTTGGGTGTTAGAATTTTAAAATAAAATTGATATTTTCAATCACTATGTATGGTATGTACGTTCCCACATTAGCAAAAAGGTATTTTGGAAAAATCTGTATGGTTTTTTTAAATAGTCCCCTTCAGGCTCAATACAGCTATCTGCATGATCTAAACGCATATTTAGTGAGTGCTTAATATCATCGGCTGGAATGTCCTTCAGGATGTCGGTGCAAGCGTTTTGTATGGGCTCTACATCCCAAAAACGTCTTTGTTTAATCGGGAAACGCATTTTTTTGCCGCATCAGGTGAAAACAAGGAGTTATTGATGATTCAAATTAGACTTTTATACCCGTGACAGACATCTAGTACAAAAAAAAATTCAGTTTACTCCAAAAGGAATCAACTGAACATACTTCAAAGCTTAAAGCTCTTTGTCAAAGTGATACTTTGAACAAACTTTCGTTGATAACCTCTCTGCAGGAATAGAGATTAAACAGAACAAATTTCAGTTTTTTTAACCCTTTCCGGTCAATTTCCACATTTCTTGAGATAACATTTTGTCCTTCAAAATATTGACTCTTATTGAACATTTTAGCAATAAAAAAAAATTCAAAAAAATCATTTTGGTTGACAATTATGTTACAGCTTCATCAATTCATTCAATTCATCAACGATATATCGTACAATGGTCCACAAAGGAGTAAAAATTCATGAATTTTTGTTTCGGTTTTTTAAGTTTTATGAACAATTCATTGATTTTTTTTATAGAAAACATAAATTATAACAACAAAAAATTAAAACGTGATTTCATTTTGATCGAAAGTTATATAAATTATATATAGATATATAAACAATCGATTCACATTTATTCGGCCTTATATAACCGTTGTAGCAGCTTCCGTGGCTCAGTTGGTTGGTGCGTTGGACCGCGAGTCGAAGGTAGCGACCCAGGTTCAAATACTGCCTGTAATAACACCCAAAAAAAAAAAATAACGGGAAAACTCGTTTTCTCTTTCGGTGGCGGTCCTCTCAGCTGGAAATGGCAAACCTAGAGAGAGTAAAAATTGCTTATGAAAGAGCTCCCAACCTGCCGTTCGGAACCGGCATAAAACTGTAGGTCCCTTCCACCTGCGTACAAATTCGCACGCACAACACGGGTGGTTGCGGGAAGCTAGGCCTTAGTCTCGCGTAAGCGGGCTGTCGTGCCAGTCAATTAATTACACTGTGCGTGAAATTTACCCTCAAAACTTCAGACATGGGGGTAACCTACAGAGCGACTTTCTATAGGTATACTGAGTTGAGATCCACCAGCCGGTTGGCTGTATTGGCTCTAGTTTAAGAGAAATCCAACTTTGAAGTTTGCTCATTTTAGTCGAGTTCGTCGCTTAAGTCTTCGAACGTTTAAATGCTAATAGGTCCTAAATCGTTCCGAATATCGCTTTACTGTCTTCGGCAAGTTTGTAGATATTTTCAGGACCAACAAATTTGGTTAAGACACCAATAAAAAAAAAATACATTCAAACTATGTAATTGCGATATGTGCATTTTTAAAACTGAAAGTCGCATACCAATGTAACTGGATCGCTCCCGTCGACTGATGGAATGGATTGGTCATTAGAGTATTGTATGAAAAAACTTCATTTATTGGGTTCATTGACTCTACATGTGCGTGTAAAGCCGTGGGGCCCTGCTAGTATATAATAAGTACATATGTTGAATATTGAAATATGTTATTATTGTTTTCCTGGTCTCAGGGCATCCATATTCCACTTATTCCACGCTATTGCAATTAAAACCGCCCTCTCGCCATCGTCCCTGCCTGTGGTGCTGTTTATTATTCCCTGTAATTTAACAATCGCTTCGGGCGGCAGCTGGTTCTTTACTTCCTGAATCAGCCCGTTCACGTCGAACTTGCCGTCGGCGTATAACCCAATCACCTTAAAAATACACAAATAATGCTGCCTTGCAATATCATTAAAACCGTCTTCGGTGAGCTTGTGTTCTCTTTCCGGAAAGCTTGAATAGCATAGTCCAAGCTGAAAATACAAATACAAAGACATATACAAATACATCATACCGTAAATAACCGCGACTCAGCATTTCCTATGCTCGGCAGTATCGAGCATCAATACAAATAATCAAATTATAGTAGATATCAAAATCAGTACTACCAATGTCAAACGCTGAGGTTATGAGTAGTTGTGTGACATTGACAACAAATTAGTTAAACGAAATTTCGATGTGGCACAAGACAAAATACCATCGAAGGTGAGTGTCGCAGTTATGTGCTAATCAAATATAGTTTGGGATAATATTCTGGAGACATTATTACCATAAATTCGTTAAAACGGATCTACTTACTTGTTCCTCCACAGTGAGCGAGGCGAGTGAAGCGCTAAGTAGCGACAGAAACACAAAGACTAAAACTGCTTTCATGGCGTTGCAAGAGTTGCGATGTAGTGAGTGACGTCGGTGGCGGCAACTTTCGATGAAAGTGTTCAATGCTTGAAGCAACACTGGCCTTTTATACGTTCTTTCGCTTTCCGTCTATCGTCGAAAATTCGTTACACTCGAAGTGAGAATATTGACACCAGGCAACAGCCACGACTACAACGCCAGTGGCGCACTCAGAAGGTAATTTTGGGAGGGCTCCGCACACCACTTTCGAGCGCAATGCCATATGACACCATACTTGCGGCTCATAATTTTTGCCAAGGACATATATTTGGGAGGACCTGAATCACCAAACACCCCTTGCACGCGTCACTGTACAACACGTTGTTGTCATCGATGTAAACGTCCGGAAAGACCCATTAGAGTGGAGAATCAAATCGATCGTCACCATATCTTAATAGAAGCCAGCATTCGATGGCCCGACAGAGGATCGCTTATACGCCGCATTGTCCGAACTTGGTTTCCCTGCAAAGCTCGAGAGACTTGAGCATCCGATACTGTTCAGGGTTTCAGACAAGGTGTAAGGTGCTGCTTTTCTGGTTTGATTGGAGAGAAAGCTATTTTTCCAAAACTGCAGAATGGCTTGCAAGTTGATTCGTCGCTTCATTTTCTTCAATACCAGTGTGATCAGGAACCCAAAGGACCCAAGCCTGATTATTTATTTATTTATTTATTTATTTGTTACGGTTTTACAAACCTAATTCAAACTACCTTAATATTAAATAACAATTTGCAATATTACATAACACTAGGCAATACAGATGAACTACAGAAATATAAAAATATATACTACAAAACAACAGCATTTATCTGATCTCCAACGTTTTAGTGTAATCATATAATTTTTTTCTGTATAAGTTTATATTACAGCTTTTAATACTCTCAGGCAACTTGTTGTAGGATTTTAACCCTTTATAAAAGAGACTGTTTTGTTCCGATTCTGTTTTATAAAAAGGTAATTTAAAATCGTTTCTCTTTCTTGTGTTTCTATCATGAACCTCGTAGTTGAATTTAATATTAGTTCTTAACCCTTTCGGAACTTCTTTTTTGTTTTTAACTTTAAAAATCATTCTTTTCCATTTTATTACTGTTTCAGCCTACATAATGAATAATCAAAAGTAATTTTTTAAAATATTGTTCGAAAAAGTGGTTTTTGGGGATCATGAAATATGGTAAGAAATAACAAAAATCGTACAGCCTTAGTGAACTATATTTGGGAGCTAACTTTTTTTACACTTACTAAAGCAATAAATACCTTCTAGATTACTTACATAAACCTATAAAATAAATTTATTTTTGTAATAGAATAAATAAAAGTACGAAGTGACATCTTTTTGTAAAATACGCAGCTCGATAGGACTGCGCACTTTCTGAACCCTTACAATTTACTTGGTACACTAATCAAAATATTGTTTTCACTATTTGGTATAAAAACCTTCAGAGAAAAATACAAAAATTGAAAAATATAGTATCCACAAGTTTTTGACCTAAAACAGGCACTGAAAAGAGGCTATGCCATATGGCATAGAATAACCGAAAGGGTTAAATAGTCTGGCAAATATCCATTCTTAATGATATATGTATATAAATTTCATGGTGTGAAAAAAATTTGTTGTTTTACGCTTAGTCAATTTAAGCTATGTAGCATTTCTTTTATTGGGGTATCATAGCGTTTATTAAAAATGAACCTCATAGCTTTAGTTTGCATTTTCTGCAGCTTTTCAATTTGAACATCTCTCATAATAAACAAAATTGTGGGACAGTACATAAAATGGGGCTCAACAATTGATCTATATATTTTTATTTTATAAGGTATACTTAAATGTTTGCAGGTTCTTTTAATAAACCATTTTTCTTAGCTATTTTACTTATGGTGAGGTCAATATGGTCGTCAAATTTCAATCTAGCATCAATTTGAATACCCAGATACTTAATACTTTGTACGTTTTCAATTTCTTTATCATTTATTTTAAGGCTTATTACATTTGCAACAGTTCTTCTTGTTATGATCATGAATTTTGTTTTATCAATATTCATTTTTAACTTGTTAGCACAAAGCCAAATAGAGAGCAGTATAGAGAGCATCTAAATCAGTTTGTAACTTTTCTCTTATTTCATTTTCGTTTGTGCCATTTATCGAGATTAATGCATCGTCAGCAAACAGCTTTATTGTAGTGAATTTTAAAATGGAATTAATATCGTTAATATAAATATTGAACAAGATGGGAGCCAGAACTGAACCCTGTGGTAGGCCAATCTTGACGTCACACTCTTCTGAAATTGACGAACCGATTATTGTGCGTTGTTCTACTCTACACTTCTATTACCCATCGCTGACAATTTATCCAATAATATTTTTTGGTCAATTGTTTCAAATGCTCTTTTTAGATCGACAAAAACCGCTAATATCGAATTTTTATTGTTAAGTTCCTTTTTCCACTCAGCTACAACCATGTTTAAAGCTGTCTCGCAGGAATGCTTTTCCCTAAATCCTGACTGCTGAGGTATAAGTACTCGTATCTTATTACTTTCTAAACATTGCACTAATTGGTGTTTTACTACAGTTTCTAAAATTTTTTCATCACAGGGTAATGTGTTTATTGGTCGCAGCTCTTCTGCTTTTATGGTGTTTTTAACTTTTTCGATTGGGACTACATATAATTGAAGTTTTCCACATGTTTGGCACTACACCAATGCTTAGGCTTTCATTTGTGATTTGTGCATAAAAGAAACCTAAATACGGCACAGAATCCTTTACAACGCCTTCAGATAGTCATTTGTTCCCTCCCTTCTTGTTTTTTAACTTGTGGACTATATCTTCGATATCCTTAGCTGTTACATGATTAAATTTAAAGCGAGTATTTGACTGATGAGATATATGTATTAGTGTCTCTATTAACAACTTCTATATATCTAACTTATTTAAATTGTCTGCAATAGTTAGCTCATTATTAAACATTTGACCGTTGATAACAACCTTATTAAGGGAAGAATTTTCCTTCCCCTATACTTATTGCTTGTTTTAGGCACTTCCACATCATTCTACTATCGTGTCTGTTGTTATTTATCTTAAATTCCATATGTTTCACTTTTTTAGTTTTTACTAATTTTTTGTATGCTTTCTTTATATTTCGATATTCCTCCCAGTCTGCCGATATTTTGGCCATTTTATACAATTCAAATTTGTGCTTGTTAAGATTGGCTAACTCATTATCATACCACTTGTTGATGACTTTTAATTGAATTTCTTTTTCATACGTCAAATTTCGCATAACATTAAGAACACTGCAGTTAATCAACGACAAACAGTGTCGCGAGTCCATAGTAGCGAGGGACAAAAATAGAAGGAATAGTCGTATGGCAATAAAATTTTGTACATATGATTTTGTTATAAAGAGAATCAGAGAATACACCAAAAATTACTTCAATCGCCCCACGGACACGCCCACCTCCCATACAAACCAAATACTAAGTTGACAGTATCTCGGAAACTATAAAAGATATATTAATGAAATTTGGTACAGCAACTCATATCATCAATATAAAGATATGTACCATATGTATTGTTTCGATCAATCTACAAATACGTTTGTAATAAAAAAAGGAAATATTAAAAAAACTACAAATATCTGTGCATACTTATAGGTAAGTAAGTAATTTGGAACCCAAATAAAAAATAATAATACCTTTTATTATATTTATATTTATTCAGTAAAGCATATATTTTCATTAAAAATTAGAATTTGTTAATCTGTACTGCTAGGATTATCTACTACAGCTGCCATGCGGAGAAGCACGAATTTGGCTGCGGATTTGTGGTCAATAAGAGACTTCGCCACCACGTCTCTCGGTTCACTCCGGTGAACGAACGGCTGGCTTCGATCCGCATCAAGGCTAAATATTTTAGCATTAGGCTAATTTGCGCGCACGCCCCGACGGAAGAGAAGGACGATGCGACCAAGGATGCCTTCTATGCGAAGCTCGAGGACGTCTACGACGAGTGCCCGGTCCATGACGTCAAAATTGTCCTCGGGGACTTCAACGCAAAGGTTGGGCGAGAAGGTATCTTTGGCCCCACAGTCGGGCAGTTCAGCCTCCATGCGACCACTTCGAACAACGGTCTGAGGCTGATCGATTTCGCCGCGGCACGAAACATGGTAGTTAGTAGCACCAGATTCCAGCACCTCGATATCCATAAAGCCACCTGGCTATCCCCCGATCAATCCACCCGCAACCAGATTGATCACATTGTGATTGATGGAAGGCATGCTTCTAGCATTCTAGATGTGCGCACGTTCCGAGGACCCAACATCGACTCGGACCACTACCTTGTTGCAGCCAAGGTACGCATGCGTCTTTGCGCAGCGAAGACCGCGCAACCTAGTTTGCGAAGAAAGCTGGACATCAGTAAGCTGCGATCACAAGGGGTAGCCGAAGCTTACTCCGCTCAACTCTCCAACCAGCTCGGTCGCTCTCCCTCTCCACCTGATGACATCGGCGGATTATGGGCTCACTTATCCCACTCTATGCGTGCCGCCGCAGAAAATGTCCTTGGTTTTCGACGCCCACCACCAAAAAACCAATGGTACGATGAAGAGTGTCGCGCAGCCACTGCAGCGAAGAATGCTGCCTACAAGAAGACCCTGCAGTCGGCTGCCACGCGAGCCGTGACAGAAAAATACCGGGAGGAGTGGAAGAAGGAGAGGTCCCTTTTTAGACGCAAGAAACGGGAGCAAGAAAGGCGCGAGCGTGAGGAAATCGAGGAGTGCAGGAGCAGGAATGACGCCCGAAAATTCTTCCAAAAAGTTAAGCGTCTCACGGAAGGATTTAAGGCCGGGGCATCTTCTTGCAGAGATGAAAACGGGGATCTGGTTACGGATGCGCAGGGTGTACTGAGGTTGTGGAAGGAGCACTTCACCAAGCTGCTCGCAGGCGACGAAGGGAACAATACCGCCAGTGGTGAAGATGTCCAGATGGCACCAATCGACGACGACGGTGTGGATGTGCCACCGCCCAGCCATGACGAGGTCTGGGTCGCTATCCAGCGACTCAAGAACAATACAGCTGCAGGGCCGGATGGGCTACCAGCTGAATTGTTCAAGGCCGGCGGCGGTGAGCTGATTGGGTGCATGCATCAGCTCATCTGCAAAATATGGCTGGAGGAACGAATGCCCAACGATTGGAACCTCAGTGCCCTTTGCCCTGTGCTGAAGAAAGGCGACCCAACAATATGCGCCAACTACAGGGGTATCAGCCTACTTCCCATTGCATACAAGGTCCTGACGAGCGTACTATGTGAAAGATTAAAGCCACTCGCCAAGGCGCTGATTGGACCCTATCAGTGCGGCTTTAGACCTGGTAAGTCCACCATCGACCAGATATTCACTCTACGCCAAATCCTGGAGAAGACCCATGAGAACCAAATCGATACTCACCATCTCTTCATCGATTACAAGGCAGCATTCGATAGCCCGATAAGGGATCGCCTATATGCCGCATTGTCTGAACTTGGTATCCCTGCAAAGCTCGTGAGACTTTGCAGAGCGACGTTGAGCAATACGCGCAGCTCCGTCAAGGTTGGAAGTGACCTCTCCGACCCATTTGATACCGTTCGAGGATTCAGACAGGGCGATCCTTTGTCCTGCGACCTCTTCAACTTCACCATGGAGAGTGTTCTGCGCAAGGCCGGTGTACATCGTAATGGCACAATTTTCAACAAAAGTGTCCAGCTCCTTGCCTACGCTGATGACATTGATGTCATCGGGCATAACAAGCGAGATGTCACCGCTGCCTTTGCGGCTATCGAAAGAGAATCTGCCAAAATGGGTCTGGTGGTAAATGAGGGCAAGACGAAGTATATGCTGTCTACACGCAGGGACTCGCAGCGGCTAGGGTCTCACGTCGAGGCCGACAGGTATACCTTTGAAGTTGTCAAGGAATTCGTCTACCTTGGCACCGCCATCAACAGCAGCAATGATGTCAGCCTGGAGATAAAGCGAAGGATTACTCTTGCCAACAGGTGTTACTACGGTCTCGGTAGGCAATTGAGAAGTAGAGACCTCTCTCGACCGACAAAACTTGCGCTCTATAGGACGCTTATCTTGCCCGTGCATCTCTATGGCGCTGAAGCTTGGACAATGACACGAAACGACATAGCGGCCCTTGGAGTGTTCGAGAGGAAGGTACTTCGCAAAATCTTCGGCCCTGTTCGTGTTGGTGACGACTATCGCATACGAACCAATAACGAGCTGTATGAGCTGTATAAGGACATGGACGTAGCGCAGCGAATTAACATCCAGCGGCTACGCTGGCTCGGTCATGTCTGCCGTATGGACGACGAAGCTCCGGCGAAAAAGGTGTTCGATGCGATGGTTGGAGGTCGACGGCGAAGAGGGAGGCCGTGTCTCCGGTCGAAGGACCAAGTTGAAGAGGCCCTGTCATCACTTGGTGTGACCAACTGGAGAAGGCGCGCGCAAAGCAGAGGCGCCTGGAGAGAAGTTTTGCGGCAGGCCGTAACCCGATAGCGGGTTGTTATGGCCAGTTAAGTAAGTAAGTAAGTAAGCATAGGCGCAGTTGATTCATAAGCGCTGCACTATTATAACACTCCCATGAAGTTATTTTTATCCTGCTTCGCATATGAAATTTAGGGCTATGTTTAATTTGAAATTGGATCGTTTCATGATCGGATATTTGATATTCTTCTAATTTTTCACACACTATGTCATTCGAATTTGTAAAAAGTAAATCAATTTTTGTTTTGGATGTATCGGTTATACGTGTATCGAAATCGACTTTTTGATACATCGAATGTGATTTACACAGTTCTATTAACTGTGTGGTATAAGTTGTTACACTATTTAAGTTTATATTACATAAAATCACCTACCAGAATATTACTCTCTGAAAGTTCACAAGTATTACCTAAAACGTTACTCAGATAATTAATAAAATTAGCATCACTTGAGCTGGGTGAGTGGTAAACTACCCCAATTTGCCATTTAGGGTTAAAATGCTTCAATTTTACGAATATACACCAAAGGTTTTTATCTATTGTTTTGTTATATTTAATACTATATTTAATAGAACTGTGTACATAGATGGGGACACCACCAGTGCGCCTGCTATAAGAGTCGCATCGTACCAAATTGTAAGTTTGTATGTTCAACTCTTGGTTAGTAATTTCTGAAACCGGGTCACACCCTTCGACTGGAGGAATGGATTGGACTTTACATAAAAGAGGCGTGGCATCGCCCATAGAGTGTAGTATAAAGAAACTTGATTTATTGGGCCCATTGACTTCAAGCTTGCATGCAAAGCCGCAGGGCCCTACTAGTCATTAATAAACTTGAATGTCCCCTGAGAGGAGAGATCCGAGTGATATGCTAGAATTACGATGTCCTCTGAGAGGGGACAGCGGAGTGCAAAGGGTTAAAAAGATCACTCGGGTGGGTATAAGGAAAGCGACGGCTAAATCCGATTTCAAGTAAATTTTGGTTGATATTTGATGGCTTTGGCTCAGTTTTGATGGAATCTACGGTGAACGCGGATTTCAGTTGGCTAACACGTTGGTCATCATTTATGTCCTGACAAGTGTTTTTAAATCACGTGTACCACTCATTAACTATGGCACGGCATAAACGATAATCACCATAAACTTAGTTCATCAATTGAAAACTTGGTAAAACCTTAAACTTGGTCTTACCAAGTTTAAAGCAAAACTTAATATTCGCTCTTTGCAAATTAGTATCGAATTTGTTTACCAGTAACACAAACATACTTTTACTTCGAACACAATAACTTCGCTTCCAGTGAACCAAATTTCACCACAACAAAATGTCCACCACAAAATGTTCTGTTTGAAAAGTGCAGTTTGCTTTAAAAAGCATGTAATACTAAATTGGCCAAAACAATTTTTTTAAACCCCTTCCCCCATGGTCAAGTTCTGGCTACGCCCCCGATGGATATAAAAAAATTTTGCGAGTCATTGCAGCAAATATGTATCTATGTATTGTATATACAAATTAATGTATGTTTGTTAGTTTTTTTGTTGGTTCCACGACACTATAACTCAAAAACTGGACAGCCGATTAGCTGATTTTTTCACGGAATTTTTCGTCTTGACTAAGTCTCGGTAAACCACATAGATGTGCCCTTCGACAGGGAGAGTGGGGTGGGTAGTGGACGAGGGGCATGGCACCGCCCATATAACCCAAAATTTTAATGTGGAATATAGCTTTGGAACAATAAGTTGGAAAGCTTTGAAGTTTTATATACCATCGTCCCATAGATGTGTCATTCTACTGGCAAAATTTTATGGGCGTTACACAACCGGCGCGGCATATTTTTTGTGGCTGAAATTTTCCGCGTAACTTTGGAACTGAAAGTCGCATACCAATGTAACTGGATCGCTCCCGTCGACTGATGGAATAGATTGGTCATTAGAGTATTGTATGAAAAAACTTCATTTATTGGGTTCATTGACTTTACATGAGCGTGCAAGACTGCGGAGCCCTGCTAGTATATAATAAGTACATATGTTGAATATTGAAATATGTTATTATTATTTTCCTTGTACCAGGTTTTCCGTATTCCACTCTATTAAAATTAAAGCTGCCGTCTCGCCATCGTCCCTGCCTTTGTTGCTGTTTATTATTTTCTGTAATTGAACAATCTCTTCGGGCGACATCTCGTTCTTTACTGGCGGAATCAGCCCGTTCACGTCGAACTTGCCGTGGGCGTATAACCCACTCGCCCTAGCAAGACACAAATAATACTGCTTTACAATATCACTAAAACCGTCTTCGGTGGACTTTTGTCCTCTTGGCGGAAATTTTTCAAAGCAATATTTAAGCTGAAAATACAAATACAAATACAAATACATCATACCGTAAATAACCGCGACCCAGCATTTCCTATGAACAAATGTTTGCTCGGCAGTATCGAGCATCAATAAAAATAATTAAATTATAGTAGATATCAAAATCAGTACTACCAATGTCAAACGCTGAGGAAAGGATTCAAGTAGTTGTGTGACATTGAAAAAAAATTAGTTAAACGAAATTTCGATGTGGCACAAGACAAAATACCATCGAAGGTTCTGTGCTAATAAAATATAGTTTCGGATGACATTCTGGAGACATTATTACGATAAATTCGTTAAAACGGATCTACTTACTCCTTCCTTCGGATAGAGCGAGGCGAGTGAAGCGCTAAGTAGCGACAGAAACACAAAGACTAAAACTGCTTTCATGGCGTTGCAAGAGTTGCGATGTAGTGAGAGACGTCGATGGCGGCAACTTTCGATGAAAGTGTTCAATGCTTGAAGCAACACTGGCCTCTTATACGTTCTTTCGCTTTCCGTCTATCGTCGAAAATTCGTTACACTCGAAGTGAGAATATTGACACCAGGCAACAGCGACGACTACAACGCCAGTGGCGCACGCAAAATGTCATTTTGGCGCGGAATGTCAACACATGTCTCTTGGATAGCTTCTAACTACGTCCGAGCTAATTCGCCGATGCTCACCTTTGTAGCGATGACTCGAGCATACTGTCACTTTAAATGCAATAACTCTGATTTTAGTGAACCAAATGTCATAATCCCCGTCCGACAATCCTTCTCATCCCCGTCCTCTTACATATATGGTGCAGAGTCCTGGACGTTGTCGATCACCGATGAACGTGCTTTGAAAGCGTTCGAGGAAACGATACTCCGCAAGATCTTCGGTCCGCTCCGCGTGGGTGATGAGTATACGTATACGATGGAACAACGAGCTGTACAAGTTGAAAATACAGCGATTGCCCCTATGCCTGAAGATGCTCCGGGAACGCGAGTCTACGAGACGGTACCCTCTGGTGGACGCCGCGGAAGAGCACCTCCTCATCTGCGTTGGAAAGACCAAGTGACGCAGAACCTATCGGCGCTCGGAATCTCCAACTGGTGCCAGCAAGCACAGGACAGAACCGGCTGGCGCGCTCTTTTGGATTCGGCCAAGACCGATAAACGGTTGTAGCGCCAGCTAAACAAACAAGCAAACAAACAAATGTCATTAAAATGTTGACTGAAAATCGGATGTACCTTTCCAACGCCCCATTTCAAAGACCTGTTGACTTGGAATATAAAATCTGCCTGTCTCCTGTCTTTGCGTTCTCCCAAGACCGATGCAACGCTTTGCATTAGTAAGGATAATTTCTGCGCGCAGACGCCAAGCAAAGAAAACATATAAATTTGTAGGTACATATTGTTTTGAAACTCTGAAACACATTTCACATTTGACACTTTCGCTACGACTTTTGCAAACAAAAATTGCATTCTCGAATTTTTGGATACCCTGCTTGGTTGAGTAAATAAGACAACTCACTAGTTTCGGGCTTTAATAAACATGCTGTGGCACCCCAATCTGAATCTAAGAACCCCTACGCCACTGATATGCAAAAATTAGCTGCGCTATGTGCAACTAATTATTTATCACAAGTTCATTTATATACTTTTTTACAGCACTTACGAGTCGTAATCGAAGCGTGCAAATGTTTTTCAGCTGAGTGTGTATTGAATAATGTTTATATAACCGAAACACGTGAAATTATATATATGCAACACCTACCGGAAAGATATTGTAATTAAATTAAAGTCCTCTTTTTGGTATTGATCCAACAGTTCCTTGGCTCGCATGTAGCAAACGAAAAATATATATGCCGCTTCACATGGTCTGTCCATATCGAGATGACTGGCACATTTCGTTCGTCGCGTACCGAGAGCCCGACTTTCGGACACCGATGCCAATTTGGTCATGGCGATGTCGTTGTGTTCGAAGATGCCCATCGATTCCAGGAAGCATTTAACTTTCCATACTCGTCAATGTTTATGTAATCGCCTTGCCGCAGCTTAGTGCGCATCGAATCGGAAACGTGAATTTCGGCCACGCAGTTATTTTCGTGTTCGCGTAATTTTTCAATTAAAACTGGCGAATACATTGTGGAAACAATTGGCCGATCGAATGACTACTGTGCAATAGGCTGTCAAATAAAATTATAAAAAATATATATATAATTCGTAAGCAGTGTGCAGTGTACTCACAGATGCATTGAGCTTTCCCAACAACACCGTCGATAGGCCAACAAGAATTGCAAGTAATTTCATGCTGCGACTTTCGAGGCTTTGCCGGTACTGCCTGTGGCACAACACTACCTGTGGGATGAAATTTTTTAGGTCTTAATAGTTTCATAACACTTAATTATGCACAAAATTCACAATCAGGGACCAAATGAGTTTATCAGACGGTAAGTGACTGCCTTCAAAAGAATTTCTAAATTCTATGTCAATCGATTCCAAGACTTTCGCAACTAGCATATTGTAATAAATTCTGCTGACATTGAAGACGCGCAGCACAGTGTTGCGAGTTCATAAAACGGAGTGACTAAAATAGAAGGAGTGGTCGTACATGAAAGAGATTTGGTATGCAATTATTGTATGAGCAAAAAACTTACTGTGCAAAAATTCAATGAAATCGGACCAAAACTCCTCAAACAACCGGATTTGAAAAACTTCGTATCAACCATGAAAATTATCTTAGTTCACAAAAGCTACATTCATAGTATCATATTTGTGTTTTAATATAAATTTATTTATAAATGTGTATATAGATAAAATGTGCTAGTTTCAAAAGTAATTCAAAATAAAATCTCCATAAATTGCTTCACAGCAGCTCAGAAGTTGCTCTTAGATGGTTAAAATATATGACTCACCCCCACTAATTTTACCTCCTGAATATTTCTTTCCAACATATCTATCCCCTATCTCCAATCCTTAACCCTTTCGCTATTTTGTTGCCATATGGGGACATGCTACTTTGTGGACGTCTGAATTCTCTGTGATTTCAAGAATACATTTTTTGTTGGTCCTTAGAATAGTTTGAAGTTTTAGGAAAAATACGAAATTATTAAACTGAATATTTAAGTTTAAAGAAGAGATGTATGAAGGTTTTTTAATGGTGTATCTTGACATAGTAAAGGAAGAAGAAGCAGAAAAATTAGATAACTTTTATATTTGACGTTTTCTTTCAATTTAGAAATTTTTTTTTTTAATTTTGGGCTGAAGTAAATGAAGAAATATTAAAATTTTCGTTATGCGTAAAAAGTTTTATGTTTAAGTAATTATTACAGCCACAACGATGTGGTTGCTCTAATAGAAAAACACTCTTAAATACAGGGTCCGCATAACCACATAAAAGCCTAAAATGTAAAATTTAAAATTTTAACTTTCCCCAGTTAAAATCTGTAGCGAAAAGGGTTAATGAGGCTCCCATACAAAATCATCGTTTTTATAAAATGGGCTCCCGCCTCTCTCACGTTGTTTCCAGACGTACCATATTTAAATGTTTTCGAATGTTTTCTCTCTATACTCTTAATCGCTATATCCAACTTTTAAGGTGGGTGCCATACAAAACTGGTAATTTTCCATGGAATTGGCTACCCACTTGTAAATGTTGTAAAGTACGCGAGCAAACATGAATGATTTATTCAAAAATTGTCAACGTTCCTGAGAGCAAAAGACACGAAATTAATTAATGTTCAAATACAGTATAATCTCGATAATTCGGACACTCGCTAATACGGACAACGCGGTAATCCGGACACTCAATTTCTATTGTAGACTCTGTAATCCGGACACCAGTGTCCGGTTTTTAATTTACCGGATTATCGAGATTATACTGTATTCACTTTTACACAACACTACCTTAACAAGACAAAGGATACTCTTTATAGGACACTCTTCTACCACAAGAAAAAGTTGTTTAATAAGATCAGTGCCATAAAAAGGATAGAAAAGTTGAGTAGTTATCGAGAGTTTAGCTCAGTGAAATCGTTCTTTTCAAGCCTACAGTTAGGTTAGATAAGATGGCTGACCAGATGTGCCACGCATAGATCATGTTGGGACCATAGCGGTGCCAGTTATAGCACCTTTTTAGTGTGGGTCAATGTAAAAGTGATTGATGAGAATGTGAAGTTTTGCAAAAATGTTGCTTGAGGAGAGAAACAAGGGCCCCTAAGTTAGTAAGGCGCAGTCTTGAGATAGTCGGAGAGAAGCAAACAATGTACTCAAAGTTTTCCCTTGTCAAGTTGTCATGTCAGTGTTGCCAGATTAGGAGATTTCCTCTTAGATTTAGGTGATGCTTGGCCTTTTAGGAGAATTTTTAGAAGGAAGAATTGTTTATGAGAAAGTTTAGGAGAT
Source organism: Melieria crassipennis (assembly GCA_963668005.1). Lineage (NCBI taxonomy): Eukaryota > Metazoa > Arthropoda > Insecta > Diptera > Ulidiidae > Melieria > Melieria crassipennis. The sequence goes on from OY764963.1 coordinate 5,604,870, forward strand.
TTATATTATATGTTACGGGATTTTTCGCATCCTTAGTGGATTTTTGGGAGATTTTTGAATAACGAAGTATGATGTATTGGGAGCACAACAAAACATATTTTGGTAACTATTTTAATACTCAAAGCATCCTATTGTGTTAAAAATTTGTAAGCTTACAAAATTTAAGCTCGTTCTATCTCGTTCTCACTTATTACTGTCACAATGAAATCCCGCCAAAATGGCACTTTTTACTTAATTCATTTGTTGAATGTTTTGAAGATAAATAATAAAAGGCTGCATTAAAAAAAATTATATGTATGCATTTGTATTTTTTTATGGGAAGTTTAATTCCTTTAAAATTATGCAAATTATAAAAAAAATTTTAGCAGATTTTCTTAACTTTTGGGAGGAAATTTCAGTATTTTTTTAATAAGTATTTATGAGAAAGTCATTTCAGGTATCTCATCTCAAAGTCATAGATATAATTTTTTAATAAGAATCATCTCCTCTAAGCATTATAAACCTCATACTAAAGTGAATCTTTCCCAATCTGACAACAACAAACAACAATGGCGCCAATTAAAGAGTAAAATGCAATCGAGCTTAAACACAAACGTTTCTAATTGTGCGTACATATTTATGTATCTAGTTATGTACAAATAATTAAAATCTGTTTGTATGTACCTATGTGCCTGTGTGTATGTATGTATGTTGGAAAGCCAAATTTAGAGAGCACAAAATGCTAAATGAAGCTCCCCTTTTATGAGGAAGTATACTGGTCTGAAAAAAATTAACCCAAATTCCAACCCATTCATTCTTGCATTCTCTGTCGCGCAGCAGCAGTGTTGCCAGATACCTGAAATGACTTTCTCCTAAATCTTAAAAAAAATACTGAAATTTCCTCTAAAAAGGAAAAAAAAATCTCTTACAATTTTTTTTTTAATTAGCGTCATTTTAAAGGAATGAAACTTTTCATAAAAAACTTGCAGCATTTTTTATTCATTTTCAGCTTAACAATAGAAACTTAACAAAAACAAAACATTTAATAAATAAGTTACTGAAAATTCCTCCCAAAAGTTAAAAAAAAATTCCTAATATTTTTTTTTATATTTCGCGTACATACATATAATTTTTTTATTGTAGCCGTTTTTATTCATCTTCAGCTTAACAACAAAAACTTAACAACAACAAAACATATAACAAATAAATTAAACAAAAAGTGTCATTATTAGCTACAGCAATGAGTGAGAACGAGATAGAACGAGCTTACATTTTGTTAGCTTAAAAATTTCTAATACATTGGGGTGTTTTGACTTTTCAAATAGTTGCCAAAATATGTTTTGTTGCCATACTTGGTTATCCAAAAATTTCCCAAAAATCCACTGAGGATCCGAAAAATCCCCTAACATAAAATACAAATCTTCAACACTTTCAACAATTCTTCTTCCTAAAAATTCTCCGAAAAGATCAAGAATCTCCTAAATCTAGAAGGAAATCTCCTGATCTGGCAGCACTGCGCTGCAGCAGCGAGGCGCAAACGGAAGCGCATATTTAACAACGCTAATTTAGTTAGTGTCTTAATTACCAGCACAAAACATAGCATTCTCCGGCACAATCTAAACTTTTAACGCGCTTAAGGCGGCAACGGCGAAGCGAAGCCGAAACACTTAATGCGAACGGCACGTGTGACATTTATGCTGCGCGAACCAAGAAACGTCGCACAGGCAATGCACCGTTGGACCGGCGACGATGGCTTATAAAATGCCACTACTTGCGACAGTGAGTCACGAGCATAGTTGGGGGTACGAGAGGGGCGGGGGGGGCGGGCTGTACGTGTCAATTATGAAAATTGTGCCACACTCATTCCACATAGCCCACTCTCCCACCACCCTCACTCCGTAGACAATGAACAACCAACCCTTTTCCGCTTTCACATCTCTTGACAGCAACTTGCTGTGAGCTTCGATTGAACTTGCGTCTGATGTCGCCTCGGCATTCACAAAAATTCACATGATTAAACCAATTAAGTGGCGACTTTGTTTACTTTATCAAGCCAATTATTGTTGTTGTTGATTTTGCTAAAGTGCCCACAATGCAGTAAGCAATTTGTGACACAATTATTGTGACTATCATTTCTCACAGCATGTTGTTGTTCTTTTGCTGTTGTCGACGACTGTTTTATTTCATTGTCAACATCTTCGGGCCATGTGCGCATAATTAAGCCACCAACAAAAACATAATACAATTAAAAAAAAAAACAAAAGCCATCATTTGCTGATGACAGCACCAGCACAGCCACCAAAAGCATTATCAAACTTTTTGAAGCGCTGGTGCGACTAATGCCACCACAACGCACATTCCGCGCGCGCAGGCGCACACTTGCCACACAATTTTTCTTCATTTTTTTTTTACACAGTTGAGTTTTGTCTATAAGTATTTACTCGTACTTTTTGGATGCCTATTTTGTATTTGTGCGTATCTTGAGAATTTCTTAATTGCTGGAATTTTTTTTTTTTGGGGTTTTGTAATTTTATGGCCAAACACAAATTAAGCATTTAAAATGTAAATTTTTTGTTTTCAAATAGCCCCCCCCCCAACAGTTAGCGGTCGGTAAAATTAAGCTAATTGCACTCGAAGCCAATTTAGATACTAAATGACTAATGCCTAAACGTCTGTCATGACTGGCCGCTGTCGACGCGCACATTTGAGCTTTTCAATTAAATTAGCATAAAATCAACATGTGGACCTGTCATAATCGGCGCTAATATTGGCGGCGATTGTTGTTGAAACAAGTATTTACAATTTGCAGTAGTTAGCTGGAAGCACTTGAAAACCCAAAACGATTTGTTTTTCGATACTCAAATGGTTGAGTGAGAATTCGAATTGGGAATGAAAAAATTGGTAGCGATTTTTTTGACACTAAAATGCATAGCAATCACTTCAAAATGCTATGGAATCACATAGAATTGTTTTAAAATAACATTACAATTTTTAAAAATTATATTTGTAGTTTATGAATTTAATTTGGCTTTAACAAAACTCTAACTCATGAATCATTATATCGTCCTTTTATCTGGAGACTAGAGTCCTGCAGGAGTATGCATTTTTGCTATTCGAAAACATTCAAATGCTTATGAATAGAATACTTCACTTCATCTCTGCGGACCGGTCCGAATGAATACGAGTACAGCTCTCTTCGAGAACGAGTAAGCTCCGAACATAAACGAGTAGACGTACACTATTTATTCATATTCGCTCGAAGCGGGAAAACGAGGACAAAAGCATTCGAATAATAGTACACATTGCTTCGAATATATTCGAATATACTCGTTTTATTATTCCTATGATTATTTAGAAATATTAATGTTATATATAAATATTTATTTAGTTGTTATGCTACTTTCTTCAATAATTTCTTTTGCGTATTAACTAATAAGCCACTTCAACCGCACCACAAGTATACACATGGAAAAGTGACATACTGCGCATAAAAATATTCGATGAAACTGTTGATCTTCGAATACTTCGCAAAGTTCTCGATTACCGAATACGAGCACTGCAGTATTCGCTTCTCACCGAATACGAGCACTGCAGTGTTCGCTATTCACCGAATATGAATAGAAACGAGAAGCGACGATCGCTGGTTCTCGTTTCTATTCGTTTCGTTGTACACATTCTTCGAATACCAAGTACCCATACAGTATGTACAGTAGTGTAGCCGCCAAAATGAATATATTCATGCAGGACTTTACTGGAGACAAATAAATTTTGTGTGGGTTTTAAGATCTGAATAATTGTTTTGAGGGATATTAAAAACTTAGTTCGACGTATTACACCGTGCGACAAAAATGAAAAAATTTCAAAACACACGAAAAATAAATATAAATGTAGTAAAAAATGTAGTAAAACTGCGTTTTCAGTTTTTCTCTCTGACGTTAGGATTTCTTCTTAAAGGATTTTGAAATTTCAAGGACATGTTTATTTCAACAAATTGTTTTAAAAATTCAGCGCATTGTAGAATAACAATATGCGTATCAAATGAAAGAGAAAAAATCCTTAGAATCTTAGAAAATGTAATGTTTTGGTGCAAAAGGGCGAAGAGGTATTGAAAAGGTCCTTTTAAAACATTATCCTTGAATATCCTTGGAAATTTCCAATAGTTTTTTAAAAAAAATATGTAGTGAGTGTATATAGCCAAAGCAAGTACTCTCTTTTGTCAGACCCACTTCCTGAGTGGCTATTTTGACACATAAGTCAAAACAGTTTCATAATTGAGTTACCAGGATGCAAAAACATTGTGCATAAATTACATGTGGACAACGATGCTGTGGAAGGGGGGTGAAACTCATCAGAGGCTATAATGACGCCTTGTGATATACAAAACAAGTTTTGCTCCAAGCTGCCTACGCAAGGGGTGCCTATACCGGCTGAATAAAAAATTCCATTTCCTCACAAAAATCTAATGATTTCTTCTTAACACTCAATTACGATTGCAATTATATTCAAAGTAGGGAGGTTAGTGGGGTTTCGACAATACATTTTGATTTTTGCTTTGTAGAAACCCAAAAGTTGACAACGTCACAAATCCGATCGTATGGGAGCCGCCCTCTGATGGTGAATTTCTGAACTTTAATTAATTTTGTATTTTTTGTACTCAAGAATTTTGGTGATCGCTGAATAAATCATTGAAATCGGTTCAGTAGTTTCCGAGATACGATGTTTTGTCGCTTACTTAACTACTACATCTACAAGTGCGGAGCCAATGGCATAGAAAATGACCAATTTTGTATGGCAGCGCCCTTAAGACTTGGAGATAGCTGGTAGGTATGTTTAGAAGACACATTTGGAAGGTAAAATAAATGGATGTCGGTCATACATTTGATACGTCTGGGGGCAATTTGGGAGCAGTGGGAGCCTATTTTATAAAAATTACCATTTTGTATGGAAGCCCCATTAAGGGTTGGAGATAGGGTATAAATATATTTGAAAGAAATGTTCAATAGAGAAAACTAGTGGGGGTCATTCATATATTTTAACCCTCTAAGAGCAACTTCTGACCAGTTGTGGAGCAATTTGTCGAATTTCCCAGCTTTTTTGTGAACTTTGACCTCGATGCGACGCCATTTAGCCCCACCCTAGCCCCAAAATTTGTTGGCTCATGCACTTTTTCACCAAACCGCATAAAATGAGAGGGTGCGGAGAATCGAAATCGAAAAATCGTCCACTAATTCCAGTCTAATGTACACTACTACATCCTTGAATTTCGTCCTTCTTCCGATCAAGCATTGGCTTAACTATGGGGATTTAATGTTCAAAAGAAAAATATCCGAGATGCAGAGACGTCTGAATTCTGTGTGTCTAAACTTTAAAATTAAATATTTAAAAAGAGTTGTGTGTGAGATATGATGGATACATTTCTTACGAATTAAAGTACATTCAATTTATTATTTTATTATCTTAAAATATAATAAAGTCATTGAAATGTTTTCGGCTTACTTACAGACTTCAATCTGAGTGTTCAACTTACGACTCGTATGTATGATTCTCGTGCATCAAATCGGTTTGAATCTCACCAATGTAATGTTTTGAAATACATATGTTTTTTCCAATTGGTCAATTGTTTTTGGTTTGTTGTTATAGCCCAGAAACTTAACAAAATCTCAGAGAAAAATGTCGAAAGACCTCAAATCGCATAACTTTTGGGACCATTTCACATTTTCAATTCTGCCAGGAACGCGTTCTGGGAACTTTTCTTACAAGAACTCTAACCTTCGATATATGAGAAGTTGCACTATCTTGTTGTTGTCGTCCAAGTTCACATTATCCCATTGAGGCAAAAAAAATCAATAATCATAACCAAATTTGGTTCGCTATTGACATTCATGGTTAGGGAATTCTTGCTTTGAAAGATGTACTTGGATGATCCAAAGACGACGCCTGACTGAAATCCACACCAAACAATTATACTCCCTGATTAGATTCTCAATAAGACTCTGCAATTCAGACCCTCCATACTGTTCACATTTATTAGTTCTTTAACCCTTTCGGTACAGCTTTTTACTGGGGAAAGTTAAAATTTTAAATTTTACGTTTTAGGCTTCTATGTATGTGGTTATGTTAGCAACATTCCATAAGAAATTTTGAAATTTGTATACTCGGATCCTGTATTTTGGAGTGTTTTTCTATGAAAGCAACCACATCGTTGTGGCTGTAATAATTACTTAAACATACAACTTTTTATGCATAACGAAAATTTGAATATTTCTTCATATACTTCAGGCAAAATTTTTTTAAAGAAAGGATCTAAATTGAAAGAAAACGTCAAATTAAAAAAGTTATCTAATTTTGTCTGCTTCTTCTTCCTTCACTATCTCAAGATATACCATTACAAAAACGTGTATACTTCTCTTCTCTCAACTTAATTATTCAGTTTATTAATTTCGTATTTTTCCTAAAACTTCAAGCTGTTCTAAGGAACAACAAAAATATAGTATCCACAAGTTTTTTTACCTAAAACAGGCACTGAAAAGAGACTATGCCATATGGCATAGAATAACCGAAAGGGTTAAATGCAATAATTTTTCTTGTCTAGGAAACTGTTTAACCCAAAATGTGCTTTACTACTGAAGATAAATTTTTCACATCGATAAGTGGTTATGTTACCATCAACGAACCATGTTAACGGACCATCATCCATCAGACGAATGGGGTTTTAAAAAAAATTACGCTACAACGCATATATTCTCGCAAACCAGTGACACACACAGGATTTAATTTGAAAGGATTGATTCCGTACACAACATTTGGGCCCAATACCATTTGAAAAAATACTATCCACGAACAATTTTTAAAACAAACAGATAATTCGGCGACTTTAAACCTTCCTGACGTGCCACTGACTCAACTCATTGATTTATTAAAAAAAAAACGTTCAATATAAAACGGTTAATAACACTGGACAACACAAAAAAAAATAGATTCTGACAACGGATTCTGGTAGAGGAGGCCAAACAAAAATATACGTGTATCGGCGTTTTCAAAGTTTACGTCTGCATTTTTTTTTAGGAGGGGTCAAAGTTTTCCCCTTTTTGCACATTCTTATGGTGAATCGGCATACGAAAACCATGTAACCTCACATTTTAGGTATATGATGTGTTCAGCACTTTGATGTTAAATACGACAAAGAACATTTTTGTGGAGCATTTTAACCCTGTAGCTCCTATTTGTATGGGTCAATTTGACCCTTTTTTCTAAAATGCCAAAAATGTCCTGTAAAACAGGACTTTTTAAGGACACAATGTACCGCGAAAATATTCGCCATAAAATTCTACTATAGGTATCTGAATACATCAAAGTTCCGAAATTAACTTGAACGCCAGAATTAAGCCAAAACTGAAAATGTGTTTAAGTGTTTATTTCGTACTTATTCAAAATTGGTACTAAAATAATAATAATAGAAAACCTATTAGAGAGAGAATTTACGAAATCTTAGATAACATTGATACTCACAGATGTGAAGATACAATGGACAACAAATTATCAATTGGACACTGGCAACTTTATTAAAAAAAAGCCTCATATGCTCGCAAAGTTATGGAAAATTTAATCAAATTAATATATTATCATAAAATATTAAAAATATTTTCTTTGATATTTTTACTATCCAAATCAGCATCTAAATCTTTATGGAAAATTTAATCAAATTAATATATTATCATAAAATATTAAAAATATTTTCTTTGATATTTTTAGTATCCAAATCAGCATCTAAATCTTTAGACATTCACCAAACGAAATCCCAACTTCTTCTTCTTAAAATAAGAGGTCACTATTTCGTTCTGTATTCTCCAGCTCGTGTAGAGAGCATTCTGATTACTGGAAGATAATGAAACTCTAAACTGCTCATAGTACTTTTGTCCATATCGTAAAAGTTTCCTAAAATTTCCGTCATTTGTTTCACCGGCGTCGTCCAGTCTTCTAGAATCGCGATGCCCTCTGAGCGCAAGTGCTTGTTTTACAAAAAATAATACTGACTCTATTATAGGTTTTAATTTTTCTCGATACAATGGACAGCAACTTATCAATTCAACACTCCCAACTTTATTAAAAAAAAGCCTCAAATGATCGCCAAGTTGTGGAAAATTTAATCAACGTCATATTAGAATCATAAAATATTAAAATTTTTTTAAATATTTTCTTTGGTATTTTTACTATCTGAATCAGCATATAAATCTTTAGACAATCACAAGCAACTCTTCACGCCCGCATTGCCACCTGCCGCCCAAAGCGGTTTTACAACCACCAATGCACACCAAAAGAATTTCACAAGTCTCCGCGCTTCGTCGCCAGTTAATAACAACAAATAAAAATTGTAATTTGTACAAAATGCCACACGCATATGACAACTAAATCTACGCGTTCAGACTGCAGTTCTGGCGTTGCACAATGCACGAACGACGAACGACTGCATCGCTGCATGCAACATTAACAAAAAAGCAGAAAACTTTCAACAGAGCACAAAGGAGCATCCGATGTGTGTGACTGTCTAGCTACGAGTGTATGTGTGTGTGTGTGTGTTTGTTGCTTTTTTTAGTGTCTGTGTTATGAATGCAAAAGGTATTTACGAGCGTTGGCCCTAAACGTCAAACAACCGCGTCGCATATCCTACACCCAGCGACACAACAATAAAAGTGTACAACATTGCTGCAGCGAAAATGTTTCCTTTTCAACACAATATCAACGACAACAACAAGAAGAATAACAGCAACAAACAACAGAGCGCGCGCACAAGTTGCATGTTTTACAACCAATAAAATTGCATTTTTCACATAATACAAAGAAGATCGTAAAAATTCGACGCGCAATGCAACGCTACGTTTTCAAGGGTTATACGAGCACACACATACACACATACACACACATACACACACACAAACACACACTGCGCAGACAAGCTGATAGACAGACAGAATGACAGAGGGACAGACTGAAAGATAGGCAGACAGAAAGATAATCATATAGATGGACGATATATATGAACATATTTCTTTCTCTCTCTCTCTCTCCGAAGAAGGAGATTTCATTCCCACGTAGTTAGGAAGCATTGCAATTGCAGCGCTTCGACTTAGAAGCGCTTATGAGACGATGAAATTGTATTGAAAGTTTTGGTCGAAGAAAAATATTTGCTTTGTGCTTTTAAGAGCGCTTAGCACAATCATATTTGGATGTAAGCTGTCTATAGATGTTCACTCAAAGATTCATGTTTTCAAAAGCAGAAAAATATGGCTAGGCCTTCGCCTTGCATTGGTCCAGGGAGGAAGGTATGGAGACAAAAGATCGACAGACCATCAACCATATTTTTCGATTAGATTCCAATTACAGATATTCAAAAATATACCTATTATCATTGATTAGTAAAAGGATTAGGTATGTAGGTAGGAGTGTGTGTCCCAAGGCAGAGCTCACACAGACAATAAGGATCCATTGTGACAACATAATCAATCGAACTTCAATCCACTCATTTAACTAGTGTGGGCTTCTTACGAAGCTTAGCAAACCACGAACAGTTCTGTCCATGGTTCCGAAATAACAGTTATTTAGGAAAACTATATTTGAAAAAATTACTATGAAGGAAAAGTCATACATACAAATAAAAAAAAATATTGCAATACATTTCTTTTCGAAAAGAGGATCAAACTTGACAATGTATTTTTTTTTTAATCTTTTTAGAAAAATTAAAAAATAAGAATTATTTTTTATTTATTTTTTAAAATCCTTAATAACAATTATTTTTGATTTTTTTTCCATATTAATCCACAAATAACAGTTTTATTTCGATTTTTATTTTAGTTTCGATTTTTATTTCTTTTCGAAAAGAGGATCAAACGTGACAATGTATTTTTTTTTTTTAATCTTTTTAGAAAAATTAAAAAATAAGAATTATTTTTTATTTATATTTTAAAATCCTTTAATAACAGTTATTTTTGATTTTGTTCATATTAGTCCACAAATAACAGTTTTAATTCGATTTTTATTTTAGTTTTTATTTAAGTCATCAATAAAAAACATTCAGTGACTTTTATATATAAAAGTTATCAATGACAAGAAAAGTTATCAGTGACATTTGTTTATAAAAATTATCAATAAAAATCGTTCAATGACTTTTATTTATAAAATCAGTAAGTGACTTTTATTTATAAAAGTCATCAATAAAAAGCATTCAGTGACTTTTTTTATAAAACTCATTCAATGACATTTATTCATAAAAGTCATCAATAAAAATCATTCAATGAACTTTCTTTTTTGAGTCATTAATAAAAATCATTTAGTGACTTTCATTTATAAAAGTCATACAAAAAATCATTCAGTGATTTTTATTTATAATAGTCATCAATAAAAATCATTCAGTGACTTTTATTTATAAAAGTTATCAATGAAAATCATTCAGTGACCTTTTTTTATAAAACTCATTCAATGACATTTATTCATAAAAGTCATCAATAAAAATCATTTAGTGACTTTTATTTATAAAAGTTATAAAATAAAATCATTCAGTGATTTTTATTTTTTAAGTCGCAATATAAAAGGAAATTTTTATTAATACATGCAAAAGTTATCATTCTTCCAGAAAACAGAATTGTCAAGAAGGGTCTTGTTAAGTCGATCAAGAAAATATATACATTTCGATATTTAATGAATCCAATACTGCGATCAATGAAAATTACTTTTTTGAGTCATTAAAAAAAATCATTTAGTGACTTTTATTTATAAAAGTCATAAAAAAATCATTTAGTGACTTTTATTTATAAAAGTTATCAATGAAAATCATTCAGTGACTTTTATTTATAAAAGTTATCAATGAAAATCATTCAGTGACTTTTATTTATAAAACTCATTCAATGACATTTATTCATAAAAGTCATCAATAAAAATCATTTAGTGACTTTTATTTATAAAAGTCATAAAATAAAATCATTCAGTGATTTTTATTTTTTAAGTCGCAATATAAAAGTCATTTTATGATTATTACAGAAAACAGAATTGTCAAGACGTGTCTTGTTAACTCCATCAAGAAAATATATACTCGTACATTTCGATATTTAATGAATCCAATACTGCGATCAATGAAAATTACTTTTATATTGCGACCATAAATATAAAAGTCACTGAATGATTTTTTTTTTTTTTAAATAAAAGTCACCAATAATTGTTGTCCTATGATAACAATTATTAAAATAAAAATGGAAAAAATTTTGAAAACGTTGGAAATTTGTGGACTAATAAGAAAAAAATTAAAAAAATAATTGTTATTATAGGATTTTTAAAAATAACTGTTTTTGTTGAGTCATTAAATAAAAGTCGAAAAATAACTCTTAAACATTGATTCTTACTATAAAACTTATAACTGTTACTTTTGCTATGATAACAACTATTAAAATAAAAATGGAAACAATTTTGAACATTTTGGAAATTTATGGACTAATAAGAAAAAAAATCAAAAATAATTGTTATTATAAGATTTTTAAAATATAAATAAAAAATAACTGTTTTTGTTGAGTCGTTAAATAACAGTCGAAAAATAACTCTTAAACATTGATTTTTATAAAAAAAAGTTATAACTGTTACGGTCCCTGGTCCTTTCAACTAGATATCCTAGATTGTCGGAGAAGAAGTTGTAGATAGATAGATAGATAGTTAGATAGATAGATAGAGAGTTAGATAAATAGATATTAGAAGTATTTCTGGAAATTTTATATTTTGTCACTAATTTTAATGAAATTTTTTATACTTTAAAATTAAAATCCCTCCGCCCTGGCATCCAAAAAGCTGGTAACCCTAACTGCTGTTGGCATTATAAATTGCCAAATGTCATAAAAGGTCCGCACGAATTACCGTAAAATGACATCAATGCCTCAAAACTTCAACAATGCCTCGCAAAGCCCACATAGCAAATGGCAATTTGAACGTAGCAGCGTTGCCACACCTCACCACCGCATTCGATGTGCACTAATTCCATTCATTCGTGTGTTTCGATCGGCTGTTCTCATACTGCCAATAAAAATTAATAACATAAAAGCAAAGTCAAACTTATAAATTCCTGCCGTCTGACTTTTATTGTATGTAATGCTCCATGTTGCCGCTTACCACTTTGTCGATGGCCGTCGCTACTTTCCAACAACAACACATAATTCCACTGTCCAAATATCAAATGCTATAATAACTGTAAAGTCTAGCAGTACGCAGCGCGTTAGTTGGCTCGAACTGTCAGTATATGTGTGTGTGTGTTTGTGTGTGTGCGTGTGGTAAGGTCATAAAAATGCGTCTTTGTAGCCAAGCGCTGAAAGGTCATTGTAACAAAAGTCAACAAACGTACTCAACCATAGCATTATTAATATTGTTTTTGTTTTGTTGCTTTGGAGAAAATTTCCAGTTTCATCAGGTGGCCGCATTGTTTAAGTATTTATTGTGCAGCTTATTTACGATGTTCATCACAATTTCCTAACTAAATGTTGGAATGATGTTCTGTGTGCACTTTGTGATTTATGTTTTGACATTTTCGGTTATGTGGCGTTCGTTGCCATTCCTTGGCCGTAAATCAATAACTCCTAATTGGTGTTGGAAAATCAAAGTTCTAAAGTTTCGTTGCAGCTTTATTTATGTGAGAACATTTCTGGTGCGAGATGGTGTCATAATTTATGAAACACCACCACCACAACTGACTGGTGTGCTAACCGGTGGACAGGTGAGTTGAAATTGTGTAGGCTGGGCAGAAACAATTAAATGGCGGCAAAGGGTAAAGCGGAACATCAACAAATTTAAGGTGTGATGAAACCAGTGTTGCCAGATACCTGAAATGACTTTCTCCTAAATCTTAAAAAATACTGAAATTTCCTCACAAAAGTTGAACAAAATCTTCCAATTTTTTTTTTATAATTTGCGTCATTTTAAAGGAATTAAACTTCTCATAAAAAAATAAAAATATATGCATAAATATATTTTTTATAGCCTTTTTTTATTCATCTTCAGCTTAACAACAAAAACTTAACAAGAACAAAACATACAACAAGTGAATTAACCCTTTCGGTTATTCTATGCCAAATGGCATAGCCTCTTTTCAGTGCCTGTTTTAGGTCAAAAACTTGTGGATACTATATTTTTCAATTTTTGTATTTTTCTCTAAAGGTTTTTATACCAAATAATGAAAAAAATATTTTGATTTGTGTACCAAGTAAATTGTAAGGGTTCAGAAAGTGCGCAGTCCTATCGAGCTGCGTATTTTAGAAAAAGAGGTCACTTCGTACTTTTATTTATTCTATTACAAAAATCAATTTATTGTATAGGTTTATGTAATTAATCTAGAAGGTATTTATTGCTTTAGTAAGTGTAAAAAAAGTTAGATCCCAAATATAGTTCGCTAAGGCTGTACGATTTTTTTTATTTCTTACTATGCCATATTTCATGATGCCCAAAAACCACTTTTTCGAAGAATATTTAAAAAAATGACTTTTGATTATTCATTATGTAGGCTTAAACAGTAATAAAATGGAAAAAAAAAGTTCCGAAAGGGTTAAAGAATGAGCTTCAGTTTTGTGAGCTTAAACATTTTTAACAAAATAGGATGCTTTGACTATTAAAATAAGTGCCAAAATATGTTTTCTTGCCAGTGTTCCCAATACTTCATACATCGTTATCTAAAAATCTCCCAAAAATTCACTAAGGATCCGAAAAATCCCCTAACATTAAATATAAATCTTTTAAACTTTCTCCTAAACAATTCTTTCTCCTAAAAATTATCCTAAAAATTCTCCTAAAAGGCCAAGAATCTCTTAAATCTAGAATGAAATCTTCTGATCTGGCAACACTGGATGAAACTGGATGATTGAGCGATGTTATGGCGTCATGGCAAGTACATCGACGGTGGTGAAGATGGAAATGTCAACAGTTAGTGAGACTAAAAGTGATCAAATATTGTTGAGTAATCAGGTAGAAAAAAGATTTATTTTACAAGATATTGCAACGAATCAGATCAGATTGGATCAAGTTGTTCTAACAAATTCTAACCAAGTTCAAGTTGCAGCAAGAAAAAATCCTTTTTTATGCAATTTTCTTTGAGATTATTAAATTTTCCAATTAATTTTTATGTTATTTTTCGAATTCCCAACGCTTCAAAGCCAAACTACAAAAATCACTCAATTGCCCACACTTCCGATTGTCTGTTAAAAAAAAATAGCAAAAATACAAACAGCTTTTCTAAGCGTTGCAACCGGCGTCAAGTGTCAGGCGTGAAAGGCAACATACGTCGGACGCAACGTTGAAACATTTCGCATGTGCATTGCGTTGTCTTTTGATTTTGCAGCTGTTTTGCTGCACGTCTCTTCCACATGACAGACAGACGAGAGCCAGCAAAAGAGACGAGCACGTTGCACTCGCAGCAAACTTAAAGCAGATATGCAGAGACCTCACCAACAACAACAACAACAACAACGCATCGGCGACGATGGATATTTCGTTGCGGTGCATGGAGTTTAATGGCAGCGCACAACTAGAGCGACGATACATATTGCAAGAATGATTTTAAATATTGCACAGACACACACACACACATATAAAAAAAACACATTATGGACATCATTGCGCGGCCCATGTGTCGCAAAGATGAAAGACGAAAATGCCGCAAACGCCACAAAACCAAACGCCGCCGCTGCCAATAATGAAGCAAGCATCATTTGTTTTTGTTTTTCCTTTTTTTAATGGCTGTCTTATATTAAGTGGCAACGGCAAAGACCAAGCAACAAAGATTGCCCATAAAATTCGAAATTAAGAAATTAAGCATTTCCACAACGACCAACAAACAGTCAGTCAGTCAAAGCGGATTTGCTAATTTGAAGTCGTTCTGCTGCAGATCCGCCGAGGCAATAAAATCTGTCATTACTTTGCTGAATTGTGAATACCCAAGTGGACAGCGATGAAAATAAAAAACAAACATCAATGCAAAAATTAGTCAAAATTATTTTTATACCAAAAACGATAAATGGGTGTTGAAGGTGTTGGATAAATTCATTGAAAAAAGGATCAATAGGATGAGGGAAAATTACAAATTATTAATTTAGATTTTAGATCAGAAAATTCTAACATATTTTAAGTCTCTAGATTCATAAAGGATCTGTCAGGTCTGCAGCGAAAAATAAATACAGTTTTTTAAGACTGCGACGAGTACAAAAGAAATAATTAAAAATCAAAATAAAAATGTGTATCTCACCTATGAAACCTGAATATTCTTCTGAAGTCAAAGGAATCTAATATATCAAAAAGGTCCTTAAGAAGAAAAACTTTCTTAGAAAAACTATGTCTTAAGATTTCTGGCTAAATTGGCTGTTCAGTGTTTTGTGGATCCTATGAAATTCCAATCCGAGCCTTTCCAGTTTCTTTTGTATTTATTTATGTTCGGTTCCGACCGTTCCTGTCGTCCATCATTTGATACAGTTGAGATTTGTTGTTTGAAAAAAAAAAAATACCGAAAAAACACCTCGACAACCGGAACTCTGCCCGTGTTCTTCTTTTTCATCCGCTACACCGCAGATTTGTGCACTTTTCAATTTATGTTTTTAATTTATGTTTTCAATTTATGTTTTCAAATGTCGAGAATTCGAATGCGTCGATCTGTGGTAGTTTTCCCATGATTAATTAATTTATTTTTTTTTCACTGTCAGTGGATCATAAGTATTCTGATTACCTCTATTTCAGATCAATCATATTTTCTAATTAGATTCAGATTAGATATATTAAAATATATACCAAGTATTATTGATCAGTCGTGAAAGGATTAGGTTGCTAGATAGGAGTGTTTGCCCAAGAAAGAGCCCACTTAGACAATAAAGACCCATTGTGACATCACAATCAATCGAACTTGAATCCTTTCACTCATTGAACCAGTTTGAGCTTCTTACGAAGCTTAGAAAACTATGAATAGTCCTATCAACAAGATATCCTAGATTGTCTGAGAAGAAGTTGCCGATGTGAGTCTTACTTCTTCTAGACAATGCAAAACAAGAAGAATCAAAGGTGTATAGACGATGAACTGAATTGAACTTTTAGACAGAAAGCAATGGAGACCAAGCCCAACTTTCTTGCGTGGGTAGCCAAGCAACTCGTCAGAACACCAATCATGGTTATCATTTGGTACCTTTTTAGTGAGAGAAGTTCTCTAGAATCACGTAAGTTTAAAGTTGGCCAAATTTGGGGCACAATAAATTCTGTGTAGACTTCAGTTCATCTAAGTTATTTGTATGAAGCATGTATGAGAACGGAGCTAACATGGGTTACACGTGTATGGGTTAGTTAGGGCCGTTTCTGGACCATTGCTTCCTTCAGACGGTCCAATTGTTGATAGTATAAAATCAAATTACGAGTACGGCTGAAGGGAAGCAGCTCATAGAAGATGCTTCTCTGTCACTATCCACCAAACACTCAGCTAAACATTTCTGTCCGTCAATCCTGGCTTCGTTGGACGTTGCCGTAGGTGATCCAACTTTCATCACCATTCGTTTGAGAAACGGTGGTCGATTTTGTTGCGATTCAGTATGGAAATTCAGTCTATGAGGTTGTTTTGCGTTAACTCTGTGCCACCCATTCATTCAACTCATTTTTGTATGCAGCCTGATTCAAGTGATTCCAAACAGTTTTCAGTGCAAAGTATAGCTTCTGGGCAATCGAAACAGTGCTTACATGACAAGCGTACTCAACGATGTTCATGATTTTAATTTTCAGCAATTGGCCTTCGAGTGCGTTATGCATCATGGCTTAGAATCGATGAATTCAGAGTTGCGCATGATTAGCCGTTACTGTATCAGAACCTTAAACATTATTCACATTTTCAGCTACCGGCTTATATTTTCGCCTTCATCGAAGAAAACCTGTCATATGTAGTACTATATTTTTTCTCTACTGGTATCCATTTTTGATGCACGCTTGAACAAAACAGAAATCATGAAATCCCAAAACAGTCTGAAAAGTTTTTTTAGTAGGAAATCTTATCTTCCTAACGTTATCCAGCGTAACCCGATCGCTATTATACAACGCGAGAAATAGATTACTAGAACATCTATTGGATAAAAAATCATTTGTGGTTGATTTTTTTCGTTCATGACTTCATTTTAATTGAAAGTTTGAATTTTGATTTAAAAAAAATAGCATTTTAGAACAATTTTCAAAGATAGCCAGAAGTTATTTTTTTGAATTTAAAAGGAATTTAATAAAAAAATAAACTTATGGAAATAAAAGAAAAGTGTGTTCGGTTGTCAAAGGGTTAAACCTTTTTGTAGAAAGTTGTTTCATGTTTGAGACTGCAGCCAAATTTTATTTTTAAAAAGGAATTTTATTAAAAAAAAAATAATCTTGTGGAAATAAGAACCGTTTTAAAACCTTATAAACCTTTTTAAAGCCTTTACAAACCATTTTTACACCCTTTTATTAGATTAAAAAGTAATTTAATAAAAAAAATTAAACTTATGGAGAAAATAACGATATCTGTGGTTGGTTGCCAAAGGGTTAAACCTTCTGGTAGAGAGTTGTTTCATGTTTGCGACCGCAGAAAAATTTGTATTTTTGAACAATTTTTAAACGTAGCCATGACTTACTAGTTGCATTAAAAAGGAATTTCACAAAACATATGTTCTTATGGAAATAAGAATTTTTTAAAACCTTATAAACCTTTATAAACCCTTTAAAAATCCTTTAAAAACCTTTTTGTAAAAAGTTGTTTTATGTTTGAGACCTCCGAAAAATTTTCTTCGGTGCTAATTCGTTTGTCTTCGTGTTTCTGTGGTAGTTTGTTTGTCTTTTACATGATTTCATTTTCATTATAATTTTAAATTTTTTTATAAACTTTTTTCTGTAAACTTTTCTGTTAATTTTAATTACAAGTAAACATTTTTTTATAAACTTTTTTCTATAAAATTTGCTGTTAAAGATTAAAAATATGCAAATACTGAGAATTCTGATTCTGTTGTAATTTTTTTCCTCTTCTCTCTTGGTGTTCGACTACATTTTAATATGACTTTATTTTCATTGAAAATTCGAATTACACAGTGCAACACTGAAAAAAGGGACAAGGTCAAACCCGTCTCATTCGATAGAGGACCTCAGTAGATGAAAAAGTGTCAAGGGATTTTTCCCGGGATGTTCGGGTTTTTTTTTAAATGCAGTTTAAAGATGGCGGCTTAGTGACCCTTTCTGAAACTTTTAAAACATCATATCTCTTGACTCAAATGTCAGAAAGGAATAATTTTTACGTCAAATGAAAGCTAATGATATGAAGTCGATAACACAATATCCTTTTTGGAAAAATTTTATGAAAAAGGATATGAAGGCCATCAATTAAATTTGTATCCTTGAACATCCTGGAAACCGGGAGAGCTAAATTTATATAAGTGACTTCTGGTAAAATAGCATTCAAAGATCTATACTGCTTATAAATTTCATATAAGTCACTTTGATAGTTAAGAATCTACAACGATTAAAAAAATGTGCTGTGCTACATTTGATGTTTTTAGTAAGCAGCTACGAGATATTCTGTACGTAAAAATATGAATGTAGCAGTGTATAATTTTTGAAACGCTGTAGTGGCTTAACAGTGAAAGTGATTGAAATGAAATTAATATGCAGTATAGATCTTTGAATGGTTTTTTACCAGAAGTCACTTATATAAATTAAGCTCGCATGGATTCCAGGATATTCAAGGATAAACATTTAGTTTATGTCCTTAATGTCCTTTTTCATATAATTTTTCAAAAAAGGATATTTTTTCTTAGACCTCATGTCATTAGCTTTCATTTGACGTAAAAATTATTCCTTTCTGACATTTGAGTCAAGAGATATGATGTTTTAAAAGTTTCAGAAAGGGTCACTAAGCGGCCATCTTTAAACTGCATTTAAAAAAAAACTCGAACATCCCGGAAAAAATCCCTTGACACTTTTTCATCTACTGAGGTCCTCTATCGAATGAGATGGGTTTGACCTTGTCCCTCGAAATTTTTTTTGAATTTGTTGCACTGTGTTATTTTTGATTTTTTTAAAATATTTTTGTACAGAGAGATGCCCATTTTTTCTTGTTTTCAAGTATAGGGAATTGTCTTGTTTGTCGTTTTTTTCTTTTACTAACTCGCCTTCGGAGATCGAAAAATAAGTCTTTGTGGAAACTACTTAACAAAAACATATTTTCAAAAATTTTCCAAGAACAAAATGTTTTCAAACACTTTCCAAATATTTTTTCGTAAACTTTGTTTATAATTTTGTTGCAGTTTCGTGAAAGCAAACAAGTCCGCTCATTGGCCAGTTTTGAGCTGAAATTGTTTACTTATTCATTTTCAATTTTCATTTATAGTAAATTATTTTGTTATAAATACAAAAACGAAACAGCAGAAGCAATAAAACCAGCGCAACGCCAACAACAACAACAACAATAACAACACATTTTATTTTGTGCTATTTCCGGAGCTCATTAAATTTTAAGCGCAACATTTCAGCACCATTGAAAAATCACGCCTGCATTTGTCATAAAAGCGCGCAACAAAAGCGAAACGAATGGCACTCAATGCATGACGAACACTGGACGTCCACCGCCTCGTCGTCGGGCCCCTACAGCTACCGCAGCTGTGTTTTTGTAAATATTTTTGAAAAATGACAGCTGCTCGCCAGGCGTCACGGGCGCGTTCGATGCCCGAAAACACGCACCGAAATGCAAAGCGGCCGCGCAACTAACTAAGCCGCGCAACACTTGTGCGAATGTCATTTGACATGTCAACTGTCATAAATGGCAAATGTATCAACAAATTGGAATACGAAGCGAAGCGCGACGGCGCACACAAAGGGGGCCGCGCTGATGAGTGTGAATAATTTAGAGGCGGCAACGAATGAATGGCTGCGCAAGTGGAATGCGCGTTGGCGGCAACGACGAACGAACAGCGACAAACAAACGACCGAGTCTGTATGGGGGGCCAACAGGCGCGACAGACGACGTCATTTTAATTTTTTGTGTCCCCCCTTTTTGCTGGCAAATGCGGCAAAACAGCCGCCGCAGCAGCCAAGTTCAGCGGGCCGACCGACTCTGCCTTTCATTCAGTCAGTCAGCGGCGTCGTTGAGTTGTCTTGTTTGTGTCACCACTTAATATTGCAAATCAAAAGTGCGAAATATTCAAAACTGATGAATGCTGCTGCCGGTCTGGCGTTGATCGCATGTTGCTGCGTTCAAGTGGCGCATTGCGTTGCTTTATGCAGATGATTATGAAAATTATGTTCACAATAATGTTGTAGAAGTAAGTACTTTTTTTATTTTTTTTATTTTTCACTGCGCATCCTGGACTGAAGACACATTTCATAGAAAACACCACACAAGTGCTGTGTGGTGGTTTGCGTCCAAGCCAGAATGCAAATATGCGAAGAAGGGGGCGTGTGTTACTAGTTGTACGGGGGGGACCGGTTGGCGAAATAGCTTGCCAAATGCCACACGCATTTCGTAATGGCCGCAGACACATTTCAGCTGTCGTCTTGCGCCGTTTATGAGCGCAACGTACTCATTACGTCAGCGCTAACGACATTTCTATTGTCGCATGACGAATGCACAGCAGCGAAAATGACACGGAGTGGCCCGCAGCTTCATGAAGATATTTCAAGTACGGTAAGGTGAATGATGCGCTGAGTAGGCAATTTATGTAGGGAATTTAAAAAGGTAAGAATTTTAGAAATATGTGTGCTAGAAATATTTAAAATAAAATATTTAAAAATATATTTAATTGTCATTTAGGTGAACAAAATTTTATGGTAATATACAAATAAAAAAGTTACAGTGAACATCAACTTCCCCGGCCCGGTCCCCGGTGCAATAGCACGAACTATCTCTCAGGAGTTGAACATCTACAGAAATGTAATCAAACTGTGTCCTGTGTCCAACTGTAGGCTTAGTCCATTAGACCACCTCACGTAATTCATACAATTTTGTCCCCCAGTTCGTGTTGAGCTACTCGAAGATCGTAATTAGTTATGACATGCCTTAAAGAAGTTGTGACTCATAGTCCTTGGACGATCCTTTTTATGGATTCTATGTTAAAACACGTGCAATCTTCTACTTGTTAACGTCAGTGTCAGTGTCAGTGCCAGATCAGGAGATTTCCTACTAGATTGAGGAGATTCTTGGCCTTTTAGGAGAAATTTTAGGAGGAAAAATTGTTTAGGGGAAAGTTTAGGAAATTTACATTTCATGAAGAAGTTTAGAAAACCAATTTTGATGATGACAGATTTCACATCTTAAGTGGCACTGAAGCCTTGAATATTTAAAGTTAAAGTGTATAATTTAATTTAACCCTCACTGCCCCAATTTTTTTTTAAGTCGAAAAATTGTTCACCATGTAGTTTTAGATTCATATAAGAAGGGAACATTTTTAAAATTAAAAAATTTGCTTCTGTGTGGGCGTGAAACCCATACAAATTTGCGTGCCTTAAGGAGGTGTTCCCGGGTAGAAGTTTGAAAAAATCTATTTTTTTTTTTGCGTTTTATTGTACCTTATACTATATACTATCACCCCCCAAAGTCGTTTTTCAATCCGCAAACTCAGTACCCACTTTTTTGCATGTTAATTGAAGTAATCTCAGCTCTTTTTGCTCCGCTGATACATTCGTCGAAACTTTAAAAGCGTTTTTCTCGAAACCACATTTTTTGTACTGGCCGATAACTTTTCTCAGCAACTATGAGAGGTATCGACTTGAGATTTTGGGAAAATGTTCTAGATAGTTTTCATTGGATGCTAAACCAAAGTTTTCATCAAAAAATTATTGTTAAATATATTTTCAAGCACTCTAAAGGTAAAAAAAGGTGGCAAAACTGGACAATTTTTTTTCATATGGCCGCCATTTTGTTTCTAATCAACATTTTGACTAAAACTGTGGTTTAGCATCCGCGGAATTTATTGCAGATTAATAATTGCATACCCATTTTTGTTTCAGATTACTGGTTCCCGAAATTTCTTATCGGCCAGCAGTGAAAACAAGGTGACATTGACCACTGAAAATTTGTACTTAGAAAATAAAATTTTTTGACACAAATATGAGTTTCTGTTCTCCAAATAATAAGGAACAACAAGCAAAAAACCAGAATATTGCATGTTGCCTTGTAGCTCCAAAATAATTTTTTGAAAAACAGCCTAAAATCGGCATTCTAGACGGGAATATTTTATTGATTACACTACTCTTTGGGCCGCTGAACACGAAACTGAAAATCAAACATTTTTTTTAAAAAGCGTTTTCGAAACATCTTCGAAAAAACAGTTTTTTCCCTGTTGTTTCAGTTATAAGCACATATCTCGTAAAAATTTATTATTATTATATTTTAAATTATTCGACTATCACAAGCTGTCCGGCGGTCAGAAGATAATACCTTAGCCTTTCCAGCAATATATAGATTGCCCAAATCAGATGAGATTTGGGGAAGTTACTCACGGTGAAAATTGTAAAAAAGGGAATTTTTCGACCATTTTCAATATCATACATTTTTGAATGATTTTTTTTATGGATAAAATAAATTATCTGCTCTAGTTTTAAAATCTAAAATGAAAGATATATTATTTGAGCAAATATGAAGCCTAACATCAATAGAATCGAAAGAAAAATGACAAAGTTATGAAGCAGTGAGTGAACACCAACTTTATATTTATTACACCGTGCGACAAAAAAAAACATTTTTGCCGAGACCCATCCAAATGTTGATATAGACGTGAAACTAGAGGTCATTTATAATATCCTGGCGTAGTCAGTTTTTCATTTTCTGACCCAAAGTCCTTTTTAAAGGACTTTTACATAGGACATACATATTTCAAATATTTGTTTAAATATTTTCCGTTGTGCAATGATGAAGATATGGGTATCAGACGAAAGAGGAGAAATGTCTCCTTTTAACTAAATTTCTTATTTTGAACTTTGAATCTAACATAGCCAGCACTTCATTACGGTTTCTTCATCAGTTTCTTCATTTTCTTCATCATTTTCTTCATCAGTTTCTTCTGAAAACATCGAAATCCAAGTTTTCTAAAACTTCCTGTACTTCTTTGTCCCATAAAACCGACAATTTTTTTTTAAATGCCGATTGATATCTATAAAACGGAAACCACATACAAGTGTACCTTGGTGACCAAATGCATTAAATCTTTTCGCTTTGGTGCCTGATGCTGCCTAAAGGCAGTCTGCTTTCCCAAGCCGAAAAAGTTACTGTAAATCCTTTTTTTTCACTATAAAACACTTGAAATCAATAAATAACATTACAAGGTACTCACTCATAAATTTCTTGTTTTAATCTTTTAACGAAAAGTATTTTTAATAATTTTTTCTCTTCTTTACTTTTCACGAAATAATTAATTCTACTAATTTCCACAAAGTTCAACTTTAAACTGCTTTAACATGCCCTACAAATTTCATTACAAAAAATTAATATTTATGTGGACTTTTCTAGGTTTTTGTGGGCCGTGCCTTAAGGCCATATGGGGCAGTAGAGGGTTAAAAAAATTGTATGATGCAAAGTAAATAAGGAAGTTTACAAAACGGAATTTCATAGCGATCCTAGTTTTTATATATTTTTTTTGTGCTGTTGTTAAGCTGAAACTGAATGAATAAAAAGACTGCAATACAAAAAAAATTAAACTTATTATTACTTTTTATGAGAATTTCAATTCCTTAGTTTATAATGACAAAAAAAAATTCTAGGAAATTTTTTAAATTTTTGGGAGAAAATTTAAGCTTTTTTTAAAATTAAGGATAAAATCATTTTAGGTATCTGGCAACACTGGTTGCAGTCTCGTCATCCTCTTAGTTTAATCTAAAGGCTTAGTTGCCAAACATTTTTTTTTACGTCTGCCTTTTAGGAGGAGTTTTCGGAGGAAGACAGCAATTTACTGTTATCCTTCCGGAATATCCTTCCTACCGGAAGCTACACTTAGTTAGTGTAGTCCATAACCTTTCATACTACAGTTTCTGTTGGGCCGTATTTATTAACATCCCTTCTTTTAGCTATAGGCGGTTCATAGGTTATCCTCTTTTATCGATTCAACGCTGTACACTGCAAACTGTGCATACTGTAGTCTCGTTGTCCTCTAAGTCCTAGTCCAAGTCTAAGTATTGCCAGTTTAGGAGATTTCCTTTTACATTGGACATTTCCTATTAGGAGGAATTTTATCAGGGAAAATTACAACGAGATTTGAAATTTCTGCTAAATTTTTAGGTTCTTTGGTGGATTTGTTGAAGATTTGTATACAAAATAGTAACATTAACTCCCTTCTCCCCACTTCCATCCGTTTGAAATGTGTGCTTAACAGTGTTGCATACACATTTCAAACGGGTGCAATTTGTAATATCACAACAGTCCATCTGGGCCTAAGTCCGTCCCGTACATAGACAGCCACAACTTGAATCGATATTGCAAATTATAAAACTTTTTCGAGTTAGAAATTTGGGAAGGATTTTCAGTTAATAGTTTGGATTTAGGAAAAATGTATTCTTCAAGGCTTCACTGCCTAATGCATAATTTAAAATCAATCGATATTGTTCCCAGTTTACAATCATAATTTACCTTTTGTGATATTTCGCGATTCACATCGATCGATATTGTTCCCAGTTTGCAATCTCAATTCACCTTTTGTGATATCTCGAGATTCACATCGATCGATGTTGTTCCCAGTTTATAATCTCAATTTACCTTTTTTGAAATCTACTTCTCGAGATTCACGAACTGTCGACCCAGACTGTATTGTTTAAAGTCAATCAATATTGTTTACAGTTGATAATGTCAATAACAATTTTGTTATATTTCGAGATTAACGAATTGTCAACTGAGACCTATGACCATAGAATTGCTTAATCCATTGCAAGATTTAGGTTCTTTGGGTATCATATTCGACCCTATCGAAAGTAGTTTTACTGCTGGTTGTAACATGTGCAAAATTTTTCTCTGTTCCAATATGTTAGAGGACATCAAACCTTTCTACCCGTAATACCGCTTTTCTCACAGGGTCACTTTTGATCCAGAGATGATTTTATGATCAAGAAATGATATCGAATAAATTTGCTGCATTCAATTAATCACCACTCGGTTGTCTAGACCTACTAGGCACCAAACATTGTACATGTAGTCAGTTCTGATAAACTAAAACGTATGCTGGATGCAACACAGTTTTAGTTTCTAAGAAATGATTGCGGCCCATTTAATTGGTATCTTTTTATTATTTAAAATACTGATAATTAAATAAATTAGAATTTTTGTACTTCATTAGAATTGCAGCTTCCGCCTTTCTTTTTAATAACTTTCGAACCAATAAAGTTATGGCAATGAAATGTTGAAACGTGATCAAGAAGATTTTGAGTTTTAACATACTTACTTTTCAAGAAAATGCTATATAAATTTTCAAGGATATAAAGGATTAAAAATTTCAAAGGACCTTTTTTCATATCCTTTTTTTACAAATAGATAACAAATCAATTTTATTTCATTTAGGTAAAGTTTTTTTTTTATATTTGTTTTATTTTTTATCCCCTTAAAATTTTTGAAGTCCTTTTAAAAGGATGGAGAAATAAAAATATTACCCAAATAAAAATATACCCAATATTACTATATTTGGTCTCTAGTTTCACGCACATATGGATTTTTCCCGGTGTGGAAAATCCTGTCGCACGGTGTAATAATGTAATTCACAGTGTAATTTACTTCCAGGCATTTTTTATTTTATTTTTCTCAGCTATTAACTATTTTACAAATATTTCTAGTTTTCTAAGATAGCTAAGAAGAACAAAATATTGTGTAAACAACAAAGTTTTGAGGGATCTACAAACCATAGCCTAAGTAGCGTTCAATCGCAATGGATCTTGCGCACTGTAACGGTGACTGTATTCATGTTTCCCCCCTAAGAATCATTATGTCTCAATTCCATAACAATAAAGTAGATACTTTCTTTGTACACTAATTATATTCATCTCTGTATACACAATTTGCAAACAGTGCAAAAGAATGTTGCAAAAGTCTTCAATGGAATTTCCTACCCATAAACCAGCCTCACTTAATTTTTCAAGTACATAGTGTACATTAAATTTGCCAAATGATTACTTTAAAATTTTAAAAATTTCCTAGAAAATCAATGCATGGCACCCACGCCTCAACGCTCGACAAACTCAATTTCCATGCAGTCACTCGCAATAGTTGCGCCCATCGACGAACACTGACATAACAGCAACGTAAGTATTCAGCGAGCACATTGCCAGCGCCGTTTAATTTTATCGATTTATGCAAAAGTTTGCAATAGCGCAACACTCAGCTACGCCAAGCCAACAGGACGATTGAATGTGGGTCCTTTGCTCAATGACCGTGGCGGCAGGTTTCCACTTTCTCCTTTGCCACTGGCTCGTATCGCTTGTCTGCGCCGCTCGATACGGAGGCGTGAATCGACGAATAGTCTAATGGCAGCGGCATCGGTTAGCGCTAACCGGAACATAGCTGCCTGCCGTGTCCTTGGCCGAGTGCCGAAGCAAGTGAAACACAAACACAACAGCCAGTTGTCAGTGGCGTTGGGGATAAGCAGCGACATAACGTTTATCGAGTAGGTGTTGCATATTTAATGGCGCCAATGCGCACTCAGGTTCTCGCAGCGAGTGGAGAAAGTTAATTTATAAATTTATAAATAATGTTAATGTTAACAACAGAGGGTAAATTTAATGACGTTAATAGATCGACTGGCGCACACAAATTTCACTTTCACAAATTACACTATGCCACAAGATTTCAGGTTTACTTCAATTAGCCCCAGTCAGACGATTACAGGTCGGTTCCCACCAGACATTTTTTGTTGCCGGCAATAAGAAAACGATTCGCCCCCGGCAACAAATTTATCGCCGGTAATATCGCCAGCGTATCGATTTCGTATCACCAGTCGTTCTAAAACGTCCGCCGAAAGCATCTCGCCGTGACGAGTCGTTTTCTTATCGCCGCGACGAGTCGTTTTCATATCGCCGTGACGAGTCGTTTCTTATCGCCTTGACGAGTGGTTTTCATATCGCCTGGACGATTCGTTTTCAAATCTAAATACATCATATTGTTTGGAAAATTATCAATATATAAAAAGTCAGTCAGGTTTGGTTGGGATGGAATTTAATTTACATACAAAGATGCAATGTTGCTCTCATTGTTTGAGCTTGAATCGACGAATGAATGACAATTTTTTAAATGCGATCAATCTCACTGAAATACAAAGCATATCAATTCGATATTTCAAAGTCTTGGAAAACAACGTGTTTTTGGGACATGTTGCTCATTTGTCGCTGCGGCAATAAATCGGCGAGTCGCCAATTCGTTGCCACTGACGATTATTGCCTATTTCTCACATTTTGCTTGGTGGGTTGCCCTTAGTTGAGATATGTGTGTGTAGATATGTGTCACGCCAATTAGTTAACCTCAAATATGCGTCGAGTTGTTGGTTGAAATTTGTGCACAACAACAATTCGCCCAACTGTCATGCACATACATACGTCATAACGACTGCCACTTGTCATTATTGACATGACGACACAATTGTCAGCTCACCAAAAATTGCCATTTAAAATTGATTTTGACTGTCGCATTGCCACTGTCTCAGCTTACGTCGAAATGCCGCGCGCAGACTGTCATAAGACGCGCTGCCGCCCCCCACCCCCGCCCCCCTTTGTTGATGCCGCACACAACTTGACGTGCCTTTCAGCGCGTCAGGAAAACAAAAGCAAATTACGCCACGACCAGACCAGGTGGAAGATGCTTAGAAAGCGCCCGCGAGACATGCGGAGAGAGCGAGAGATGTAGAAAGTTTGAGTGGTGGCAGTGGAAAAGGGAGAGTGAATTAAATTGCAGACAATGCCAGCAGAGTTGGCGCCTTCGGTGCTGTTCTACAAGGCGTATTGTAGCATGTACCGTTACGCGGCGTTGCTGATGCTGCCAGGTGGATGAAATTATATGTAGACACTGTTGTTTATAATTTCATTAGTGGTAACATTGTGCGGAATCGTCGACAGTGCCAACAACAACAATAGCAACAAATACGATAGATACTGACAACAACAGCAACAATAACAACAACAATAATCATAATATGCCCAACAATAACAACAACAACAGCATAAAGTTGTATAGTCAACAAATCCTGGCAGCGGCAATTTCAATGCTGACGGCCGTCGATGACTGTTGGGCAGGCGACGGTGCACAAGACGATTGTCTTGTTGGCAGTCAAACAAAAATCAATTGTTCCCATTATTATAATGAGATTACTCACCGAATGTCTGAAGGTCTGAGCGACTGTACGACTGGCGAAAGTCAGTGCAGGCCAATGTGAGTGGGCATCAGTACTGTTACATGATTTTATAGCTGCTCGTTGCCAGCTTTGTGAGTCGAAATGTATTCGAATAATAACGAGGTTAGTATTGCCCGTACTTATGTATATACATATGTACATACTTTCATACATATCTACTATGGTTAGTCTCGAAGGGAAGGGAGTGTTGTGGGCGTTGAAGGAAAAGTGAGAGTTGAAGTAAATTTACTTAGTTTAGTGATGACAAGAAAGAAAATTCAAGTACGTTTGAGTTCAGTAGTTCAGCAATAAAACATGACACAGTTCACTGTTTTCTGGTATAAATATGAATTGATGAACTGATGATAAAATATGTGAACGAAAGGAAATAAGGAAAGTCGCAAAAGATAATAAGGACACAAAGAAGTAGTTAGGTAAGAGCTGTCTAAATGCATGGAAAAGAAAACAGATGTATGGATGTATGGACAAAGTTAGCATCTGCTGAAAGGACAAGAAAAAAGATGTATGTATGTATGGACAAAGTTGGCATCTACTAAACTGATAAGAATAAAGATGTATGGATGTATGTACAAAGTTAGCATCTGCTGAAATGATAAGAAAACAGATGTATGGATGTATGGACACAGTTAGCATCTGCTGAAAGGACAAGAAAAAAGATGTATGTATGTATGGACAAAGTTAGCATCTGCTGAAGTGACAAGAAAAAAGATGTATGGATGTATGGATAAAGTTAGCATCTGCTGAAGTGATAAGAAAAAAGATGTATGGATGTATGGAAAAAGTTAGCATCTGCTGAAGTGACAAGAAAAAAAATGTATGGATGTATGGACAACGTTAGCATCTGCTGAAGTGACAAGAAAAAAGATGTATGGATGTATGGATAAAGTTAGCATCTGCTGAAGTGATAAGAAAAAAGATGTATGGATGTATGGAAAAAGTTAGCATCTACAGAAGTGACAAGAAAAAAGATATACGGATGTATCGACAAAGTTATCATCTGCTGAAGTGACAAGAAAAAAAATGTATGGATGTATGGACAACGTTAGCATCTGCTGAAGTGGCAAAAAAAAGATGTATGGACAAAGTTAGCATCTGCTGAAGTGATAAGAAAAAAGATGTATGGACAAAGTTAGCATCTGCTAAAGTGATAAGAAAAGAGATGTATGGATGTATGGACAAAGTTAGCATCTGCTGAAGTGACAGAAAAAAGATGTATGGATGCATGAATAAAGTTAGCATCTGCTGAAGTAACAAGAAAAAAGATGTATGGATGTATGGATAAAGTTAGCATCTGCTGAAGTGACACAAAAAAGATGTATGGATGCATGAATAAAGTAAGCATCTGCTGAAGTGACAAGAAAAAAGATGTATGGATGCATGGACAAAGTTAGCATCTGCTGAAGTATCAATGGCATGTAAGAAACAGATGGATGAATGGATGCATGAATGAACAAGAAAATAGGTACATAGGTACAGACAACATCTTCTGAATAATGATGACGAACACTTGCCCCCTAGCAATCAGACATTACCTACGTCCATTGTACTACAACTTTTTGTTCCCTGTTAATGTGTTTTGAATCTACCCGATTTCCGTAGAAAGATGACTAACACAAGTGTAGATAATAGATATCAGAATAAATTACAGACGAATTGATGAACTGATGATGTACTGATGAATGAATGCAAAAGAATCGGTCGAAAGATTGTTTGAACAGAACGCGTATTGACTGATCAAACAAAGTTGATCCGACAACGATTGTATCGAAGATATCGAGATATGTGGATAGACAATATGTAGGTAGGTAGGTAGATTGTAGTGGCTGGTTCTGTATAAGACACACTTAGGCCTCTATATCCCCTCCCATTCCCCATCCGTTTAAAATGTGTGGTGTATCACATGTTGAAAAAACAGTGTTGCATACGCATTTCAAACGGGTGGAATCTGTGGTATCACAACGGGCCCATTAAGAGGCCTAAGTGTGTCTCATACAGAGGCAGCCACCTCAACCTAACCTAACCTAACCTAGGCCTCTATATGGGCCCATTGTGATACCACAAACTGTACCCGTTCGAAATGTCTATGCAACACTGTTTGTTTTCCAACATGTATTACAACACACATTTCCAACGGATGGGTGAAGGGAGGGAGGGGACCTACAGTTTCACATCAAATCCGAACGGCGATTTTTTGGCAATTTTCCTTTCACACTTGGAGGTTTGCCATTGCCTATCAAGAGAACACTTGTACGAATCTTGTAATTCTCATCTGCTTCTTGTAGATAGTGATAGAAAAAGACGAGTTTTTCACCAGCCCAAGCTAGGATTCGAACCTAGGGCCTCGGTATATGGAGCCAGCGCGCTACTCGCTGGACTATCGAGGCCGGCAGATGTATGGATAATTCTTTGCATAATTACTTGCTTGCTAGGTTCCTTACTTACTACTGTGTACAAAGAATACCCGGAATTATATTTCTTCGATTATCGTGGTGTTTTGCATTATGAGTTCCTTCCGCCGGGCCAAACTGTCAACAAGGAATATTACTTGAGCGTTATGCGTCGTTTGCGTGAAGCTATTCGCAAAAAGAGGCCGGATTTATGGAGAGACAACTCTTGGTTTTTGCATCACGATAATGCACCATCTCACACGGCATTGGTTCTTCGTGAGCATTTCGCCAACTCATATCGTTCCACAGCCAGCGTATTCGCCTGATTTAGCTCCTTGTGACTTCTGGCTATTCTCCAAACTGAAAAGACCACTTCGAGGACACCGTTTTGAATCGATTGAAGAGATTCAACGTGAATCGCCGCGCGCATTGAAGGCCATACCGGAAGGTGACTATTTGGCATGCTTCGAAGATTGGAAAGTCCGTTGGCATAAGTGCATTGCATCGGGGGGGGGACTACTTTGAAGGCGATGACATTGATTTGGAAGATTAAATAAAGATTTTTTGAATTATAAACAAATTCCGGGTATTCTTTGTACACAGTAGTATATACATACTTACTTACTCAACTGACCACAATAACTCGTTACCAGGTTACGGCTAACTGCAAAGGTCCTCCCCAGACGCATCTGTTTTTTACGCTCCTTTTCCAGTTGCTGACACCAGACTTCCTCAACTTGGTCCTTCCAACAAAGACTCTGTCTCTCTCTTCGCCGTTGACCTCCAACTAACGCATCGAACACCTTCTTCGTCGGAGCTTTTTCGTCTATACGGCAGACACGGCCAAGCCAGCGTAGCCACTGGTATTTGGCCTCTTGATTCGCTGTGGTATATCCATGTCTTCGTACAGCTCGTTGTTGGTTCGTATTCGATAGTCATCGTCAATACGAACAGGGCTAAAGATTTTACGAGGTACCTTCCTCTC
Organism: Melieria crassipennis; assembly: GCA_963668005.1. Classification (NCBI taxonomy): domain Eukaryota; kingdom Metazoa; phylum Arthropoda; class Insecta; order Diptera; family Ulidiidae; genus Melieria; species Melieria crassipennis. The sequence goes on from OY764963.1 coordinate 5,636,582, forward strand.
GAACAACCCAAGAGCTCAAGGGCCCCTATGTCGTTTCGCGACAATGTCCATGCTCAATAAAGAAGTAGGGAATAAACTTCCTAGCGTAGAGAATAAGCTTTCTAGCTTCCTAGAATAAGCGTCTTATAGACTGCAAGTTTTGTAGGTCGAGAGAGATCTCTGCTTGTCGAATGTCTACCGAGACCGTTGTAGTACCTTTTCGTAAGAGTAATCCTTCGCTTTATCTCCAGGATGGCATCATTGCTGCTGTTTATGGCGAGGCCAAGGTAAAGGAATTCCTTGACAACTTCAGAAGTATACCTGACAGCGTCGACGTGAGACTTTAGCGGCCAACGCACAGGGGATACCCCTATAAATGCGAGGCATTGCGCTGTTTCAGGAAGGATATATTTTGGCAGATTCTGTTTCGATTGCGGTGACATCTCTCGTTACGTTCGATGACCTCAAAGTGATCGGCATAGGCAAGGAGCTAGAAACTCTGGTTGAAGACCGATCTTGAGCAGAGCGCTCCCCATTGAGAAATTGAAAAGGTCGCACAAAAATCCTCCTTTACTGAAACCTCGCAGTTCTTGCTATATTAAATTTTTACATAATTTGAATACAAACAATTTTATAAATTTTTATTCTACATAATTGAAAACTAAGAATGAGCAAATATTTACAACCACAGTCAGTTGAAAATTCTATTTCAAAGCCTCTTTAGCTCGATTTTGTGGTCCACCCACAGTCTAGAAATTTCTTTAGTTGAACCATGGTGAACCGCCGTTTCAGTTCGGCTCTGCACAAAACATGAATACATTATTGATGGAAAGTGATTTTGTGTGCCACAAGTTGGACGGCGCACATTGAACTGAAATAAATTAAAAACTGCTACCAGGCAAATATTTAATTAGTAAATCCTGCGCGCGCAAACACTTTAAGTTCCATTCCAATATTTGGCAAATATTGGCGCATCGTTTTATTCGCTTCGCTGCGCGGTGTATGGCCAAAATGGGAATTGGTCACGTGCCATTGATTAAAACCGAAAATAAAGAAAATTGAACGAAAAACGGAATGCAGCAACAAATTCCCCAACACTCGTCCGCCGCACCACCACACGACAAACTCATAAAGCTGCCATGGCGAATCAAAGTTTTTCAAACAATTTCGCGAGCGCGCACGCTTACAAACAGCGCCTGACGCTTGCCGCGGCCAAAGCAGCCAAAGAAGTGCAGGAAGAGTTGAAAAATCAAAGCGAATTAAAACGAGAACCAAACTTCAAATAAAACACTTTACAATCCACTTTGCTAGTGCCGAGTGTATGTGTGTGTGTGTGTGTGTGTGTTGGGTTTGGGTTTGGGTGGTGTGTGTGCGTGCTCGAACAAATTGGCAAATATTTGCGCAGGATGCGCATCGAACGTGGGAATATGGAAAGAAGAACGTTGACAAAAACAACAATGCGAAAACGACGCCGCAGCAAAACACAGACAAGCAGTGAAAATTTCACGTTGATAGGTACAAACGCGACAATGGCGGCGCGAAATGGTCGACAAATGCGGCACGCGGGGTGGCACACAAGTCAAACAGGCGATAAGAGTCAGATTAGTATGTTAAAACGCAGTAAGGCAGCGCAACGATGGCAAAAGGTGCGCGCCGGCAAAAGGCGCAAAAGTGTGAGCGTGGGCGCGTGATGCGATGCGGCGAGGAGCGGTGAGGAGAGGGGAGCGGTGTGGCGATAGCGAAACGGAGGTGTGGGTGTGTGTGTTTTGCACTCGTGTGCGCTGTAAGTGTGCTCAAAAGAAATTGAAAACAATTGTTCATACAAAGCCGTGGTGAAGCGGAGGCGGAATTGGCGGCAGTTGGAGGCGGAAAGTGTTGGGTCGAAATGCTCTCGCATGGATAAATGACATTTCCGTGACAACAACAAAACAGTGGAAATGAAGAGTAGATCAGAACAGTTGGTCAACGAAAAATGTGCATAGAGTTCAGGTAGAAAATTAAGTAAACAAAATAGGGGAAGAAAAGAGATTTAAGGTTTAACTATACAAAAATTTTATACACAAATCTTGAAATTTTCTTTACACTTTTTGAACATTTTTTTTGTTATAGAAAATCTTACAAATCATCTAACAATTCATGAAGTTATCAATGAAAAAAGTTTTACAATTTCTTTAGTATCAAAAATCTGAAATATTTGAATATTTGTAAACAATTAAAAATCTAAAAAATTATTTATAAAATAAACATTTAAATTTTCTATTGTCAAAGTATTATATTGAAAGAAGAGACAGAGGTGGTCTGAAAAGATTCCGACCTAACAAACAAACAAAACATTCTTTCTTCAAATTTATTTCTACATAGTTTCCTTTTAAGTCTACACACTTCCTTCAGCGATACAGTTCTCTTTTTTAACCCACGATAACACATCGTTGCAGGCCGGATTCAGATAAATATTTTGAGGGGGTGGGGGTTTCAAAAAGTAATTCTTTATTATTCATAAATGTTTATGTGTATGTCTTTTAATCTGTATGTAGTTTTAAAGTCGACTATTATATTTAAAAATCACCCCCTGAACCCGCCACTCGATCGTTGGAAATGTTTATTCGAAAATTTAAAATATTTTTGTACAAAAACTCTTACATCGACTGGCTATAATCATTGAAAAAAAATAAAAGCGCATCCAAAATGGCTGAAATTTTGCTGAAGAGCCTTTCAAAAGAGACTCGAAGGGAGGGAAATCTCTCTTTTTTTAACGAGCTATTTACGTTTTGTGTAGTTTTGCTACCATTTTCATTTTAACGTCGATAACTTTTCAGACCACCGTCGTATCTGATAGCGTTGGCGGCATTCACAATCCATCCCAATTGTGGTCTTTGCAATAGAACGAAAGTACAACAAACAACAACAAAAGCTACACCTGCATACAACAAATTGATATCAATTCTATTCCTATTACGAGTTTATTTCAAAAGTATACATTTTTCGTTTTAGCTAAAGTGTCCTTTGATCCCCTTATAAATGATTTTCATATAGCGAAAATATTCCAAAAAGTTGAAAATAAAAGAAGATGTAAGAATAATAAAAGTCACATCACTTAAACTTTTGACAGAAGTTTTCTGTGTTCAGTAAGTTCGGTATAACGATTTTTTTCTTATGATGAGGTCTTTTCTCTAATGAAGGGATTCGCTGGTCGCGTGCAGATTTACTAATGGAAAATCTTACTGCACTTTGGTGGCCACATTCTAGTCTTTTACTCTTCCAAAATTCTTAAATATGTCGATTTTGAGAGCTTTCCTGTCAGACCCAGTTTTGGATGAATTCTATGAAAAGTAAACAAAAATCTGCGGACTTTGTAAAAGCTGATCAGATAGCAGTGATAGCTTTTCCATTAGAGACGTTTCAGCAACTGTCAAAGATATCAATCTGGTTTGAATGTGAAAATATTTAGTTAGTAGATTGCTATTTGGAAATCCGTTGTTGTTTTATTAAAATATCTCTTTCTATCGTTCTTATCTGGTCACCCCTTGTAACGAACTTTTATACAACAAATTTATTTCAATTCTATTCTTCTAACGAACTGATTTGAGGATCACCATTTTTTTTTTTTTTTGTTCCTTTTGATCTTTTTCCACATAAAGAAAATATCCTAAGTAATTGAAAATGACGTCACAAATAGAAAGAAAGAAGTATGTCCTGTAATTTTAAATTTTAACGCAATATGGTCTGTGTTCACCGATTTTTAAATAATGACACATTTCTTAATAATAAAGTGATACTTGCTATAGGAAAGTGTGACTGTACATTGGTGATTTAATTGATACATTCAAGTTTTCTTTTCTAAAATTATTGAGTAGATTTTGAAAGTTTATCTGTCAGAACAATTGTTGCATGAAATTGTAGAAAAATCAGCTGACTTTGCAGCAAATTCTGTAATATGTGGTGTCAAAAGTTTTGAGGTGTCTTATATTATTTTAATTTGAAATGTAAATATCTTAAATTAATTAATTAATTTTTAATTTCTTTTTTAAAAATTAATTAAATAATTAATTAATTAATTTAATTAATTTTAAATTAATTAATTAATTTAATTTAATTAAATTAAATTAAATTAAATTATTAATTATTAATTTAAATTATTAATTAATTTAATTTAATTAATTAATTAATTTAATTAATTAATTAATTTAAAATTAATTAAATTAATTAATTAATTTAAATTATTAATTAAATTAATTAATAATTTAAATTAATAATTATTAATTAATAATTTAATTTAATTAATTAAATATTATACTTGAATTTTGAAATATTGGTTTACTTTAATAACTAATAAATATTATTTCATTTCATTTCTCCTTCAAAATATGGTATGAAGCATTAAGAAAAACTTACTCTAGTACATTCAAAAAAAATTTTAAAATTTTAAATTCTCTACATTCCAACACTGTTGTAAACCAACGCAAAACAAAGAAACGCAAAGAAGCTGCAAGCAGCGAAAGTAAACTTTTGCCGTCCTTGACGAAGCGCACGGAAGTTGTAAAGTGGCAACGCTGTCGATGACGGTGGCACGGGCGGTGATTGTGGCTGCTGCTACTGTTGTCAGGCAGCAGCGGCACGTTGGCGCACTGAATGAAAGCGCGTAAAATGAATGCAATTCCAAAGCGACGGAATCTGGTGTGAACAATACCGAGCGAAATCGATTTGAGCCACTGTGTGTGAGTGTGTGTGTGTGTGTGTGTGTGAAAATACACACAAAAGCTTTTGCTTGACAGCAAAGAAGCTCGTGCGGGTTTTGTTCAAAGTATTAAAATCTCACTTTGTGCACTCTTTCAAGGAGGCGTTTAATTTTCATAAATTAGTACAAAGTTAATTTTTCATTAGGCAGCATGACTTGAGTGATTGCTTGTTTAATGTTTAACAAAATTAAAAAAATAAAATTTGAGCTAAACATGTTTATAATTTTTAAGGATTATAATTTATAATTTTTAAGGACTGTCAAGTGCGGATAACTGAAACTTTTTTATTGTACTATTTTACATATATGAAAACTGTGTTGCATGAGAATAAACTTTCGCTACGTCAAGTTATCGCAAGTCAAATATTTCGCTTATTTTTCGTAAAAAGTTAAACTGCAAAGCAATTCATATTTGTTGCATAAAAACATAAACGACAGTGTAGCATGTGGAAGATTTTGATTAAAATATTAATATTTAATAAATGTTGCAGCCAGCCAGCAAACGAAAAATCAGAATAAATGTGCCATAAAAATAAAAATGCAAATGAAATTTTTGGCAACGCTGACAACGCGCAGCTGGTAAACAAATGTAATGAGAGCGAAGAATATAGATTTGATGGAGAAGGGGGGTGTAAACTTCAATTTCAGTCAGACAGCTAAACGCTCCGCTTCACAGCAATTGCTGGACTAAAGTCGTTTCGTTGTGATGCAAATGTAGAAAAACCCTTCAAAGCGGTTGCCATGAGTGACAAAAGGATCAAAGAAATTGTGATGGACTGATGATTTTGGAAATTTGTGTACTAAACTAAACAAAACTTGTCAATGGGACAATTTTCAAAGAATTGAATGAGTCAGAGTCATATTTATGGTTTGATGCTGGTAATTCGAACACTGTTTATGCATTTTCATGGCCGGTTTCATGGACTCTTCATGGTTCAAGCTGTGGTGTCTTTGGGAAATCGGACGAGACCCAAACACAATGTCGCAGGCCATGGAATATGGCAAAGTGTAGTGAATTATTTTGTGTCGAGAGCAAAGCTTCAACAACGCGGATAGGAGTAGAAAGCAATCAAACTAGGTCCTGGTTAGTCAGGAAGTGTAAATATAGGACAAGCCAGGTAAAAGACTTTGATCGGTTTATAAAGTCTAATGATAGCTTAGGTTTCCTCAAAAAGGCGAATAGGTGGTTGTTTAGTCTTTTAGGAATTTGGGTCTAACTGGTCTATAGACCGTAGGAAGCCACGACCAGCGACTGGATCTGCCTTTCAATGTGCACTGTAGCAACTACGGCTCGGTAGAGGAGTAAGAGAATGCTTCACACATTATGTGCCATTTTCCTACTATGGCCCGAATGAGACTTGTTCACTTTGGGGCTCCTTTTTCTGGTGAGCATGGCAAGTCTATTAATTGCTGACATCGCCCACTTCATAAGGCGAGTCCATTTAATTCATAAAAGGGAGTGTCAATTGCTTTCCTTTTCGATCTGGAGGCGAAGTGTAGTCTAGGGTTCGTTTTTGTTATGTTTGGTTACGAGCCGAGTCTGGCCTGTGTATCGTCCCTTAACAGCCACTAGCCACTTGTCTTTCGTTCGAATGGGCTTTGAAACCGACTTTACTGGCCCTACATTTGTTTAACTTTCAAAACCCCAGACGTTTGTGTGGCTTTCGATATACATATATAGAATTTAGGGGAATCGAAATCTGAGGCTCTTTGTCTAGAATAGACTATGAAATTGTCCTAATTAGTTCTACCTTGGAAGACATAATCTGTTCGTAAAGTCTCCTATAACTTCTCTGATCATTTAAACGGTTCTGGCCCTTTTAACCCAATAGGGCACAATAGATCTTTTAGGTCGCAGTGGACATTCCCCGGCAATAATAATACCCAAAGTCAAACACTGTTGGAAGTCATAAAGTCTGATCATGATGTGTCTTTGGCTAGAATGGGCTCTAATACTTTTATCAACACATACTTTGTTTTTTATTGACTCTGAATTCGGACAACCTTGAAAGATTGAAAATCTGATGCTTGTGTTGTGTTTCGCAGCACATTGACTGATTGATTGATTGATGTAAAGGTGGCCACAAGCCTTCCAAAGCACTTAGTCCATTCAGACCATTGCACAGTGATTCGTTCCATAGACAAAATTCAAGAAACTTATGGTCTCAGAATTTAACGATTTTGATGTCATTTGAAAGAAAACACTCCAACTAAGAAAACCCCAAAAAATCTGTGCAAAAAATCAATTAGTGTCTGTGCAAAATCGGCTCAAAGTTGAAACTTTTTTCATAAAAAAATTGAAACACATATTTTCTGTTTTTTAGTCTATTGAGTAAACAAAATTTTAAAAATACATGGTTACCAAGAAGTTACTAAAACTTTCAATATAGATAAAGAAATAATGTGGCCATTTTCGCTTTTAATGTTTTCCCAAAATTTGCAAAGCGTAGACTTTTACTTTACTTTTAATTCAAAATATTTTTCTAAGTTAAAAATCCGAAAATTGGCCAAACTTATACGAAAATATCTAAAAAGTATGTGAAAGTATGTTCCTGGATAATTTTTAATTTTAAGAAGCATTCTTTCTTTGTCGGATAATGTAATTAGATCCTCCGATATCTTCCGATCTCAGAAAATAATTCAATTTGAAAAGTGGTCTAAACACGTATTTTTCGACGAAATTTATTTTATTTTTGCCTAAAAGTATGCAATTAGCACGAAATATGATAAAATCTACAAAAATTCAAAACATACATCAATTATTATCGTTTTTATTGCAAAACCAGAGGGTCCCGATACAATTTCTGTTACTCTTTGGAATAATCAATGTTGACGTTACCGATTAAATGTAAAATCTGAAAAATCTAGCCAACACATTTGGTGCTATAGCTTTCCAAAAATTACGAAATTTGCAAAATTAAGCCTCAGGTATTGCCAAATACAACAGTTTAAGAAAAACCAAATGGAGATGTCAATTCAGCAGACCATGATTAACTAGTATACCAAATTTTATAAAGAACGGACCACTCCTTCTAATTTTGTCCCGCGGTTGTATGGAGTCGAATCACGAATACTGTAGTAAAACAATATGGGTATCAAATCAAAGATGAAAATGCATATAATCTTAGAAACTTTAATGTTCTGGTGCAAAAGGATGAAGAGGTATTGAAAATGTCCTTTTAAAACTTTATCCTTGCATATGCTTGGAAATTTCCAATAGTTTTTTTTGAAAAAAATATATCTTAAGGACTAATATGTGCACTACCACATCCTCGAATGTCGTCCTTCTAACTTTATTAATTTAGGATATAAAAAATTTAATACTTCTCTCTATAAAACAAAGATGTATTGGCACCGTACGACAAACATAAAATATTTAATTACCTGCTGAAAAACTTATAAAATTTATAGTTGAAACTTGTTTAATATTACGACATCAATATGTGTAACATAAAAATTCGCACTCTTCACTGAATGTGGCTCACATAATCAGAGTCATTCATAAATATGTACTTGAACATTCCCAACGCTAATGAACATTGTGACTTACTTTTGCAGCTAACATCCACACTCGCACACTCACATTTACACAGCGCAATGCCATTTGTTCGCGTATAACATTTGCCATACATTCCATCGAGACCAGCGCCCCGTCATTGCAACCACAAATCTAAGCGAAATGAGAAATTAATTAGCTGCAACTCTACCGCTGCTGCCATATGCTGCACGCTCGGCAATCAGCTGGCGAAGAACAAGAAAAAAAATGATTAATTACGCTTTTTTGCCGGCAACATCACGAATACACTCGGCTGGCGTATTACTTACAAAACTTGCATGATTTATTGTGATTTAATTTGTTGATATTATGCGGTTCATTGGCTGTTCACCGTTGCGAGCTGGTCGACCAAGCGCCACGCCAAGCCTTACAAATGTTATGCGGCTCGATTATGGCACTCGGCGGCATTATCTAATTTTGATTGCATTTGAGTGTTGTTTTAGCTGCGCAACACCACTGCTGGCTATTGTCGATTGTTGGTTTATGTAAATAAAAGATTTTATGAACGAACGGTGGCAGGTATTTGAATTGTTAACTGGCTAATGGCCAATGTGGAGTGCAATCGAATTGAAATCAAAAGTTGTTGAATTGTTAGTAAAATGGTTGGGAAAAGTGATAGAAGTGAGAGAGAGAGAAGTGATTTTAGATGAGATTAGATGAGGTTATGATGGCCGCTTTGCCGCAGGATACACTTAGGACACAGATGAGTCAGAAGAAGATCGTGGTATCTGTTTACTACTTCACAAATTACATAGCAGAATTGACATTTAGCGCCATTGGCAAAAATTATGGCATCTTTCGATATTGTAATAATCAGGGAAAGGATTTTGAGGACCTAAAAACCTATAAAAATAGCAAAAAAGGCACGGAAAGGCACTGAAAACTGCCTAAAAGGCAGAAAAAGGCACTAAAAACTGCATAAAAACGGCAAAATAGGGCATTAAAAACTGTTAAAAAGGCAAAAACAGGTATTTAAAACTAAGAAAAAAATACTAGAAAATCTAAAAAAAAGAGGCGGTGTGTAGTTTTTAATAATTTTATTTCATCTGACGTATGCAACATACAATATTTATACCTCGTTTTTCGTAAAAGAAAAGGAAGGTTCTCAAAGATAGTTTAAAAACTAAAACTAAACTAAAGATATTTTAATTGAAATGTTGGCACATATTTTAAATTCATATTTTAACTTCTCATATAAAAGCATAAAAGCCGTACTTGTATTCCAAAAAAAAAATAAAATTTTTGCGCTAATTTAATTTTTTTTTAGTTTAAAGGTATTTTTGAGAAACAAAAAGGGGAAAATATTAAAATCGAAAGAAAAATAAAAAGGCGCTCGACAAATCTTGAAAAAGGCATTTTGTGGCATTTATAGGTAAAATAGGCACAAAAAAGGCATTTATGGGTGATAAAGGCAAACTGCAAAAAGGCAAAATAAGAGTGGTATATTTCTAATCAGGAGGACCTAATTCGTGCTCATTTTCAATCAGAAATGCTCTATCTAGCAGCAAACAAAAAAGGCAAATTCCACAAAATCCTTTCCCTAGTAATAACTTTTGCGCTGCCTTGCAGCAATATGCCAACACTGTGGTTCATAATAATAATAATAATAATTAATTGACTGGCACGACAGCCCGCTTACGCGAGACTAAGGCCTAGCTTCCCGCAACCACCCGTGTTGTGCGTGTGAATTTGTACGCGGGTAGAAGGGACCTACAGTTTTTATGCCGGTTCCGAACGGCAGGTTGGGAGCTTTATCATAGGCAATTTTTACTCTCAGAGGTTTGCCATTTCCAGCTGAGAGGACAGCCACCGAAAGAGAAAACGAGTTTTCCCGTTATTTTTTTTAAGGTGTTATTACAGGCAGTATTTGAACCTGAGGTTGCTGCCTGCGACTCGCGGTCCAACGCACTAACCAACTGAGCCACGGCGGCTGCCGTGGTTCATACGGGAGTTTTATTTTGATAGAAACGTGAAAATATTTTTGTTGTTATAATGGAAAAATTACAAATTGAAAAAATGCATGCCTCGTTTTAATAAAATAAAATTTAATTAAAAAAAAAAAAACACAGAATTTTTTTGATTGCAAGAGACCAGAACAAAATTCTATACTCTTCTGTAAATACAAACTTGTAGACTTCATCTCAAAGACATTTCTGATTAATAGGAAATGAGGTGTAAAACTAAAGAACGATTGTGAAAATTACCAACGCCATTTAGTGGAATGAAATTGACTGTCAGAATAGCTACTGTTGCCATTTGATACGGCAAACTAACAAATACGCTGACAACACTGCAACGATCGCGACGCACTAAAGCCGGTTCCATGCTAAATGGCTACAGAAACAGCCATGCAACAACAACAAGAACAAACAATAATAACATCAACAAACACTAACTACAACAACCATCAACAAGATGACACATGGCAACGGGATTAATGTCAGTTTGCACGCAGCTGATGGCAATCAACAGTCCAGAGGTGCGTTGCCAACGCAATAATTGAGAACGAGAATGGTGCAAGTTATCAACAGCAGTAACAACAATAACAACAACAACAATAGCTAAAACACCAATAACAGGCACAACAGTTACCAGTGCTTAGAGTGCCGGGTCTATCATAGGTCCGTACAAAAGCAACACCAACAACAACAGACAAAAAATGTAAAATAAAAAATAAAAAAAATTTGAAAACTAATTGGAAATATGGCAAAAAAAAAAGCTTGGGCCAACAAGTAAAAAATGTTGGTCGATGGTCAACTAAATTGCTTAATCAACACAAACAAATAAGAAAATAAGTGAAAGTGTTTTAGATGGTATTGACCGACTAATTTATACCCTGCACTTGAAATAAGCAAAGCATGTCAGTTTTGATGACAATGGCAAGGAAGTTAAAGTTTTATTGATAACAATTCATTAGCAGTCATTTTTAGAAATAAGAAAAGAATAAGAAATAAGAATAGAACAAGAAATAAGAAAATAAGTGAAAGTAGTTCAATTGGTATTCGCCGACTGATTTATATCTCTCTCCTAAATCTTAAAAAAAAATTATGGAATTTCCGCCCAAAAGTAAAAAAGTCTCTTAAAATTTTTTTAAAATTTGCGTCATTTTAAAGGAATAAAACTTCTCATAAAAAATAAAAATATATATTACAAAAAATAAAAATTAAAAAAAAAACAAAAATTGCCATTTTTGGCCGGATTTCATTGTGACTTCAAGCTTATGAAGTGAAGCTTATGATGAAGTTTAGCTAAGAGGGGCCAGAAATAGACTACTGAGAAATCGAACCTTTGTTTAGATAAACCAATTCGACAGTGATTTGACAATTCAGTAAATTCAACACATGGCTTGCCCCTAGAAATTGTGAACAATTTCAATAAGCTTAACATTTTTGGTAGTGGAGCCAAGAAGTTCTTAGAGGACATGTTGGAACAGACCAAAAAGAATTGGCACATAAACTAGCTAAAAGGCGACCAGAAATAGATTTATGAAGATCCAAACCTTGAATTAGACTTAACTGTCAAAACAATCGGTTGTCAATTCAGTTAATTCAAGACATCAGGAAAGACGACTTGGACCCACGAGTTGTGAAAAATTGCAAAGTGTTTTATATATGCCTCTACTGCCAGAGCCAAAAAGGTTTGAGTTGCGAGTCTTGTAAGATGAAAAAGAAGTGTTTCAGACAAACAGACGAAACATGGAAATAAAAGATGTCAGTACAATACATTATTCTCTTAAAAGAGTAAAGGTGGATGTAAGTAATGACATAAATGACTATCTCTGACTTTGATGTGGGTTAAAGCTCATGGAGCAAAGAGAGCTAAGTAGAAGATAAAGAGAGAATGGGAAACGGTCTTTGGAGGATACAAACTTAAGCAATTCAACGCTCCAGGATTTGATCGGAAATTTTAAGGAGATCATAAAAGTTGGCTAAGCTGGAATTGTAGACATTGTCGATTGGGATTATAGAAGTCAATAAGGTTTGCTCAACGCGTTGGGAGTCATTTAACCTTCGCCTTACCAATACCCACCCGGGTGACCTTTTTGCTATTTATTGTTTGATATCTGCCCGAGTATTAATCCAATCCAGTTATGATTTCGACTCACTGAACAAATTTTGAATTAGTTTTCAATAATATAAACAAATAATTTTTTGGAAATATTTTTCATGATTAAACATGAAAATTGTCATTTTGTATTCATCGTTTACCAATACCCCCTTGACCCTAGTCAAGTATTCTTATTATCTTGCCTTATAAAAGGGGAAAAAGTGGTTTTAAAAATTTTTGTAAGCTTAAAAATGTTTAACACAATAAGGTGCTTTGACTATTAAAATAAGTGCCAAAATATGTTTTCTTGCCTTCCCAATACATCATACATCGTTATCTAAAAATCTCCCAAAAATCCACTAAGGATCCGAAAAATCTCCAACTTAACATATAAATCTCCTAAACTTTATCCTAAACAATTCTTCCTCCTAAAAATTCTCCTAAAAGGCCAAGAATCTCCGAAATCTAGGAGGAAATCTCCTGATCTGGCAACACTGATATACTGCACCCAGAATAACCAAAGGAAACTTTAGATAAAATTGAAATCAAAGTTGAAGTCAAAGTTCTACTAATAAGAAATCATCAGCCATCAATTCCTTGATCAATTTTGGATCTTCATCAGTCATCACTCAATCTTGGACCTTACTCAAGAAAAAAAAAACTCTTTCTCCACAGAAAAATGTTCATTCTGGAATATTTTAAACCACTTCGAAACGGTCACAAGAGAATTCTCTCCATAGTCAAAGTGCATAGTACCCAATCAGCTCAGTGTAGCGCCAGGAAAATGCCGCAAAAGCTAAAAACCACAATTCTACAAGCATTTCTTTCCATGTTGTCAATACTTGGTTGCGGTTGTGTGCAATTTGCATGCGTGCGCGCATGCGCCGCAGTCAACTCAACTGTTCATTGCTTGTTTGGTTGGTGTGTTGCGTGGCTGCGGCTGTGTCTTCCTGTGTGTGTGTGTGTGTTGTGTATTGATTGTTAATTATTGAAATGTTTAAATTGTTTATGGACATCATCACTTCAGCTGGCAGCTTAACGCCGCACCACACCACACCACACCACAGCCAACTGCCCGCTGGCTCAGCGATGTCCCCAACCGGTTTCACTTATTTCAGTTTCCTTCTGTGCTCGCACTTGTCCCTTTTTTGTCGCCTGTTGCGCATCGTTTGGCTGTGCATTTTGGCATTGTCTGCTTAATAAAGTGATGATAATTTAATTTAACTTTAATCGAATCAGTTTTACTGCATTCGCTCTTCACTTTCCTGGCCATTGGTTGGCCAGCTTATGGTCGTTCGGTCGGTCAGTTTACTATCCGGCAGCTGCTTTGCCCAGATCGAAGCTTTTTTTTTCAAGAGTTGCCCGTAAAATGTTCAAGGTTGCGCTTGTGTTGGCTGCTTTTCGCACATAATCCATATGAGATGTCCTGTAAAATGTTCATTACTTGTTGGTGTTGTTGGTTGGTCTTGTTGATGTTATTGTTGTTTTTTTTCTCGCATAATTACGCCGTGTTTACGTTTGTGCATTCAATATTTCACTTTTTTTAAGTGTAAATGAGTATTTGTTGTTGTTGTTTCTGGGTTGTTTTTGTTGTTTACTTGGCACTTTTTAGCACTTGTGTACTCGTTGACTGGTTTAATGGATGCAATGGAGCAAGAAATTGCGTTCATTAATGTCGCTTGTCCTTTGACAGATGTCACTATGGCAAGATTTTGACAGTACTTGGCAATTTTGTTGGGTACTGTAGTGAAGTAGATTGTGAAGGGATTAATATGCTTGCAGGTAAGAATGGTGAATGGTGATTGTGGCAACTGTAGGCGGTATCAGGCGGTGCTAGGCGATGGCTGAGAAGCATAGGAGACAACTGAGAGGTATTGGAGATGACAGAGAGTCAAAGAAGTGGACTGAGTCGTATTGAAGACACGGTTACCCTCAAAAAAAAATTTTTGCTAACCAGATTTTTCTGGAAAAGTAACGAAAATGTTGAAAATGTAACTTTAACTAAAGAAAAAACAAAGTTTCGGTCGTTCATTGCTGATCAAAACTGATCAAAAACGTCCAAGAAAAAAACTATATTCCAGCAAACAAAAAAGTCATCAAACCAACCACAAAAAAATTAACCTATTTTGGCTAAAAGTAACCAACTGTGGCAACCGTGATTGGAGACCGCAAAGAGTTATAGAAGATAATTGAGAGGTATTGAAGACGGCAGAAAGTCAGAGAAGACAACGGAGACGCATAGGACACAGTTGGCACTCGTCCAAAATTTTGTTAACCAGATATTTCTGGAAAAGTAACAAAAATGTAGAAAATGTTGCCAAGAAAAAACTAAGTTTCGGTCGTTCTTTCCTGCAGCCGATCAAAACGTCCAAGCAAAAAAAAAGCCAAATTCAAGCAAACAAAAAAAAGTCATCAACCACGAATAAAAGTAACCAAGTAACCAACCATAAAAAACTTAAACTATGTAAGTTAAAAGTAACCAAATGTGGCAACCGATATTGGAGACCGCAAAGAGACATAGACGACAACTGAGAGGTATTAAAGACAGCAGAAAGTCAGAGAAGACAACGGAGACGCATAGGAGACACAGTTGCCACTCGTCCAAAATTTTGTTAACCAGATATTTCTGGAAAAGTAACAAAAATGTAGAAAATGTAACCAAGAAAAAACTAAGTTTCGTTCGTTCTTTGCTGTAGGCGATCAAAAACGTCCAAGCAACAAAAAAAAATTACATTCCAGCAAACAAAACAAGTCATCAAACACGAATAAAAGTAACCGAGTAACCAAACTAAAAAAAAATTAAACTATTTTGATTAAAAGTTACCAACTGTGGTAACCGTGATTGAAGACTGCAAAGAGGCACAGGAGACAACTTAGAGGTATTAAAGACGCCAGAGAGTCAAAGAAGAGAAAGTAAACGTATTGGAGACGGCAAAGGGGTATAGGAGATACTTCATTGAGAGGTATTGGAAACGGCCGAGAGGCATACAAGACAATTAAGAGACGTAAGTGAAAACTGAGAGACGTCCTTCGATTCTGAATTTCATGCTGAATTTATTTTTTAATTAATTTTTTTTTGGGACAGGTTTTTCTAAACAGGTTTTTCTAATCTGTATTAAAGTTACAAATATTGACAAAAGGCCCCTAACCTGTCATTTTCGGAGACTGACCTTGAGCTTGTTGACTGACATGAATAACTGGTCACAGTGACATTCAACTACGGATGTCAATTATTTTTTTTTATTTTTTCTATTGAAGAAAGTTCAAATTCCAAACTCGATTTAGTCGTCTTTGTGGCTATAATAACATTCCATTTTAAATCCTCCTTTTTATTCTTTCTTCTCAAACTCCTCCTATGAGCCGGATAGTCTCCTAAATCCAGACAGCTAGGAGAGGTAAGTGATAACTAAGAGACGTCCTACGATTCTGGATTTCATGTTGAATTTTTTTTACTTTACTGGGTGTTCTGTACGGCTTTACCTGGGACAGGTTTTTCTTAACATAATCTGTATTAAAGTTACAAACATTGACAAACGTTCTCTAACCTGTTTCATTTCATTTTCAGAGACTGTCCTTGAGCTTATTAACTGAGCTGAATAGGTCGTCACAGTGACTTTCAACTACAGACTACAATTATTTTTTTAATTGTTTCCATTAAGGAAAGTTAAAATTCTAAAATCGATTTAGTCCGCCTTGTGGCCATAATAACATTCCATTTTAAATCTTCCTTTTTATTCTTTCTTCTCAGACTCCTCCTATGAGCCTATAGGAGGCTCTCACTAAAACCAGGCAGCTAAGTGATATGAGAGACGTCCTACGATTCTGGATTTCATGATGAATTTATTTTTACCTAACCGGGTATTTATCTGCGGCAGGGGAGAGGTTTTTTTTTAATATAATCTGAATTAAACTTTTAAATATTGAAAAAAGTACTCTAGCCTGTCATTTTCAGTGACTGGCCTTGAGGTTTGTGAATGAGATGAATAAGTGGTCAGAGAGATATTCAACTTAGGAGTGTAATTCCGTCTTAAATTCTTTCTTTGGGGAAAGTTATAATTCCAAACTCGATTTAGTCTTCTTTTTTTGGCCATAATAACATTCCATATTAAATCCTCCTCTTTACTCTTTCTACTCAAACTCCTTCTATGACCCTGAGGCCTCCTAAGTTCAGACAGCTGAAAGAGATAAGTGATAACTGAGAGACGTCCTACGATTCTAGATTTCATGCTGAATTTATTTTTACTTGACTGGGGATTCTGTGTGGCTGGGGGCAAGTTTTGTTTAAAATATAATCTGAATTAAAGTTATAAATATTGGGATAAGTCCTCTAGCCTCTCATTTTCAGTGACTGGCCGTGAGGTTTATGAATGAGATAAATAAGTGGTCACAGTGACATTTAACTTAAGGGAGTGTTCCCGTCTAGAATGCCGATTTAAGGCTGTTTTTCAAAAAATTATTTTGGAGCTACAAGGCAACATGCAATATTCTGGTTTTTTTGCTTGTTGCTCCTTATTATTTGGAGAACAGAAACTCATATTTGTGTCAAAAAATTTTATTTTCTAAGTACAAATTTTCAGTGGTCAATGTGACCTTGTCACGCTGATTTTCACTGCTGGCCGATAAGAAATTTCGGGAACCAGTAATCTGAAACAGAAATGGGTATGCAATTATTAATCTGAAATAAATTCCGCGGATGCTAAACCACAGTTTTAGTCAAAATGTTGATTAGAAACAAAATGGCGGCCATATGAAAAAAAAATTGTCCAGTTTGCCACCTTTTTTTACCTTTAGAGTGCTTGAAAATATATTTAACAATAATTTTTTGATGAAAACTTTGGTTTAGCATCCAATGAAAACTATCTAGAACATTTTCCCAAAATTTCAAGTCGATACCTCTCATAGTTGCTGAGAAAAGTTATCGGCCAGTACAAAAAATGTGGTTTCGAGAAAAACGCGTTTAAAGTTTGTATGCGCAATGTATCAGCGGAGCAAAAAGAGCTGAGATTACTTCAATTAACATGCAAAAAAGTGGGTACTGAGTTTGCGGATTGAAAAACGACTTTGGGGGGTGATAGTATATAGTATAAGGTACAATAAAACGCCAAAAAAAAAATCGATTTTTTCAAACTTCTACCCGGGACCACCCCCTTAAATAGGATTACAATTCTGTTTTTAATTCTTTCTTTTGCGGAAAGTTAGAATACCAATACCATATTCGATTTAGTCCTCTTGGTGGACTTTCTATTCTACCTACTCAATCTCCTCCTATCAGCCCTCAGAGAGTCTCCTAAATTAATTGGAAAATTTCCTTATTTTGTCAATGTTGCCATAATCCTCAACCCACTCAGCCACTCACTGTGGCTCCCATAATCTTTTGTAGACTACAACTATTAACAAAATTTCATGTTTACTGCTTCAGCTCATCGGTTCAGCCAGGACATGTGGCCTGTTTGATATACGTAAAATAGTTGGTTTGACCGACAACATTTGACAGTTGAGAGTGTTCCAATTTTGGGAATAGCCACCGTTGAAGGCATTTAAAATTGAAAATGCCCAATGTAAACGTTATGCTTAATGCAATGTAATTGAAAATTCCCTATAACAGTGACCGAGTAAATTGTCGCTTGATTCGTATTTGCATAGCACGAGCCGTTTGCGAGCTTTCCATTAGTGACAATGAACTGCGGCATGCTGACCACTGCGACATTTCGCAGCATAATAAAGGAATACAGTAGCTGGCTCGATCGATGTGTGTGTGTGTGTGTGTGTGTGGACGCGCACAAGCTGTTCGGCAGCCCAACAATGGTTGAGCACAAACACACACGCACGCAAAATGCAATTCAAATGTGGTGCACACGACGCATTTTATTGGACCCGCTTGCAGCAGCCGACGCGCACTGCACGCCCCAAATAGGGTTTGGTCGCAGGCGGCTTGCGACGGCTACCGGCTGACTGCATGTGGGGCGGCAGTTGAAGGCGACAGAAATGGCAAGGTCTCATGTCCATCAGCGGCTGGGCGCGCGCACGTTTTGCGCATCGAAAGCCGCTGCGCCCGCGCTCCATCGCAACTGACTGCTGTCGTTTTGGCAGTTGCGATGTGGTCGCAGCGCCGCAACACGCCAAAAATGTACGCGAGCGCGCTCGCGTTTTTCGTGCGAAATCATGCAGAACGTGTGCGCATTGTGTTGGAGATGCCAATGGCGTTATTGTTGTTGTTGTTGTTGTTGCTATTGTTGTTATACTGAACTGCATTGCAACAACGTTTACCTGTGAGTGCTTACTGCAACATGCAACAGCAGCAACAACACGCGCAGTGCACATGCAAAGTTGGCAATCGCGCAAATGTCAGCACACACACACACGCACACACACATTCAGATTGCACTGCATAACAACATCAACAACAAGAAGAAGTAAAACCTGCAACACAATGACGAAACGTGAATTGGTGTAAAAGTTGAAATAGAAATGAGCGCTTTTGTTGTTGTTGTTGTTGTTGTTGCTGCTGCTGTAAGCGCAGTTGAACTGTCATTAAACTTTTAAATCATCCTTTTATTATTTTGCGCTGCTACCACTGCCACTGAAACTACTGACGTTGTTGTTGCTTGCTACTTCTACTACTTACAGTCAACACTGCAGGGCAATCTGCCCCTTTCTCCCCTCTTTCTGCTGCATTGCATCATGGCGGCGCTGTTGCAACGTGCCGCGCTCATGGCACTTTGTTGCAGTGTTGCTGCAGCAACCGTTCTCATTGTCGTTGCCATTGTTGTCGAGTTGCTTGGTGCAATATTATTTTCATAGTTGCTCTGCTTGTTGTTGTTGTTGTAGCTCACGGTATGTGTTACAGCAGCACGTGATATTGTTGCGCAAAGGTGTGCATCTTCAGCGTGTTGTCTGGGCACTCTGGCAAATACCAACCACCAACACTCAGAACGTCAGCGAGTGCTTAACCATAATTACGAGCAGCGCATTTGGCAGTAAAAGTCGCCATTTAAATTGTAATTTCTGCTCATTGACTATAACAAAACATGGTCGTTTGGTTTTTATGATTTTACAAGCAGTCAACTTGACAATGTCATTTTTGGTTCAATACACTTCCGTGTTGTCCCAGCGATAGTGTCACATATTGTTCGTTGTTCTGTTTGTTAATCGATTAAGTGCAACATTGCAGAGTGCCACGTTGTAAGATGTAATATTTCCATGTAGTCTATGCGAAATTTTGGTAAGATTTTAGAGTTTGCATTGCGGAAACTGAATGTCTGTGCGGTCACTTTTTTCGACCGTCTGTGAAATAGGCTTCGGGTGCGCATTTTTTGTGATACTATTGCCTTCTTCCTCAAACTTCGATACCACCTTCAATTTTGAATACTTCCTTAAAGGCAACGCAAGCCTTAAGTTTAATTTTAAAGATTTGTTATCTAAAAGATATCCCTGAAATATGTGAATCTTCTTGGTCCTTCTTTTCCCTTTAAACCTATGGAAACCTTCTTCAACCTCAAATACTTTTTTAGCTTTGACTATAACTTTAGACATTTGCTATCTAAAAGATGTCCCTGAGAAATGTGAATCTTCTTGATGAACTTAAACAAGTTCTTCCTTTTTTCCTTTCAACCTATTTTTTTTTCAATCATAGAATTTCAATGCAGGTGACAATATTTTGTTGTTCATATAAGTTTTGGAACTCATGAGTTCAACCAGGAGTCTTCACTCGCTATTTTCATTCAGAGAGTGAAAATTTTATTTTATTTTTATTATTATTTTTTTCTTTAAAAGTTTTATTAAAAAATGAGAAGATTTTGTTCATCAGCTCCTTGTCCCTTTGAACTAAAGACAATCTTTAATAAAATTACTTAATATTGATAAGAAATCATCAACGGTTCGCTGTTACTTCAATCTTTAACAGCTAAGTCAATTTTGCTCCTTGAACTTGAATAACTCGAACAATGTCAAAAATGATTGAAAACTATGACGCAACGTTCTATATGTCTCGCTGCTTCATGTAGCAACCATAACCTTAGTTTTGCTGAGTCAACAACACAATCCTCTTCACCAAATATTTGCACATTTCTCCACCGCACATTTATCACTTTACCGGTTTCTATTTTTAAAACAGCTGTCGCAGAGAAGTTGTGAGACGAGTTCTGCAAAGGAATGCGTTACACTGAACTTTGCTGCATGTCACATAAGCCTTATACAGTTATAACTAGCTGTCATCTTTATGTCATATTTGCTCCAATACCTGTCGTGCAGTCTGTCTCTTCGCTAAAGAGAAGTGAAGTACGTTGCGTTTATTAGGAAAATATTTAGTATTCTGACTATGAAAGAGAGAAGCTGTTGCAGAAGAATGGACGACATTCGTTTGGGGTTTTAAATTTGGAAAAAATTTGTTCAGTGAATATATAACTGTTTTTATTTATTTTTAATTTCATTTATTTATTTTCTTATAATTGAATTTTTTTAATTCTTTGTTTTTGTACAAAAAAATATACTTAAAAACTATGTTTAATTATTAATTTTTTAACTATTTATAATTTGTAATTTTTTTTTTAATTTGGAAACATTTTTTCAGTGAAAATAGAACTTTTTTAAATTTATTTTTATATATTTTTAATTTGATTTATTTATTTTATTTTAATTTTATTTATTTATATTTACATTTTTTTTTATTTTTTGTTTAAAAAATAAAATATATTTACAAATTATTTTTTATTATTAAATTATCAATTTTTTAAATTATTTTTTATTTTTAATATTTAAATTATTGAATTATTAAATATTTGTTAGTAAAAAACTTGCATCATGTTATAAGCTCTTAAAATCATTGAACAATTTCATACAAATAATTAAATTTGAACTTTCCACTTCAGCATTTGACCTTAGAAAAAATTTAGTATTGGGACAATGAAAGAGAGAAGCGGTTGCAGTAGAATGGAGGGCATTCGTTTGGGGTTTTAAATTTGGAAAACAATTTTCTGTGAAAATAGAACTTTTTTAAATTTATTTTTACGTATTTTTAATTTTATATATTTATTTTCTCATATTATATTCTCATTTTAATTTTCTTAATTTTTTTAATTTTAGGTTTTTGAAAAAAAATATATAAAAGCATTCTTAACTTTTTAATTATAAAAATATTTATTTTTTTATTATTTAATTATTAAATTATTTTTTTTTTAATATATTTTTTTTATTTAAACAATTTTTCGTAAAAAAATTTTTTAGTAAAAAAACTTTTATTAAGTTACGAACTCTACCAAATCATTGAAAAATTTCATAAAAATAATTAAATTTGAACTTTCCACAATTCAGGATCTGGGGGGTTACTCTGTAATGCGATGCGAACATAAAATTTATCGCATTCGCACACTTAGTACTCTGAAATCCGACAATCGCATTGAAATTTTCTACTTTCGCATTTAGATTTTCCCCTTTCGCATTTGTAGCACTGCGTATTTCGATTTTAAATTTCAAAAAAATTCGATTGTTTACTTTTTTTTTTATTTTGTTTGAATTTTATGACACTCGACGCTAGTAATGCCAACTTACTCTCGAAACAAAATAAGGGCCGTTTTTCAATAATGCGAAAGCGATACAGAGTACCGATTGACTTTCGCATCGCAACTCACTTTCGCATCGCTTTCGCTTTCGCATCGCATTACAGAGTAGCCCCCCTGATCTTTACACCAACAACCAACCCCGAAATTCTAACAAATTTCCACGAAATCCCTTCAAAAATGCCAAGTTCTCATGTTTCTATGTGTGAGTGTTTGTTTTAGAATTTTTTTCAGTGAAAATATAACTCTTTTTAAATTTTTATTTATTTTTAATTTAATGTATTTATTATTTTTTTTTATTTTATTTTATTTTTTTGTTAAAAAAAATATACTTAAAATTTTTTTTTAATTAATAAATTTTTTATTTTTGTATTATTTATTATTTTTATTATGTAAATTATTTTTTACTTAAAAATTATTATTAAATTATAAGTTTTTTAATTATTTATTATTTTTAATATTTAAATTAGTTTTCGTAAACAAATTTGTCAGTAAACAAAATTTCATAAACTCTTCGAAATCATGGAAAAATTTCATAAAAATAATTAAATCTGAACTTTCCACAATTCTGCATCTGACCTTAAGACCAACAACCAATCACGAAATTTCAATAAATTTCCACAAAATCCCCTCAAAAATTCCAAGTTCTCATGTTTCTATGTGTGAGTGTGGGTGTTAAATTTTTCGATTTAAAAAGCTATTTGTTTACTTTTCGATATTTTAAGTCTTCCTGCCGGTCTTGCCAAGCAAAGACGAAATGCAAAATATTAAATTACATATAACAAAAAGAAAAGGTAAATAATGTAAAAAAATCAATTCAATTGCCATTTGGCGACTATAAAAATAGCAGAATTTATGTGCTCGCAGCGCTATTGGCAACAACACAGACGACAGCAAATTAACTTGGCAATATTTAATTTTCTCCAACGGCCCACGTAAATGACGAAACGACAAACGCCACAGCCGACAAATATTGTGTTGGGCGCCCACTTTTAATTTTCTTAGGCATCATGCCGTGTGTCTCATGCGGCGCACACCACCGCGTATGGCTTTCCGGAGAAAATTGTTTCCACACACACACACACACACACACACAAACGCATACATGTACTGAGCCAAACGGCAGCAGTACAGTTCAGCGTTACAATTCAATTGCCATGTGTAGAGTTGGCAAAATATTGTATGTCTGTGTGTGTGTGTGTGTGTGTGCTTTTATGAACGAATGAATGCATAAATGCCTTGAAGCCATATTTTTGCTATGAAATTAATTTTCACTGATTTGAATTAATTTCGTTTCAGGTGGTGCACGCACACATACACACATATACCAATAATACAAACACACTCACACACACACACACATGTGGAGTTTTGCCTGTTCAAGTCGCTGTAAGCTGGTTACAGCTGCGTGACAGTCAGGAAGCAGACTGGCAACTGATTGCGGTTGGCTGAGGCGCTGCTCCAGCTGTTGTGACGTCTTGCAGGCGGCTGGCATAATTGGAGCTGCGATTGGAGCAATCGCAAAATGGTGTGGTAGAAGACGCCTTTGGTCTGACGTTTCGGCTGCTTTGCCAGGCATTTTATGTTTGCAATAGTAAAGAGACTTTAAATTAACTTCAACAGTAGCCTAAAGTTTGTGTGTCTGAAAGCCCTACAAAACCATGGGTTGCACTACAAATGCATCAACTCCCTTGACTATTATTCTATATGAAGGCTCGCTGCTTGAAGGCAGCACAAAAACTGGTTTTGACCAGCAATCAGTGCAAAGTAATCATTGCCACTTTTATATGTTGACATTTTGACATCCGAAGGCAGAAGGCAGACCTTAAATGAGCATTCGTTTCGATAAAATTTAAATGAAGCAATTGTGGTGTGAAGAGCTCAAGGACGTGTGTCAAGTTGCAGGAAACAAAAATTGTCGGGAATGTGTTTTACGCAGTGAAATATCTGTAGGTAGAGAAAAGGAAGAATGAAAGAATTTAGCAAAACTGTGCACGCGCGTCCTTAATTAACGACGTTTACGAATAAAAAGGAAATAAAACTAAGAATGTCATTCTTGTGTTACAGACTACAGCAGGAATGAGAGGAGGATCAATTCTTAGAAGCGTTTGGGAAATTTTTTTGAAACTCTGATGGGAAGAAGAACTAGTACAACAAAACATTTTTTGACATTGTTAAGAACCTAAAGAAAAATTTGTCCTTAATTGCTCATTTTTTACTGTATTTCAGGAATGAGAATTTTCGGGGAAATTTGTAACTTCAATGGCATTATTAAAGAGTATTTTTTAGATATCTTTAAAGTAACAACATTGATTTCTGTGACAGTTGTAGATTGTTTTAAGTTCGAGTTGAGGTGAGTTAGAGTTGGTTTAGTTTGACAATTCATTTGCGAATGGCCTCACGCTGAAGCAAGTTTTGCAAATGGTTCAAAATTATTTAGAAAATTTTAGTTAAATATTAAAACTAATTAAATTATTCTTTATTAATTAAATAAATAATTAATTAATTAGTAATTTTATTATTTATTAATATATATTTTTATTTTATTTTATTTCATTTAATTATGAATTAACTAATTAATTAATAATTAACTAACTATTTGACTAATTAATTAAATTCATTATTATATATATTTTTAATTAATTAAACTATTTTGGTTTAATTGGGCATTACGTTTATTTATAACGTTAAATTAAATTATTATTAATTCATTAATTTTTTTAATAAATTTTAATTTTTTTTTTTTTTTAATTTTAATTTGCAAGTTTTGCGAATGGTTCAAAATTATTTTGAAAATTTTATTTAAATAAATAATTAATTAATTAGTAATTTTAATTGTTATATATATTTTTATTTTATTTTATTTCAATTAGTTATTTATTAACTAATTAATTAATAATTAACTAACTATTTGACTAATTAATTAAATTAATTATTACATATATTTTAATTAATTAAACTATTTTGGTTTAATTGGGCACTACGTTTATTTATAACGTGAAATTAAATTATTATTAATTCATTAATTTTTTTAATTAATTTTAATTTTAATTTTTTTTTTTCTAATTTTAATTTGCAAGTTTTGCAAATGGTTCAAAATTATTTTGAAAATTTTATTTAAATAAATAATTCATTAATTAGTAATTTTAATTCTTATATATAATTTTATTTTATTATTTTTTCAATTATTTTAATTAATAATAATTATTATTTATTTTTATTATTTCAATTAGTTATTTATTAACTAATTAATTAATAATTAACTAACTATTTGACTAATTAATTAAATTAATTATTACATATATTTTAATTAATTAAACTATTTTGGTTTAATTGGGCACTACGTTTATTTATAACGTGAAATTAAATTATTATTAATTAATTAAATAAATATTTAATTTATTGCTAATTTTAATTATTTATTAATATTTATTTTATATATTTCAATTAATTACTAATTAACTAATTAATTCATTAATTAATTAATTAACTAATTCATTAATTATTTACTATATATATTTTTATTAATTAAAATATTTTCGTTTAATTGGGCATTACGTGTATTTAACAATTTATTCCAAAACCATCGCTTTCGTTCAAATATTTTCTCTAAGGATATGTGAAGTGTCACGTTTAAATGTTTTTTAAATGGTAATGATTAAATGATTCATTCAAACTTATTTATTGTTATTGTTGCTTAAATTATAGTAAATTTTTTTAAATTAAATAAAAAAATATTTTCTTAAATTTTTGGAAATAATGAATCTCCGGATCCGGTCATCCAAAAAGGTGGTTACACTAGTTGGCATATTGAATTAAACTTACATAAAATTTTTTAATATTTTGAATATGCGGACCCGGCTATCAAGTCTATAAAATATTAAAGAATTTCGAATATTTGGATCCGGTCATCTAATAAGGTGATTAATTCGAATTTATATAAACTTTTTTTAGAATTTGGAATATGCGAGTCCGGTTATCCAATGAACTGGTTTCCCCAGTTGAAATGGATTCTGGCATATTGATTCACATTTCTATAAAATACTTAAACATTTTGAATATTTGGATCTGGTCATCCAAGGTCCGGTTACCCAAGTTGGTATGGAGTCTTTCATATTGACTTAAATTTATATATATTAAATTTTTTAAGTTTTGAATATGCGAGTCCGGTTATCCGTTGAGATGGTTATAGTTGAAATAGAGTCTGGCATATTGATTCACATTTCGATAATTTTGAATATTTGGATTGAGTTATTCATTCAAGTGGTCACCAATTGAAATGGAGTCTTACATCTTAAGATTTCAATCACTTGGCTGTGCCCACAAGAAAATTATACACAATTGAATTATAAATTCTTTTAAATGTGATCTCTTAACATAGCATACAACTCGATAATCAGCTTTGACGGCTACTTAGCTCCCATTCCCAGTGCTACGCAGAATCCACAACCAACTACAAATTTTATAAAAATGTGCCGTCACAAAACGAATTCTTATGAAATACCTTAAATGTTGCATTATGACAAAACGATCGCGATCGCATTGTTAGCATTAAAGAAAATCTTGCCGCACAACAACACCGGCAACAACAACAACAAAAACACCTCGACCAACAAAAGCAATAAGCACCAAATCCCGACTTTGTGTTACCAAGTTGTGAATTGAATGCCAGCCAAGTTTTTGTATTGTTGAGGACATTGCCAGCGCCAAAAACAACAACAACAACAAGAGCAAATGTGTACAGATATATATATATTTTTATATATATTTACAACAACAGCAACTTCAAGAGCAACACAGCAGCATTTCAGACAAAAACATGATTTTATGAAATCCTTTTTTATTGTCGTTGTTGTAAGTTATAGTGCTGTTGTTGTTATTGTTGGTGCCTTTGCAGCTGATTGTTATTTGCTGCTCGTCGCCCAGCTCGACAACAAGTTGTGGATGTGCGCGTGATCGTGATAAAAACGATCATTTTATACACAATTTCTCTGATGTCGCTTTAGTTCGATGTGTTTTTGTTTTTTGGTTTGGTGCTTTTTAGGTGCAATTTTGTTGTTGTTGTTGCTTATTTGGTGTGCCTTAGTTGTGGCCGCTGCTCTCTACACGCTAAACGAGTACCACAAAATGAACACGTTGCGAATTTAAATGATTCTTGTACGCGTCGCATTTGAAATGTTGTCTGCGATTCTCTCGGCTTTTATTGTGTTGTCTTTTGTTCAGTTTTGTTGTGGACTTTTTACGATTTGTTGTCTACTTTGCAACACGAAGTGCAGCAGTGGTTCTGTGTGTTTGCTTTGTCTTTAATGTTTGGAATTTTTTGGTTAGATACTTTTCTGAAATTCAAAACTTATGAATTAGGTTTTTGAAATGAGGAATAGTAGATTCAAAGTTAAAAGGGGACTTGATGGTATAATTATTATTTTTTTTTAATAAAAATTTAAACAAATGTTTTGATTTTAGTTTTCTGTAGGAGTTAAATGAAAAGCTCAGACAAGACTTTGTTCATTGTGTTCGATGGTGGCACTTATCATGGTTTTGCTGAAATCGTTCACTGCTTTTGACAAAGTGGAAGATTTAGATTTTTTCCTAATAATTTCCTTAACACTTTCCTGCATTCCATCCATACATCCCCTACACAATTTTTTTATTTGTTTTTTTTTGTTTTGATTGTTTGTTTTTATTTTGTACAGTAAAGACTTTTTTGAAAAAGTGTTTGCTAATTTGTTTTATTTGACTTACTTCTTACTCATTTTTCTAATATTTTTTTGCCTTCTTTTTATTTTTTAGTTATATTTTTACAATAAAAACTTTATATACAAGTATTTTCAATTTTTGAATTAAAAAAAAACAAATTAAACAACCAACGAAAAGCAAAAGGCAAAAAAGGCAAATATTAAAAAAAAATTAATACAAATTATTAATTCAATATTAAGAAAAATGCAAAATATTAAGAAAATTTTATTTAAATTATTCATAGCATTAATTTTTGTAATATTTTGCTTGTTTTGGTTTCATTTTTTTACACTAAACTTTTTTACGCAAGTGTTTTCAGATTTTTATTTGACTAATTTTAATTTTTTTTTTAGTAATAATAAATTGTACTAATCTCTTTTTAATACATATATTGCTTTATTTTAATTTTTCGTTTTCTACTTTCTTATAGTAAATATGTATTTACAGAAGTGTTTTGTGCTTTTTATTTAATTTTAATTTTTAATTTTAAATTTTAATTTTTGAATAAATATTTTTGTTTTAATATTTTGCGATTTTGAATTCTTTGTTTTCATTATTTTTCAGTAAAAACTTCTCTTTACTAAAATGCTTTAAATGGCTTTTTTTTTATTTATTTTATTATTTTTATTATATTTATATTTGATATTTTTATTATTTTTATATTTTTTTTATTTTTTTCTTTAATTTTATTTATTATTATTTTTATAAATTTTGATTGTTTGTTTTTTTATTTTCTTACAGTAAAAATTAGGGGACACCATAGATCTTCTTGGCTACAGTGCACTATCGCCGCCAAAAATAATAAAGTAAACATATTTTCGATTATTTTTTTTCGATGTTTTTCCTTTGACATTAATTCATAATTTTTATTATTGTTTTTTAATAGTTATTTTGCCTATTTTGGATTTTTTGTTTTCATTATTTTACTGTAAAAACTTGTTTTCCTAAAGTGTAAACTTATTTCTTAATTAGTTTTTTAATTTTGTTTAGAATTATATGTTTGCCTTTTTCATTTTGTTATCCTTTGTTTTTTTTATTTTTTTTCAATATTTCTATAGTTATTCTTTATTTAGTTGTATTCAATTTTTGTTAGTATTTTCATTAATTTTTTAATTTTTTTGACTTTTTCGGATTTATTAAATTGTTTTTCAACGAAAACTTGTTCGTAAAGTGTTTTTAGACTTTTTTATTTACTTATTGTTTTAATAATTTTTATTCGCTTTTTTAATATTTTTTTTGATTTTGTAATTTTTTTTATTATTTTTTAAATATTTTTTTCCAAAATTTCTTTGCTTATTTTTTAAGCACTTGTATTCCTTTTTTTATATTTTGCCTTTAATGGATTTTTTGTTTTTACTTTGTTGCAGCAAAAATTTCTTCTTAAATAAAATTGTTGCTTTTCATAAAAAATTATTCTATGTGCTTCACCAAGAAATTTTCTCCGAAGAAGTACATATTTCAACAGACACTTTTGAAGAAAATTTTTGTTCAGTATTTCACAGTTTTCATTAGCTTTTTCGCTTTTTTACCATAACCACTTTTACAATCTCAGATGACTGTTTCAGATGTTCTCCACTCATGCAAAATAAGCTTAGTCCATATTTTTTTAATTTCCCTACAAGTTTTTATTGCTCCCCAGACTCCACCCTCGATTAGTTAAAAAATTCAGTGCGCGCTACATTTTTTCTTGGCTTGTGGTCACATTAAAGTCAATTTTCTTCCCCCACCGCTCACACTGGACGTAGTCAGCGCTTTCTCTGCGCTCCATTATCGTATACGATTTTTGTTGCTGTCGTCTCCTTGCAGCGGTTCGGCGCTACAATTTAATTTGCATAGAAATTTCATTAATTTTGTTGTTGGGCGATTGGACATTTGTTGAGTGGAAATTGTCTTCGGGTTTTTGTGTTTTGTATTTTTTTGTTTTTTTTGTGGATACTGCTGGATAGATTCAACGTAATGTACTTTAATGACACTTATCTATTGCTGGACCAATTGATTTTCAATGTTGCTTTTCTATTATTGCTGTGTCGCCTTCTTTTCGCATTGCTTCTCGATTTTATTGCTGTTATTGGAGCGACAGGAATTTGTTGGCATTTTGTACTCGATTTCGTACAACAAATGTTGCAATTTTTATGGTTGCATTAGCGACATTTGTGCTGGCCACAGTTCGAATGCACAAAGCCCGAGACGTGGCCAAATTAATGAGCGACATTCAATGGCAACGGACTTGCCCTGCAATTGTCAATGGCTATCAGCGCCAAAATTCCAGCTGTTCCAGTGCGCAGCAATCAATTTTATTGCTGTCTCCATGGCGGTGCCCATCAATGGTTTTCATTTGACGTGGTTTTTTTTTTTGACAATTTCTTGTATTGTTTTTACTGTTAATTGCTCAAGTTGAGTGGCTTTGGTGGGCGAGACAGTGCGGTCTGAGTCGCCGTCATTAGTCAGCCGAATCGCTGGCCTTGCTACAACTTTGCTTTCCTACGACTCTATGTGCTCCATTTTTCGTTGACGCTTTTTGGGCTCGTTTCGGGGCGCTTTCTTTGTTTATCTTTTTGAGTGTCCAACGAAAGTAATACTTTCTATTTTTATGCTTTTTATTTCTGTCTGTGCTTTGTCATCCCATTCGATGTTGAACAAAAAATTGACTTATCATTGCTATCGTTTTTCACTTTTTCTCTCATCGCTTTTCGCGCCGCCACACATTCGACAACTGTTGGCCCGCATTTGTTTAGCTTTTACTATGACTTTATAACTTTTTTGTTGTTGCGGGAAATATTCATATCATAGAATATTTTTGCTGTCAATTTGCTGTGTCTGCTGTCTGTGCGGGGTTAAGAAACAAAAACAAAAACGCTTTGAGTTTTATGTAAGAGAAAAAAATCAATCAGCCGTCACATTAGTGTTCGTGCTGTTGTTGTTGGCGTTTACAGACGTCTTATTGATTGTCTGTGGAAATTAACCCACACACTCGCCGAACCTGTTGCCGTCGGCCTATTTTGCGTTGTTTTTTTTTAATGGGTTTTGTTAGTGTGACTTTTATTTTCTTCGCCACGATTTTTCACTTCAGCATTGCTTTGTGTTCGAGAGTGCTCGAAAAAACTGAAAGTTTTAACACCTTTTGTTTACACTTTTCCTTAAATTAATTAAGTGTTTTTGGTCGTGGCGTGACAAAACCATAAATAATATTTTTAAGGCCATAAAATGAAAGTCGAATGCAAAGTGGAAAATTTAGTGCTACATCAAGTCGTATGTTGAAATCGATACTTGAAGCATTGTTCCACCCATTCCATTGGTGCATTGTTTTCATATGAAATATGGGGAAATGTAAAGAAAAAATATGAAATAATTATGTAGAATTATAAGTAGAATTATTCAATTTTCTATTTAGGCTTGAAAGATTGAAAGTTTCACTATCTACGAAAAAAAATTGGCACAAAAAAACGAAATCATTTACAGTGTGATTTATGAAATTTTAATCCATTTCAATGCATTCATTAATCCATCCGTTTCTATAGCTTTGGTCATCGCCAAAAAAATGCTGTATGGAATCCATATCTTCCTCAACGCATAGTCTTATCGATTTCATACATCCATCCATTCATTTATCGATCTATTCATTCATTCATCGATCCATCCATTTATCCATTATTCCATTCATCAAATTTGGTCATCGCCAGAGAAAGAGGTGTATGGACCCCATCTCTTCTTCAACGCCTATTCTAATCGATTTCACATTCTAATCGATCCATTCATTCATTCATCGATCCAACCATTTATCCATCATTCCATTCATCAACTTTGGTCATCGCCAGAGAAAGTGTTGTATGGACGCCATCTCTTCTTCAACGCCTATTCTAATCGATTTCACATTCTAATTGATCCATTCATTCATTCATCGATCCATCCATTTATCCATTATACCATTCATCAACTTTGGTGATCGCCAGAAAAAATCCTGTATGGAATCCAGCTCTTCTTTTACGCCTATTCGATCTCATTTATTTACCATTCATCCTTCAATCCATCCATTTATCTATCAATCCATTCATTCATCCATCTATTCATCCACTCTTACATCCATTGAGTCCAATACATACATCTATCCAATCATTCATCGATCCATCCATTTATCTATCATTCCATTCATCTAGTTTTTGTCATCGTCAGAAAAAGTGCTGTATGGACTCCATCTCTTCTTCTTCAACGCCTATTCTAATCGATTTCACATTCTAATTGATCCATTCATTCATTCATCGATCCATCCATTTATCCATTATACCATTCATCAACTTTGGTGATCGCCAGAAAAAAACCTGTATGGAATCCAGCTCTTTTTTACGCCTATTCGATCTCATTTATTTACCATTCATCCTTCAATCCATCCATTTATCTATCAATCCATTCATTCATCCATCTATGCATCCACTCTTACATCCATTGAGTCCAATACATACATCTATCCAATCATTCATCGATCCATCCATTTATCTATCATTCCATTCATCTAGTTTTTGTCATCGTCAGAAAAAGTGCTGTATGGACTCCATCTCTCCTTTTTCAACGCCTATTCTAATCGTTTTCACATTCTAATCGATCCATTCATTCATTCATCGATCCATCCATTTATCCATCATTCCATTCATCATCTTTGGTCATCGCCAGAAAAAATCCTGTATGGAATCCAGCTCTTCTTTTACGCCTATTCGATCTCATTTATTTACCTTTTACCTTATTTACCTTTTATCCTTCAATCCATCCATTTATCCATCAATCCATTCATTCATCCATTTATCCATCCATTCTTCCATTTATTGATTCCAAGTACTCGCGAGAAAAAGTGCTGTATGGACTCCATCTCTTTTTCATCGCCAGTTCTAATTGACTTCATACATCTATCCAATCGTTCATCGATTCATCCATTTATCCATCATTGCATGCATCTAGTTTTTGTCATCGTCAGAAAAAGTGCTGTATGGACTCCATCTCTTCTTCAACGCCTATTCTAGTCGAATTTATATTCTAATCGATCTATTCATTCATTCATCGATCCAACCATTTATCCATCATTCCATTCATCAGCTTTGGTCATCGCCAGAGAAAGTGTTGTGCGGAGCCCATCTCTTCTCCAATGCATATTCTAATCGATTTCATACAACTACCATTCTTTTCTCAATCCGTCCATTCATCAATCCATTCATTAATCCATCCATTTAACCACGAATCTATTCATTCATCTATCAATCCATTTACTCATCCATTCTTACATCCATTGAGCTCAAGTACTCGCCAAACAAAGTCTATGTAGGCTGTATCTCTTCTCTATCGCCAATTTGAATGGATTTCATTTATTCCATCCATTAATTTATTAAATCATCATCCCATCCAACCATCCATTGCCAGAGAAAGTACTACATGTTCTCCATCTATTCTTCATTGCCTATTAGAATGGAATTTGAATGAAAATTAAAATCTCAGCTAAAATATTTCAACTGACAAATATATTTAATATGTAAGTTTAAAACTATATTTGACAAGAATTTGTGTACATTTTAATTTTTGTTTTAATTATAAACTACGAATATATCCGAATCTCCAATTCTAACAAATTTTGTAGAAAACTGCCAACTGTTATTGTTGAATTTTCCTCGAATAACTTAACCAATCCTCAACCAACTCTACTGAAATTTTACTTCAAAAAATACTTTAATGAGCAACCCACAACGTTCCCAGTTGCCATTTACTAACAATTCAGTACAGGGTAATTTTTATTATACTCACACAACAATTGGCGCGACCAGCTCGTTGGCAGCAACGTTTTTCGGCTTATAATTACCCATTAATATCCAGTGGCAAGCAAAAACGCCAAAACTTTGCCAACGTTCGTTTAATGCATTGCAATTGGAATGCCAATGCCATTTGCCATTTTGCTATTCCGAATGACTTTCTCCTTCTTGGCCGAGCGAAAATATTTACTTGCGCTTACACATAATTATCCTGGCATGACTGGCGAATTTTGAGGGGTTTTCGCGTGGTCAAATGGATTTTTGGCTTTTTGGGCGCATTTTTGTGGGCCAACCGAAGGCGCTGGATGGGCTGAAGTTTTGCGACAGCATTTCAGGCGAGCCACCAACATGCGACCACTGCGGCTATTTGGTTATTTAAGTGGGAAGCAAAATGTTGTCGAGTTTTGAGTGGCTGCTGGGCGCGCGCACACAACGACCGACAAATGGTGCTGTAATTAGCAATGACTTAATTAGTGGCAGTCCAGAAATTGTCGGTAAGCTAATGGCTAGTCGAAATGCGGCTCGACATGGGTTTGAGATAGTCGACGTAATGAAGTGAAGTTTGCGAAGAAATATGACAAGGAGTGTCGAGAGAGAGGGATGCAGGAACTGAAGTGAAATATTTCAGGTAGTTTCATTGAAAATTAATTACAACTGATTTATGTGTGTATTATATGTATGTATGATCTACATTATGCATGGATTTCTTTAGGATCTTTTGTTCGATCGCTCGTCAGATGCCTGCTACATCGAAAGTATTCAATGATGGTATCTGAAAGAACTAAGAGATCTCAGAAATCCCATCTTTCCGGCGAGAGCAATGCTTTACCTCTAATGTTACTCCTTAATAATATCATTGGTTCAGCTTAAAGACATTTCGATTGAGTTTCTTCTAGTTAGTTTCGAAGCTTTGAGATGGATTAACCTGTCCGATCTAAGAGGTCTAGTTCCAAGACTTCTTGTTCTTTAACCCATTCCGACATGAAAATAAACCCGTTCTGTATGAATTGTATGGGCTGTAGTCCAATATATTGGACATTGTGACTGAAAGGGTTAATGTCATTATTAATAATAAAAAGTGATCATCTCTTTTTGTCTGTTTCCTCCAGCTGCCTTCAAGTTCAGGGTCATGCAGTCGGAGAAGTATTGACTTCCTTCCCGAATGTTTATGAGTTTTTGAACCTTTGTTCTCTGCTTCCTTCTTTAGTCTAATCTTCTAATTCTTTAATTTCTTTATATTCAATAGTAAGAAGTAATTATCCTTTTTAGTTTGTTCCCGCCAGCTGCTTGTTCCAGCAAAACCAACCACTTCCAGCAATCTGGGAGGAGTACGAGTATAAAGAGCATTACTCCTTTTTTTTCTTCTCACTCTTCATTCTTCTTACCTTTTCTACTCCTCTTTTCTCAACTTATCTACTGAACACAATTGACTGCAATTCAGTGTAGCCGGATACCTGAATCTTCTCTTAACCCTTTCAACCCCAAAGTTGCCTGAGAGCAACTTCATCTATTTGTCATATTATAGCAAAAATTTTGATTTATGGGTTTAATTTAAATAAACACCAACAAATTAATATTTTTAGAAGTGAATTCAAAGCAAATTAAAAAATTGTACTGTTATCCCCAAAATAATTCCAAAAAATATTATCAGCGATATCAGGGAAAGTTTGTGCTCTAATTGAAGACTACGAATGGGCGCGTTGGATCAAAACTCTGTTTCTCTAATAATGGGTAAATAAAATCAAAAAGTGATAATTTTGTATTTTTCCATAAATACGAAATAATTTTTCTGTAACTAAAAAATATTGATACAAAAATGATTTAGCTCTAGTACAAAGAGGCGTGGCAACTTCAAATATCGTGTGCACAATTCTTAGGCAAGTGTTTCATGATTTAAATGCCAAAAAATAATATCGAGACACAGGGTAAAATTCGGGGTCAAAAGGGTTAAATCTTAAAAAAAAAACTGCAATTTCCTCCCAAAAATTAAAATATCTCCTAAAAATTTTTTACTTATTTTTGGACATTATGAACTATGGAATTAAACTTCTCATAAAAATTACAAATATATTTAGTTTTCTTTTTTATTGCAGCCCTTTAATTTATTTAGTTTCGGTTTAACAACAACTTAACATAAACAAAACATAAAAAAATTAGATCGATATGAAATTCGGTTTTGTAAACGTTCTTCATTCATTGCAAAATCTTTGGATTAAAATAAATTAAATTAAAATAAATTAAACACTTTAGCTTTCAATATTCAAGGCTTCAGTGCCACTAATGGTGCCAAATGTATCACCATTAAAATCTCCTAAATAATCCTTCTTTCCAAAATTCTCTTAATTATAGAAGGAAATCTTCTGATCTGGCAACACTGCTGCAACAAGTTCAAATTATTTCTTTCTTCTAATTTCCTAGCTTCACTTTCACCCAATTTCATACTCTTTCAATTTCCTTATTTCGCTTCTGTTCTCATATCTTCCTTTTCTAACTACTCCTCGTTTCTCAGATCCTCTACTTGAAACAGTGGACTGCAACTAATTTGAATTTTTATCTTTTAATTTAAAATGATTATTAATTCAATTATTAGTATCAAATAACCAATTTATATTAATAACTACTCTTACAGTAATAACCCTAATTACTCTATTCTTTTATTTACGGTTAGGGTTTGCAGCCTTCATACTAAACTACAATGAAAATAATTGA
Source organism: Melieria crassipennis (assembly GCA_963668005.1). Taxonomy (NCBI): domain Eukaryota; kingdom Metazoa; phylum Arthropoda; class Insecta; order Diptera; family Ulidiidae; genus Melieria; species Melieria crassipennis. Next base: position 5,672,684 of record OY764963.1, read on the forward strand.
ATTATTTCTATACAGATAAACAACTTCTCATTTAAATTACTTTTAATCTTTCATTTATTTCAACGACAGAATTAATATTTGTTTCAATAATTTGTACTTTCATTTAATCTAAATTTTAATTAATTTTTATTTTAATTAATTAATGAATTCCGCATCTACTCTCATCTCTTAAGTTTATCGGAATTTATAACACATTTTCGATAACTCATTTTCCAACAACATCTCTTTCCTTCCCTCTTCAAATACAACTTTTTAATACGACTTATTAAATAGCCTCCTAAATAAAGTTCATAGTCGTCAAATTAAACTCAACGCCGCTAAAATTGTTTCCACACTGAGACCTTCTATATTTTCTTTTTCTTTTTTTCTACCCAGCCTCATTCGTCGATTGTTCTTTGTAAGCCTTCGAGCAAAATGTTAACAACAATAAAATGTTTGCAAAAATCAAGCAATTAATTACAGCAACAAAAATTCTATACACAAAATGTTTATTTTATTTTTTTCTGCATAGCTTCAAGAAAGAAAAAAAGTCAACAATTGCAAAAGTAAAACAATGAAAAAAGAACGCGCCTAATTGACACTTTGACATTCAACTTGCATGTCGTCGCTAATTACCGGCGGTGAGAAAGCAATAAAGGCAACAGCAAAAAAACGTCTCAACAGCGCCATTAACACTTCGAGAGTAAGAAAAATGGGTGCCAGCAATTGCCCAAAAACCCATACAAGGTTCATATAAATAAACTAAAAACAAAACATCACAACTACAATGAGCACGCAAAGAACAATAAAAGAGTGCAAATATTTACGGCGTAATGTCATGCTTGCCATTAAGTGTTGTTGTTGTTGTTGTGGTGGTTGCTGCCTCATGTGGCTGTCGCATTGCTGCAGATCTGCAAGTTAACGACATTTCGACCAGCCAACAAACAGTCGTCAGCCATGGCCCGCATGGCCCGCGAGGCTGTGGCGCATGCGTTTGATGCCGCTTGCAGTGCCTGCGGGCAGTGTTGGCCGGTCATTGCAATTGACTCGTTGTAGGTGCGGTAAGGAGTCAAGTGAGTAGTTGTTTTGATCGAGCATGTAGACAATGTGTGAATAGCGTGAAAAATGGAGTAGATATTGATAAGATTTGAAACTGTTGCTTCACCTAAAGACTGACGATTCAATAACATTAAACGTTAGCAACCAACGTATTAAAATTTTGCCTACAACAATGAGTGCCGGACATGTAAATATAATAAAGTTGAGGAATGGTTTCTGTCTTGTCCTTTTATCTGTCTGGAGGAGGTCTTGTCTTCCCCTAATATCTTCTTTAAAAATCATTGGAGCAACGAAGAAATCCATTTCCTTATTTTATTTTTTTTTATATTATTTTATTTTATTTTATTTTGTTTTATTTTATTTTATTATAATTTTTATTTAATTTAATTTTATTTTTTTTATTTTATTTCATTTCATTTCATTTTATTTTACTTTATTTTATTTTATTTTATTTTATTTTATTTTATTTTATTTTATTTTATTTTATTTTATTTTATTTTATTTTATTTTATTTTATTTTATTTTATTTTATTTCATTTTTATTTATACTAATTTATTTTATTTCATTTTTATTTATTTTATTTTATTTTATTTTATTTATATTATTTTATTTCATTGTATTTTATTGGATTTCATTTCATTTCATTTCATTTTATTTTATTTTATTTTATTTTATTTTATTTTATTTTATTTTATTTTATTTTATTTTATTTTATGTTACTTTATTTTATTTTATTTTATTTTATTTTATTTTATTTTATTTTATTTTATTTTATTTTATTTTATTTTATTTTATTTTATTTTATTTTATTTTATTTTATTTTATTTTATTTTATTTTATTTTATTTTATTTTATTTTATTTTATTTTATTTTATTGTATTTTATATTATTTTATTTTATTTTATATTATTTTATATTACTTTATTTTATTTTATTTTATTTTATTTTATTTTATTTTATTTTATTTTATTTTATTCTATTTCATTTTATTTTATTTTTTTTTATTTTATTTTATTTCATTTTATTTTATTTTATTTTATTTTATTTGATTTGATTTGATTTGGTTTTATTTTATTTTATTTTATTTTATTTTATTTTATTTTATTTTATTTTATTTTATTTTATTTTATTTTATTTTATTTTATTTTATTTTATTTTATTTTATTTTATTTTATTTTATTTTACTTTATTTTATGTTAGTTTATTTTATTATTTATTTATTTTAATTTATTTTATTTTTTAGTTTATTTAATTTTTTATTTATTTATTTTTTTATCGTACACTTAAAAATTTCCCCTGTCCACAATTGCGCTCAACTGTGATTTGCGCGTGTCGGTCGCTGCAAACAATTTTAATTTCGTTTTAAATTTAAGCATTCCAGGCAACCGCTGTCTAGCATTGCTCGGTACTTGCCCCAACGAATGTGGGTTAAAATTAGCTGAGATAGTTGTAGGTACAAATTAAATTAGACATTTTGTTCCACGGCTCTTTTTTTTACTTTTTGCTACATTTCGCATCTAATTTTTTTGTGTGTGTTTGTTTTCTTGTCGGATCTTTTATTGTTTGCTTATTTTGTGGTGTCTTGTACGTAGAGCCTTGTGCGACTTGGTTGACTTGGAATGCGTGCCGTACTTGACACTTATTTGTGGCCATTAACCGTTAGGCCAGTGACAGTAACTGTCAAACAGTACAGTACGGCCAACGAATGGCATACAAGGCATGTCGACACGATGTAGACATGTCGGGTGCCTGGTAGTGAGTGCAATTTAGAGATTTTTGCGGTTCTGTCTAATTGTTTTGCTTTTTAGGCTAAATGCGAACAGAGGAAATTAGTTTTTTGTTTAGAGTGAGGAATGAACAATGAAAAAAAATTATGCAAACAGCATGCGGATGAGTAAGAGATGCTAGAGGTCAGAGGTCTTAAATGTTATTGGTTGAACCAGTTAAGTGTAACCGTTCTCAAGAAAACGGATTTCAAACAAAATGTGGCTTAAAGAGTAGTGTGCAAATTTTGAATACGTCTGTGATGTTGACGACGAAGCTATGCACAACTTGAGACACTTTATGCCTCAATGAGGCCTCGAAAATCACAAAAGTTGTTGATCCATTAATGATTGGTCATAGTTCGCGGTATATGGTTTTGTTCAAAAATTTACTATTACAGAAAGCTTTTATAGGCTATGGAAGTTGTTGTGCCACCATTTTAGTTTGTAACTTTCCACAGAACTAACCATAGAACTATCCAAAATCTCTTCCTTTTTGGATGAACACTGTTTCATGGTGCCAAATCAGTCGTGCGTTAACATCTTTCACACACGTTGCAGGGTTTTCACATACAGGAACAATATTTATTTTATTTTATTTTATTTTATTTTATTTTATTTTATTTTATTTTATTTTATTTTATTTTATTTTATTTTACTTTATTTTATTTTATTTTATTTTATTTTATTTTATTTTATTTTATTTTATTTTATTTTATTTTATTTTATTTTATTTTATTTTATTTTATTTTATTTTATTTTATTTTATTTTATTTTATTTTATTTTACTTTATTTTATTTTATTTTATTTTATTTTATTTTATTTTATTTTATTTTATTTTATTTTATTTTATTTTATTTTATTTTATTTTATTTTATTTTGTTTTGTTTTATTTTATTTTATTTTATTTTATTTTATTTTATTTTATTTTATTTTATTTTATTTTATTTTATTTTATTTTATTTTATTTTATTTTGTTTTATTTTATTTTATTTTATTTTATTTTATTTTATTTTATTTTATTTTATTTTATTTTGTTTTATTTTATTTTATTTTATTGTCCAATATTGTTCGAACAGAACATTTACAACAACAGAACACAACAATTGACGCTGTCAACTTTTTGATATTTTGACAAATCACCACAAACCAATGTTGCTTCGTTTGCCCAATGAAAATTATTTGTTACGATTGCCAGTTCACGCCCAATTCTAATGCGGCAAGGCGCTTCTCTCGCTGTGAAATTGCATAATAAATGGTTTGTGCAGCGTGTTCTAGCAATGCAATAACAACAACGCTTCATCCATGTTGCGCTTGATCCGTTCATTGCCGCCATGTGCCTTCGGAAGGGCGTTTTCGGGTTTTCATGCCGCACGACCGCAGCCGCCGTCGCCACCGCTCGGCCAATTGTGCGCCGCGCGCCTTGTTATCTTTTGTGGGCGCGTGTGCGCATCGGTCGGTTTGCCCATTTAGAGACTGGCTTTGTCTTTGGCGTTCGACGCGTGTAGCTGTTGGCCGTGTCTTGGCGATTTATGTTCGCCTACTTTTGGCTGTTCAAAGTCACTGTTTACACCTCCGTTTACAAGCTCGTACAAGGCTGTGAGCGATGACTCGGCGGCTGTGTCCATGTGCAGCAATGTGTGTGAGAGTGCGTGTGTGTGTGCGTGCTTTATCAATGAACACTACAAACAGATTTATTGATCATCTGTGGGTAAATTGAAGACCATAAATTTCAAGTAATTGTGACCATACGAAATTAGATAATTGCAAGTAGCGCGGCACGAGTGTCAATGATCTAGTTGGACATGAGGACCCTACAAGTCGATATGCTGATTGCTTACTACAATACACAAATTTGCTTTTCTATGCTTTATTGCTTTGCAGAAACCCAAAAGTTGACAACGTCACAAATCCGATCGTATGGGGGACGCCCTCTGGTGGTGAACTTTTGAACCTTAATTAATTTTGTATTTTTTGTACTCAAGAATGTTGATGTTGTTGTTGTCAAAAAGGCGATAGAACCTTAACATCAAACTACAGAGGGATTTCTTTTATGAACTGTATTGCAAAGATTATGATGGGCATATTAAATGAAAGACTTACAAATTGGTTAGAAAGTAAAAAGCTGATTACAGAATATCAGGCAGGGTTCAGAAAACAACACTCCACGGCAGATAACATTTATAATTTAACTTCAATCATTCAAATTAGATTTGCAGAAAAAAAGAAAGTGTACGCTTTTTTTGTAGACTTTAAAGCCGCCTTCGACACGGTTCCCAGAAAACTTCTGATCTATAAACTGCATAGCTTGGGAATCCCAACCAAAATGGTAAATTTCATTGAAAATATGTACAACCATACGGATTCGATTATATGGACTGGCAGTGCAATATCAAATAAATTTAATATTTCAACAGGCGTAAAGCAAGGATGTTTGATGTCACCTTTGTTGTTCTCTATTTACCTGAATGACTTACATGATAGTTTGGGAGGGGGAATTTGGATAGGAAACTTGAATGTGCGACTACTGTTGTATGCGGATGATATAGTCTTGATATCTGACAATGTAGAAGAGCTGCAGGGAATGATATTTAGGTTAGAAAATTATTGCAATGTTTGGAACATGCAAGTAAACCTTTCGAAATCGGCCATAATGGTTTTTCGACAAGGCGGAAAATTGGCGGATAGAGAAAAATGGACATTTAAAGGCGAAAATATCCCTATAGTGTCAGAATACAATTACCTGGGTGTAAAATTAACACCAAAATTAAGCTTTAAAAAACATGTTGAACATAGGAACTGTATGGCTAAAAACAGTATCAATGCAACATGGTGGTCCTTTCTAATCAAAAATAAGATAAAATTATCAGCTAAATACAAATTATTTTTAGCAGTCATTAGAGCCATACAAAGTTATGCTGCGGAAGTCTGGGGCTTTGAGTTGTTTGAATTGGTGGATAAAATTCAATTTTATTTCTTAAAGAAAATTTTACATCTACCAACAAACACACCCTCTTATTGTTTTATGTTAGAAACAGACATACCAAACTGTCATCTATATACTTTACGGCTTCATCTTAAATATATTTCTAAAACTCTATTTGAGTACGACGATAGCAGATTGCCACACAAACTTTCAAAAATTATTATAGAGAGAAAGATCTTTTGGGTAAAATCAATGCAAATTTTAGGAGAAAAATTAAATATTAGTTGGAATTATGACGTTTTAAATAGACGAAGTTGGAATGAAAGCATTGACACATTGTTATCCGTTCTGAACTCGACAAATAGACAAAAATCTTGGGAAAGGGCTCTTAAAAGTTCACGTATATATAAAGACTTAGATCATAACATCGGTAAAAGCTACTTGAATGACAATCTTGGAAAATATAGAATAATGTGGATTTTGAAGGCCAGATGCGATTTGATACTTCTTGGAGGTCACAGAAATCTAAACTGCAGTCTTTGTAATTTGAACGAGTTAGAAAATATAACACATTTTCTGGGTAGGTGTCCAATTTTGAAAAGAATCAGATATCGATATTTTGGAAAGTTCTTTTTAACTCAAGACGAAATTGTAAACAAGCTAAATGGAATTGGCGTAGGTGGATGGGATTGTCTTGTTTTGTATGTCACTGATGCTTTAAAATATAGGAGCTTAATTATAAATGAATTCTGTTAATATGTATGTATATCTTTATGTTAGAGTTATGTATTGTCTTTTTTTTCCGACAGACGACTTAAAAGTCATTGTCGTAAATTCTTTATTATAACTGTTATCTATTGTTAATCCATAATAATTTCTGTAATATTTGTTAAACAATTGAATAAAGAATATATCTATCTATCTATCTATCTATCTACTCAAGAATGTTGGCGATCGCTGAATAAATCATTGAAATCGGGTCAGTAGTTTCTGAGATACGATGTTTTCTCGCTTCCTTAACTACTACATTTGCAAGTGGGGAACCAATGGCATAGAAAATGGCCAGTTTTGTATGGCAGCCCCCTTAAGACTTGGAGATCGCGGGTAGGTATGTTTGGAAGAAACATTCGGAAAAGAATATAAATGGGTATCGCTCATACATTTGATACATCTGGGGGCAACCTGGGAGCAATGGGAGCCCATTTTATAAAAACGACCATTTTGTATGGCAGCCCCATTAAGGGTTGGAGATAGGGGATGAGTATGTTTGAAAGAAATGTTCAGTAAGGAAAACTAGAGGGGTCGGTCATAGATTTTAACCCTCTAAGAGCAACCAGCGACGAGCTGTGGAGCAATTTGTCGAATTTCCCAGCTTTTTTGTGAACTTTGAGCTCGATGCGACGCCATTTAGCCCCACCCTAGCCCCAAAATTTTTTGGCTCATGCACTTTTTCACCAAACCGCATAAAATGAGAGGGTGCGGAGCATCGAAATCGAAAAATCGTCCACTAATTCCAGTCTAGTGTACATATTAGTTCTTAATATATATTTAAAAAAAAAATGTTGGTATTTTGATATTCAAGGATAAAGTTTTAAAAGAATATTTCCAACACCTCTTCGTTCTTTTGCACCAAAACATGAAATTTTTTAAGATTCTAAGGATTTTTCTCTTTCATTTGATACCCATATTGTTATTCTACAATGCGCGCAATTTTTAAAATAATTTTTGGAAATAAACATGTCCTTGAAATTTCAAAGTCCTTTAAAAAATCATAATGTCAGAGAGACAATCTAAAAACGCAGTTTTACTACATCTGGCCTCTAGTTTCGCGAGAATATAGATTTTTTCGTGTTTTGAAATTTTTTTATTTGTGTCCCACGGTGCTATCAAACACGATCCTAGCACAATTTCACAAAATAAATGCTCTCCCAAAATGTTTGAATGTGTAAGTCTGCCACTGTAATCGGCATTGCTTAGGCGTACTGGCCTATTGCTAGTAGATCATTGGTAGTTAAGGACAAGGACAAGATAGTGTAACATTACATTACATTATCCTTTACAAATGTTTAATACTTCACAGCCTACGTACTCGCTCCAGACGTCAGAGTGGTTAATGATCTGGTCTCAGTATCTGGATTGCTATTAGAAAAGATTGTCACAGTCATATGAGGCTCAGAATTTTTTCCTTACCATCCAAGACACAATAACAAGAAGGTTTCTCACTTATTTAGGCATCACAATGAACTTTTTTTGCTGTAACGCACACAGGATTTCATTCTAGGCGAAGTTTTTTATGCAACTTTTGAGTTAACCATTGAAATCATATATATCAGATATTTGAAAGGGTTTGAACCTCCAAAGACAAGTTATCGATGAACTGCCTGCTTAATTAAACTAAACCGTGCACCATGTAAGATGTATTCACACATTCAAATATTAATTAATTGTTGGGTCTTTGAAGTTGGGTATTTACACATTAAAATATTTATTAAAGGTTTGGTCTTTGAAGCTATTATGACATTTTCAAAAACATTTCAAATCGACTTGAACAAAAGACAATCTGAAAAAACTAATTTAATAATAATTGACTGGCACGACAGCCCGCTTACGCGAGACTAAGGCCTAGCTTCCCGCAACTACCCGTGTTGTGCGTGTGAATTTGTACGCGGGTTGAAGGGACCTACAGTTTTATGCCGGTTCCGAACGGCAGGTTGGGAGCTTTTTCATAAGCAATTTTTACTCTCAGAGGTTTGCCATTTCCAGCTGAGAGGACAGCCACCGAAAGAGAAAACGAGTTTTCCCGTTATTTTTTTTTTAGGTGTTATTACAGGCAGTATTTGAACCTGGGGTTGCTGCCTGCGACTCGCGGTCCAACGCACTAACCAACTGAGCCACGGCGGCTGCGTGAAAAAACTATGCCTGGAAAATACCACAGATGGGTTACGTAACTTATAAGTCATGGTATTCTAAATGAATTCGGGCGAGTTCAGGGTGTGATGTTCTGATGTAAAATATCGCACACCCACTTCAAAAGTGACACAACTAACAATTTTTTTGGGGGTTTATGTGTTAACACTGTGCACAATGTATCTATCTACCAGTATATTTTGTTGTTGTCAAACTCCATGAATGGCGTTTCAGGCGTTCAGGGTTTGTCGTGTTACGACGTTTCACGCGTTATTCGCGTAGCAATGTTGTATGCTCCATAATACGCGTTTCACGAGTCTGCTTCCTCTTCTTACGTCTGAGAAAATCAAGGAAAATTGTGAAAAAGAACGAAATGAAATTGCTATACGACGTTATGGACTTTATAGAATTTACTGATTTCATTTTAAACACAATAAATGCATATCGAGCATTGCAAAAAATGAAAGAAAAAATTCAGTTCAATTCAATTTGTAGCAATTTATTTCGCAGGAATGAGCAAAATGCGATGTACAACGAATAAGCTATCGAATTTCCAATACAGCGAAGACTAAGTTTCGTCTGTCAAAGAATTATGCTAATTTTTAGGAATTTCTTCACATTTTATGTTAAAATATTGGATTTCAAATGTTTCTTAACTGTATTTAATAGCTTTCGTGTAAAATAAATGCATTCGACTTTTTCGATAACACAAGTTTGTTATCAACTTTACCATCCACATCCACATCCACATTCATGCCACATAATTTATGTCATCTTTAGGAACTTTGTCAGCTGTTTGACGTCGTTAAGCGAGAAACGCGAGAGAAAAGTTGAAAATAGTTCAACTTTTGACGCGTTTCGGGCGTATCGACGTCAAGTCATGAAGTTTGCTTCATACAAATACACTGCATTCAACATTTTTTTCGAAACGCGAAAAACGACGATACGCTTGAAACGCTCTTTACGGAGTTTGGGCTTTAGGTCTCTCTTCATGTCGAGAAGTTTGATGCTATTTGATCGCCGCAGCTCAATGCAAAAGAGTCCTAATTGAAATTGTGACACTTTTGACGAAATAAATCTTTGTTGGAGTTAATTTTAAGTAAAGTTGTGACATTTTACAATAAATCAATTTCGTATCTTCAAAATTTTTCATTCAACTTTTTAATTGTCATATATAATTTTTAAATTTAACAAAATCGACATAACTTAAAATAATTCTAATTATATTATTATTCTAATAATAATTATTTAAATAAAATATCATCAAAATAGTCATAACTCAAAATGTTGAATTTTCTAGTGTAAAAAAAACAATTTTTTTTTAACTCATCCTAGAGCATAATCTGTAAGGATTTTCTACTAAATGGTCTGTACATTATTTTTAAAAAAATGTTCATTCAGCTCAAAAACAGTTTTCTTGCGTTTATTGAAAAATTAAAACTTTTTAGTTGTGTCACTTTTGAAGTAGGTTTGCGATATTTTCACTATTTTGTTCATTGTCGATTTGCATGACAAATCGGAATATTATGATAAAGCTATATTTGTTGGCGTCTTCATAAAAAGTGAAGCGATACTCGGTCAATCCATGAGTCAATGACCTGAACAAGTTTTAGTCGAAAGGAGGAATGTCTTTTGAATATGGCGACTGGAGTACAAACCCATTGAACCTTTGCAACGCGTGACCTATCGATGTGATGCAGAAAGATTCCCAATACTCGCAAATTGTTTTGTTGTTATTGTTGTGCCAACAAAGACTGACATGGTTAAAGCAAAAAGATAGTATAGACTTGTATAGACTTCAAAAAAATGACACATGATGATTTTTAGAGGGAAATAACATGAATAAAATTCAACGATGTTTCGGTGCGTTTAAATGCCATCTTTTGTAAATCTCTCAAAACTTATTTGTACTCTCAAAACATTATACAACCGTTTCTAAACTTCTCGTTCTAATGCGATTTTTAACCGTCACTCTGTATTTAAAATTACTTAATTAGAGCCATTAAACCGAGACAGTTGTGAGTGTGTTGTGTATTCTATATTCTGGTAGAAGGCATTTTTTAATTTTTTTTATTTATTGTCCTCGCTGTCCTGTTAACTGACGTAGATAACCTTTAGACTAAAGCATGGCTTCTTGTTTTGTCAAAAGTTTTAAGCTCTCAACTTAAACCTCAAACCATCAACCGTGTCTGAGTCTAAGTTTGAACCGCAGCTGTCTACTAGCAATTTAAGCTTCATTAAGCGCCACAATTGACCAACCAGCAACTCTCTCTTCGCCGTTACCGTTCACTGTTAACTTAGAACTACTGACTACTTAATTTCCTGTGCACGATTTTCAAACAATTCATACAAATTTATTTAATAATAATGTAAACATTTGAATTGGCCTTTGCAGTATAGCAAACAAAATTCAATTAAAATTCTTTTGGTACTTTCAAATGACATTTGAATGCAGCAAAAATAAAAAAAAAATAATATAAAATAAATAAATTGAATGCAGCAAAAACAACAAAACAAATTAAAACCAAAAATACTGAAGTAAACTTTCAAGGAAGCCTGATGGAAATAATGCAAAATACAAAGTCAAAAAGTGTTGGTATGTGTGTGCGGCACGTTGGGCCGCCGAAACAGGTTGCAAGCAAATTACTAAATACGAGTAGCACACAGCCGCCAAGTGCACGTTGAGTGCGGAAATTATTTCAATTGTGCGACGGCACTCAAAAGACGCCAAGACGCTAAACAAAAACAAAAAAAAAATATACAACGCCAAGTCAAGTAAGCGCTGCGTTTGAGCCAATGTATGACTGTGTGTGTGTGTGTGTGTGTGTGTGTGTGAGTGTGGGTTTTGTGGCAATGAAGCCGCGCTGGCGTTTCTATACGCCGCTTGTTTGCCTTTGTTTTAAGCATTTTTAGGTTTATTTAAACTTGAATTTTGCAGCCAAACGCAACTGGCTGCTGTCGACTGCCGGCTGGCCGCTGTTGGCTGTTGGCTGTTGGCTGGTGTGGCGCGACAGCACCTTTTCGGAAATTCAAATTTCCGATTCTCAACGATTTGATTTAATTCTTTTTTACACACTTTTTCTGTGCATTTCTTTCACAAGGAGTCTTTGGCTGCTGCTTTCCACTTGGCTGCAGTGTTGGTTCGTACGTCCGTACCGGCGGCTTTTGTTTTCGGCCACATTGTGCGGTGTGAAGTCGCAACGTGCAAAGTGGCAGCAGCAGGCAAGTGTTGCTGCCTCACCGGTCGCGTATTGTCGGCGTAGTTGCGCTGCGATTTTTCTTCTTCTTCTTCTTTTTTGGTTTTGCTCTCGCTTTGGCCAACGCGCCTTGACTACTTTGCATTGCTGACAGGTGTTTCAGCGCCTTGACGCGTCTGCGGTTAGACAATTTGCATATTTTTCTCGGGAACTGTGTGGCTGAATAGTTTTTTCGGTAATTTATTTGCTGTTAATATGAATTATTGCATTTGGGTAATGGGCGACAAATATTGAATGTGGACACAACTTCCACCTCCAACACTTCCTCAAAGGTTTTTTGAGGTTTGGCTCAGTTTAAAATTCTCGTTAGGCGCACTTAGAATGAACATAAAATCATTCGCATTTCTCAGAATCATTTGCAAAAAAACACAGAAAAAATAAATTTTCAAAACTTTTATGCAACTTAACCAACAAATTTGTTTGCCAAACTCGCACACTCGCTGCGCCTTGTGGCCGTTTTTCAGCGTAAAGTTACTACTTTACTACTTACCGCCACAACATTTTGCTGCCGCTGCTGCCACTTTGTTTTCTTCTTCTTCTTCTTCTTGCTTATCCGTCGCATTCCTTTTTCGACTGGCGCAACGCTTTCTTGGCGCTCTAATGGAACTTTAAGCTAGATTAATTTTTTAATTAGTTCTTTTGTTGTTGTTGCCATGTTTTGTGCCATTGTGTTATTGCTGACTTATTTTGCGTTACTTACTTTAATCCCGCTTCGGTGCATCTTCTTCTTCTGTTTTCCATAAATTTTACATTTTCCGCACTTGAGCTAATTTTAGCTGCTTCTGCTTCTTGGCAGTTCACACTCTTCGCCTCGGCCGCATCGCACTGTTATTGAAAAGCTTTTAGTGCCGCTTCGGCCACTTGCATCCTTCGGCCGTGTCCTAACAATGCACATTCATTGTTCCGGCGCATAGTGAAAGTGAGAAATTGCATATTGAAAAGGAAATTTATTTCAAGGCTTTTGCCATGCACTTTCACTTAATTAGTTTTCTTCGCTTATCCTGCCTTATCCTTTGTTGGTGTCTTTTCGGCACGGCAACTGTGAGCCACATAATTTCGCATTGAAATGCATAAAAGTAGCGCATATGTCTTCATTAGTGCTTTGTAGTAGAAAAGTGGAATTTTATGAATTTATGGAGTTGGGGTTTTGGCCAAAAATATTGCTTAATCTTTGGTTTATTTTAAGCGAAAGTTGACCTCATTGTAGAATTGCGTGCTTTTATGCAGTTTGGGGGATTTGAAGTAAGGATTGATGGTTTTGTAGTGTTGGGTAACTGAATTTGTTGTAAGGATTCCTTGTTCTTCAGCATGTCTTGTGATTAGGAAACGCTGCGTCTGGCAGAACAACACAACCGATTAACGTAACCAACACGTCTGAGCAGCAACTACTGGCTTGACTTGACTTGACCTTTTGCCTCTTTTGAGTGACAAAGTCATCAAGTTACAAAATATTTAAATTACATTATTTTACAGAAATTTAATTTAAAAAAAAATCAAAATATTTTGTCATGCATTTCTTCAAATCAAATACTTAATTGATTGCTTCAATGCCATGGCCAAAAAATAGAATTCATTATTTTCTTAAAATCATTAATCACAAAATGCACTTTAACTTCAAAAATTTACAATCGTTGACCCAGAGAACTCAAACTCACATCCTGACCACAGGACGAACTTCAAAACTGTGCTAACAACAAAAGTGGAATGCCGAATGACGAAAAATTTTGGCGAAAGCAATGCCCATTCATTCGACTATTCATTCACAAAATTCGATAATGTCTACATGCCACTCAGTCTCAAACCGGCAGCGTCCAAACAACAACAACAACACAAAAATGCATAAACTGAACAATTGTGGTCACGAAAATTTGCAGCAAGAGAAATCTGTCGCTCTGGGTGTTCCCGCAGCCTCGACAATTTGCAATTTAACTAAAAACAACAACAACGAAAAAAAATGGAAAAGGTGTCCAACATAAAAATTTACGCACAACTAGACAGACAGACAGACAGCCACATGGACATGCCATACAACAGGCAGGACATGGTGAGAGCGTCTGTCGTATGTGTGTGTGTGTGTGTGTGAAAGTAGGAACTGTGAAAAGCGCAAGAACAAACAAGAGCCATTAATCACAATCAAACTGGGATGTATAGAATTCGCTTTGCTATATTTCTATGTCACAGGCTGGCGTTCGTCCTTGCCTCCTCTGGCTTTGTGTGTCTCTCTGTCGCGCTTTTATATCGCCCACATGCAATGAAAATGTCATTGTGTGTGTGTGTGTGGGTTTTTTGAGGAGTGAGTGCACTTGTGTCTGTGACTGTGTGAGTGTGTGTGTGTGAGTTTGTTATCCTTGCTGCTCGGCATGTCAACTATTCTTTTGTTGCGTGCGCCGCACACTAACACATAAACGCACTGAACAGCAGACAATGTTGCTGACAAAAACAGCTACCGTCCCTAAGAAGCGACGGCATTGTCTGTGCTGTTCATTTTGTGCAATAGGCCAAACTGTCTTTTGACCACAATGTGTGGCTGTGTGTGTGTGTGTGTGTGTGTGCACCATTTATCAAGCGCCCAAAAAATAACAGCTACAACAACAATGATAGTAAAAACACAAAGCTGGCATTAACACATTTGAAAAATTTCGACTCTTATTTATTTTCGCCTCTTGAAGTGCCGATCTTTTGGGGCAGTGGGACACTGTCCGCTCCTTTCATAGTCCTGCATGCATACACACAAACAAACTAAAGTGTTCTGTGGCAATTCATTGTTGAATTTTGTGAATAAACGCGCATTGTTTACATAAATTGGTCTGCAGATTTTTGCTAATGGTTTTGGTTTACGAAATATTTAAAGTGAATGTGAAGTGTGGAGTTAGTGAAAGCAAAAAAAAACACATAAACTGAACAGTGGATATTCTATACAAATAGAGCTTAGTACTCGTTATGCCGGTAAGACTAAGACTAAGACTGAGACTAAGACTAAGACTACGACTACGACTAAGACTAAGACTAAGACTAAGACTAAGACTAAGACTAAGACTAAGACTAAGACTAAGACTAAGACTAAGACTAAGACTAAGACTAAGACTAAGACTAAGACTAAGACTAAGACTAAGACTAAGACTAAGACTAAGACTAAGACTAAGACTAAGACTAAGACTAAGACTAAGACTAAGACTAAGACTAAGACTAAGACTAAGACTAAGACTAAGACTAAGACTAAGACTAAGACTAAGACTAAGACTAAGACTAAGACTAAGACTAAGACTAAGACTAAGACTAAGACTAAGACTAAGACTAAGACTAAGACTAAGACTAAGACTAAGACTAAGACTAAGACTAAGACTAAGACTAAGACTAAGACTAAGACTAAGACTAAGACTAAGACTAAGACTAAGACTAAGACTAAGACTAAGACTAAGACTAAGACTAAGACTAAGACTAAGACTAAGACTAAGACTAAGACTAAGACTAAGACTAAGACTAAGACTAAGACTAAGACTAAGACTAAGACTAAGACTAAGACTAAGACTAAGACTAAGACTAAGACTAAGACTAAGACTAAGACTAAGACTAAGACTAAGACTAAGACTAAGACTAAGACTAAGACTAAGACTAAGACTAAGACTAAGACTAAGACTAAGACTAAGACTAAGACTAAGACTAAGACTAAGACTAAGACTAAGACTAAGACTAAGACTAAGACTAAGACTAAGACTAAGACTAAGACTAAGACTAAGACTAAGACTAAGACTAAGACTAAGACTAAGACTAAGACTAAGACTAAGACTAAGACTAAGACTAAGACTAAGACTAAGACTAAGACTAAGACTAAGACTAAGACTAAGACTAAGACTAAGACTAAGACTAAGACTAAGACTAAGACTAAGACTAAGACTAAGACTAAGACTAAGACTAAGACTAAGACTAAGACTAAGACTAAGACTAAGACTAAGACTAAGACTAAGACTAAGACTAAGACTAAGACTAAGACTAAGACTAAGACTAAGACTAAGACTAAGACTAAGACTAAGACTAAGACTAAGACTAAGACTAAGACTAAGACTAAGACTAAGACTAAGACTAAGACTAAGACTAAGACTAAGACTAAGACTAAGACTAAGACTAAGACTAAGACTAAGACTAAGACTAAGACTAAGACTAAGACTAAGACTAAGACTAAGACTAAGACTAAGACTAAGACTAAGACTAAGACTAAGACTAAGACTAAGACTAAGACTAAGACTAAGACTAAGACTAAGACTAAGACTAAGACTAAGACTAAGACTAAGACTAAGACTAAGACTAAGACTAAGACTAAGACTAAGACTATGACTAAGACTAAGACTAAGACTAAGACTAAGACTAAGACTAAGACTAAGACTAAGACTAAGACTAAGACTAAGACTAAGACTAAGACTAAGACTAAGACTAAGACTAAGACTAAGACTAAGACTAAGACTAAGACTAAGACTAAGACTAAGACTAAGACTAAGACTAAGACTAAGACTAAGACTAAAACTAAAACCACAAAGTTCTGTTCAACTATCTGACATACAAAAATCAATTCATCCACTATTATTGGCTGTTCTGAGGTCAACGATTCGCAATGAAAACAAAAGCAAAAGCACAAACAGTCGCAGATACACAAATGTATGCAAGCATGGCAAGTAAGTAGGAATCATCATCGTCATCGTGGCTGGCGGTGGCATCAAGATGCTGTCGACGAATCATGATGATCATGTCGATGATCTTGAACTGACGCTCCAATGCAACAGCTGGTGCACGTGATTTCCAAAGGTCATCACTCAGAAAGCATCAACAAAGCACCACAGTGATATGCACACACACACACACACACACATACATACATAACAAAATAAATACCCACGACGCGAGTGGCCGTATTGAAATTCAATTGAATTCAGGCAGCATCGGACAGTGAAATAAGCCAGAGTCAACTGATTGGAATTGAAAGATTATTTCTGCTGCAGCAAGTTCACTTTTTCCTCTCTCACTTTTGTGTGCATTGTTGTTATTGTTTTTTTGTTCTGTTGTCTTTTGTGATTCTGGTGCAGCGTCTGGCCAGAATGTTGCCGCCGGCTGACGTTGGGGTGTGCAGTCGCTTCCGTGGGTGTGCAGCCTCTATGAATCTGATTCTCTAAGTATGTCTGAATGTCTAAATGCATTTGTGTGTGTGTGTGTGTGTGTGTGTCGAGATATTGGCCTGATCGGCTATCTGGCTGCGATCATTCTCGCTCGTTGCCTGGCTTCCCCGCTGCTTGAACGCTGTGCTGGCGTTCGTTGTTGGCTTTTTGACATTTTGGACACTTTTGTTTGCTTTGGGCGTGATGTGGCCGTGGCCACGTTTTCCACGCTTCCTTTGCGCTGCACTCGATTTCCTGGAATTGTGCGCTTCTTACAAATGCTCCTTTTTCGCCACACTTGATGCTTTTTGATGTTGTTCTCGTTTTTATTGTTGTTGTTGTTTATCATGCGCCATTCTGCACTCGCTCTGGGATTTTTGCATCTGATAAGCTGCAACGCTTTTTGCCTTTCTTATTCGAGACTCAACCATAGCTCAGCACAATTGAATGCAGTTCGAAAGGTTTGGTTGCGCGTCCTGGGTTCCTGGGTTCCTCTGGTACCCAACGTTTCGATCGCTTTGTGACTTTGATTGAAGTATTGATTCGGAAATTGTTTTTGTTTTTGTTAGGTTTCGTTGCGCTGATTTCGATCTTTTCTTGGGAAAAATTTACATAATTGTGATTTAGAAACTGTTCGGCTGTCTGCTTAATTGATGGAAATCTCGCTGTCAGCCCGAGTCGCTGTCAGGTTGGGCACTGCTGGCGTGCCACTGCGTTACGTGCCAATCACGATTTTGATTTCTTCAAATTCATGGACATTCTTCAATGCTCCTGAAGCGACTAAATGCTGTTTAATTTTCATTGTTAAATTAAGCCAACGCTTGTCGTTCGCCTAAGAATTGTACGCCAAGTGATCTTTGTGACTTGACATTTGCGACAGACGTCATTTGCTGTTTGGCATTCGACGAACTGAGAAAATAATTATGGAATAAATCAAGGGTTCAGTTCTGTTCTTTTGATGGCTTTTCGTTTTGGTGAATTCAAATTTCGATCAGAGAATGGCTTGAAAGTTTTCAAATGTCACCATCACGTTTACAATTTTGCAAATGAAATTAAAATTACTGAAGAAAATCTCCCTCCTCGCACTGCAATGGGAAATCTTTTATTTAATTACAAACTGTAGAAGCGAGATTTGATCACTCAAAGGAAAACCTTGCAGAATCTGTTTTGGGACCCAGTAGGAAAAAGGACCATAATGAAAGGAAACTTTCACCAGTGGGAATTTTAAACGAAGGGAAAACACTGGACAGATTGGACAATGAGACGTTACTGAAATATCAAAAGAAGTTTACTGAACTTAGTCTTTAAGTGTGCATTGCATTTTAAGAGTTACAAACATTTAGTCAATTCCTGTAGTGAAAATGTTTTAACGTTAAAAAAAATTTTAGAAACTCTGCGTCTTTGAAAAGTAGCGACTCGGTCTTTATGTAGACTACACAGTTCAATTATCTGGAGATACAATCAGTGGCATAGGAAGTATTGTGTCGTTTTCACTGTTCTTCGCCTCAATAGCTTTTGTTGAAGACCACGGATCCCATAGACCCCGAGCCACAATATTGAACCTGTATGCAAGTACGACTCAGCTACTCAAAATCCATCTACGAATCATAATTTTTTCTTGGTCAATTTACGCAAATTTTTTTAAAATACTTATACCGGATTCTGATTAATGTGGGGTACTCTCGTAGGAAATATGTTAAGTTTTTCAATTCGTTCAAGTTACAGTTCGTACAGTTTACATTGAAGTATATGACAAATTGTCTTAAAAAGGTCATGTAGGTATTCTTATATATTATATGAAAATATCTTCATTCCAACTGTTGTATGTACATGAACTATTCAAGGAATGACCTCTTAGAGACCAATTCTACTGGTAAGTGAAAGATTTTAAAGAAAGGAAAGGAAAGAATTTTAAGAAAAGGCTGCTATGCAGATTTTTTGCTTCTCTATCCAATCTATAGACAGTTTTGTTGTTCTTGTACAGAACGAAGGCCGGTCAAAGTTTTCCCTTTTAGTAGTGAACTTTTTAAAGGATGGTCAATTGTAGTGTCCGACCGAAACCACTTTTTTGGGCCGAAACCGAAACCGAATATTCGGTTTTTTTTTAATATTCGGCCGAAACCGAAACTTTCTAGTTGAAATAAATATCACCATATCAAGCACTTTTTCAACAAACGAATTTTACATTAAGTAAATAAAGAAGAAACAAACAAACATAGCATAAATAAATAAATACTTATTAATAAAATCAATTTATTCATTTTTTAAAAACGTAAACAAGAAGAAATCACCCTTTCGTACCTAACTCGCTAATATTCAAAATTAAATAATTTAATTTTATATGCTAAAAAAATAAGTTTATTTACATTGCTGGCATGTAAATTACTCCTCCTTTTACTATATATCTGCTACACAATAAAATGTAAAAAATATTCTAGAAAGTTTCGGTTTCGGCTATTCGGCCATTTTTTGGCCGAAACTGAAACCGAAACCGAAACCACTTATTTGGGCCGAAACCGAAACCGAAACCGAATATTCGGTCGGACACTAGTCAATTGTATCTCCTCACTGCTGTGTGGTGGCGTCCTTGACTTGAAGTAAAAAAATTATATAGTTATCTGTACATTTCTTTGCTTCTCCATCGAATCTACACACTACAGTTTTGTAGTTCTTAACGAGTACTTATCATAATTTTTATTCTCATCTCACCAGTTAGAACCCTTGCAACTATTTGACTCTTCAGCCTTTGCGACTTCGAACATAGCTCCATTTAGAATCCAACAAAAAGGGGTTGAGGGTCAATCATGTTAACTCGATTTGATCTCTTCTTTCCAATCCCAATATCTACTTCTCAAGTCCAACTTTACTTTAATTTACGCACAAGCTTCCCTACTGGCACACCAGTCATTTGGTATTCATTTCTCACACAACCTTCCGACGAAAAATGCCAAACATTTAAATAAAACACCGTAAATTTTAATTTTCAGCCATGACGTCGCGCAAAAAAACACTTTTCTCGACAAAACAATTAGAGCAACAACAACAACAACAACAAATATCGGTAACAACAAAACAACGCATACGAAACGAAAGCGAACAAAAATTTCAATTCGTTTCGAAAGAGAGAAAAGCGCCAAAGCGAACGGGAAAACTGCATGAAAATGTTCGAATCACAGCAGAGAAAAATGTCAAATATTGTACAATGATTGCCGAAGCATACACAATTGGGCGTAATTGAATTAGTCACACCTACAAATTGCTTCCACACGCTTCAGCTGACATGGACGAGCGAACGAACGAGGGAAAGCACACCATGACTAAATTTCCTTTTTGCCAAAAAAACTGTACGAAAAATTGGGGTTGTTTTGGGAATATGTAACAACAATTCACACGTGTGAAAATATATGTATGTACATGTAAATACATAAAGGTATTTGTATGTAAATATGTATGTAAATACAATTATACAGAGTGTAATTTATGTATGTATTGGTGCAGTAATTTGTATAAATGTGGCAGCACACTCGGGCGATATCTATGTTTATTGTGTGTGATTTACGATGCTGGAGTGTATGAAAAAAAAAATGTATTTGTGTTTTGCCAAATTTCATTTGCCTTCGAAAACTGGGTGTGGCAAATATATGAATTGTGGGCGCGCATGCTGCCAAATAAATTTGTCGTATGTACTTAAGTTACGAAAATAATTAAGCATGATGTATGAATGCGTAATGTGCCGAGGCGGTGAGATATTTTCTATTCAATTTTCATAACTAGGGGAACACGATTTTTATTGCGCTCTGATTTGAAATGATTCTGCGAGCGGTGTAATAAATTCTGAGTGTAGAGAAAGTGTACAGAAAATGATAGATGTGTATTCTTTATGGGAAATTTGGATTGGGTTGGGTTAGGTTAGGTTGAGATGTTTAGGCAATGCTGAGATTTGGTATTCAACAACACTGTTTCATTCAATTCGTACTTGAAGATGTATTTTTGCACTCCTTTTGTAAAAGAAATTTTTTTTTAATTTTTTAATATAAAACTTGCCAAGCAAATATTGAAATTTGACCAAAATTCAGAGCCTTCGAGTAAGAAGAAAATTTACCCATTAAGCTCTGAGCGTTGCGTTTGCGCAACGTTTGGGAATTTCGCTATATTAAGTAATTCATAAAGACATAAGACTTGAAAATGGGTAGAATTGGATTAGAATTGATCGTTTTAGATTCTGCCATATTCAAATTTCAAAATTATTTAAATATTCATACGTTTTTTTCGATCCAAAGTCAAAGGTTTTTTTGGGGAATTTTTGAAATTCAATCAAAAATACTTATTCTTCAAACCTATCAAAATACCTTAGTGGGCTGCATTTTGCAATGCTAAACTATTAAAAAAAAATATGTTTTGAAATTTTTTTTTTTATTTTTTAAACAAAAAATATGCTTTAAGTTTTGTGTTGCGCGAATGCAACGTTGGGCCTAATCACTGCCAATTTTCATACAACGCAACGCGTGAAAATGTCAAAATCCAAGCAGCTGATATTTTATTGGCACATTTTATTTTCCGCAAATGTTTGATTTTGTTTATTTGTGTAATGTTTGCGAAAAACATGACAAAAAAAACATGGTATGAATTTGTTGCTTGATTTTTTTTCTTGATTAGGTCAATTAATAAGATTGTGTAAAATTTTATGAAAATCGCACAAGCCTTTCTGGGGTCAGGTTTTAATGGGTTAAGGCAACATAATAATTATGTACGTGTTAAATTTTTAAATGCAAAAATTCAGCTTGTGGGTTTATTTTTGCGTAGATATTTTTTCCAAATATCCAAATGAAACGCGCATTTAGCATCTGGCAACCTGTAAGATGGAAGCATATTTAATGACTATTAGATCCGATTCGATTCGATAAGAATGAAAGTAGAAGTAGTTGATTCGATTAGATTGTCGGCTTCGATCAGTGTTACCAGATGGATTTCAAGCAATCCCCTAAAAACTAACATTCCCCCAAAATTATAATTCACACATAAAATGAATATTTCTTGAAAATTTCTCATTCTATTTGGTACATGAAATTAATATTAAATTAATAAAAGACCCAGTAGCCAATATATCTAAACAAAGTGTTGATGGGAAAAAAATGCAACCTGGTTGGCCACAGACATTTTAGAAAGCGAAATTAAAAATGTCTGTAAAATATTTCCCCCAAAATATTCCTTCTAAAATATTTATCATAAAATTTCCCCCCAATCCAAACAAATAAACCCCAAATCTAGGAGGAAAACGCTCTAATTTGGCAACACTGGCTTCGATAGTCCAGGCGGTAGAGCACTAACTTATCACATCAGAGGCCCTAAGTTCGATTCCTAGCTCGGGCTGGTCAAACACTCGTCTAAGTACTTCTATTGCTATCCACATGAAAGAGATGAGAATTACAACAATGAGAAAGAGAGAACATGTGAAGGAATCCAAAGGATTGTTATGCGTTTAGATCTACAGAGTTCATTGAGGAGCTCAAGTCATTCCAGTATTAGTCTCAAGGTCATCTCGCATTCAAGGACTATTAAGAAAGATGCAATCTTTAACTTTAAAACTTACTCTAGATTAAAAACTATGAATAAATGGTCTCAGGAAGCAAGTTTTATGGCCTTTTTTTGTATAGGTTACATCTTTTCAAGAAGAACCTAGAGGGAACCTAGAGGGAAGAAGAACCTAGAGGGATTATCTAAACCTATACTTCACACATTTCCTATCTAATGCCATATTTCGCTTAAAAACTTATTCTAGTTTGAAAAGTATATGAATAAAGAAGAATAAAGGTTCTCAGGAAGCAAGTTTTTTATGGCCTTTCTTCCTCTATAGGTTGCATCTTTTAAATTTTCAACCTAAGTTCTCCAGCTTGAAAAGCCCCAGTTGCCAGCGATGAGGATCAAGAAGAACCTAGAGGGATTATCGAAATTTATACTTCACACATTTCCCTATCCAATGCAATCTTTCCTTAAAAACATACTCCAGTTTGAAAAGTATGAATAAAGGTTTTCAGGAACAGAAGCAAGTTGTTTCGGGATATCTTTTTTGCCTTTCTTCCCTGTATAGGTTACATCCTTTTATTTTTCCAGCTCTCAAGCTTGGAAAAACGAAGTTCTCAGGGATGAGAAGAAGAACCTGAAGGATTATCTAAACCTATGCTTCACAGGCAGCCGCCGTGGCTCAGTTGGTTAGTGCGTGCGACCACGAGTCGGAGGCAGCGACCCAGGTTCAAATACTGCCTGTAATAACACCTAAAAAAATAACGGGAAAACTCGTTTTCTCTTTCGGTGGCTGTCCTCTCAGCTGGAAATGGCAAACCTCTGAGAGTAAAAATTGCTTATGAAAAAGCTCCCAACCTGCCGTTCGGAACCGGCATTAAACTGTAGGTCCCTTCAACCCGCGTACAAATTCACACGCACAACACGGGTAGTTGCGGGAAGCTAGGCCTTAGTCTCGCGTAAGCGGGCTGTCGTGCCAGTCAATTATTATTATTATTAAATTATGCTTCACACATTTCCCATGATATTTGTAATGCACATAAATTTTTTTTAGAAGAAGCGTTATTAATAAGTTTTTAAGTTCGTTATCAGGGAGAGCAACAATATACATTCCTAACGCCGTAGATAATTCTGTCTCTCCCGCAAGCCGAAGATCCTGGGAGCCAGTAATCTCCACTTTCGTGTAAAAATAATTGTATATTTTTCCATGTTTTAAATAAAGAAAACAATTATTTTCACATTCTTTTAAGTATCAGTTGAGTCCATCGAATTTTGTTTTCTGTCTACGGAGGAAGTTTAAAAGGATGATTTTTTAGCAACTTTCTTTTTGGCAACACTGTTTTTGGCAGCTCAACTTTTTTCGTGGAACATGTTACTGTGAAATATGTTCAGTTTGGTCTATAATTTAACCATGAATCAACTTAAAACCGAACAACGCTTGCAGATCATTGAATTTTATTATCAAATTTCATGCTCGCTTTGGGCGACCTTCTCAGGCCGGCTATTCGAAATCGTGGTAAATTTTGCTATTTAATGCCTTTAGACAATTTTTTGTGGGGTTTTGTTGGGGCTCATGTCTATGGCGACAAGCCCGCAAAGGTTGACGCACTGGAAGCCAATATTGAAGAATTTATTCGTGAGCTACCGGCCGATATGTTGGAGAGAGTATGCCAAATTTGGATCCAGCGTATGAATCATTTGAGGCGCAGTCGCGGTCAACATTTACATTAAATCATTTTTAATCATTGAACTATGTAGACCGTTCTATCGACTCAAATAAAGATTTCATACATTTCTCGAAATTGTATGTGTTTTTTTTAAATCAAACCCGAGGGTCTTAAAAAATCACCCGATATTGAGATATGGTGACGATCGATTTGATTCTCCACTCTCATTAGTCCTTTCGGACGTTTACATCGATGGTGTTTGGTGATTCAGGTCCTCCCAAATATGTCTTTGGCAAAAATTATGAGCAACAAATATAATTTCAAATGGCATTGCGCTCGAAAGTGGTGTGCGGAGCCCTCCCAAAATTACCTTCTACGTGCGCCACTGGCGTTGTAGTCGTCGCTGTTGCCTGGTGTCAATATTCTCACTTCGAGTGTAACGAATTGTCGATGATAGGCGTAAAGCAAAAGAACGTATAAAAAGCCAGTGTTGCTTCAAGCATTGAACACTTTCATCGAAAGTTGCCGCCATCGACGTCTCTCACTACATCGCAACTCTTACAACGCCATGAAAGCAGTTTTAGTCTTTGTGTTTCTGTCGCTACTTAGCGCTTCACTCGCCACGACCAAAGTGGAGGAACAAGTATGTAGATCCGTTTTAACGAATTTATCGTAATCATGTCTCCAGAATGTCATCCCAAACTATATTTTATTGGCACAGAACCTTCGATGGTATTTTGTCTTGTGCCACATCGAAATTTCGTTTAGCAAATTTTTTTTCAATGTCACACAACTACTTGAAGCCTTTCCTCAGCGTTTGACATTGGTAGTACTGATTTTGATATATACTATAATTTGATTATTTTCATTGATGCTTGATACTGCCGAGGAAACATTTGTTCATAGGAAATGCTGGGTCGCGTTTATTTACGGTATGATGTATTTGTATTTGTATTTTCAGCTTGATGAATGCCTTGTAAAGTTTCCGGAAAGCGAACACAAGTTGACCGAAGACGGTCCTAATGATATTGCAAAGCAGCATTATTTGTGTATTTTTAAGGTGCTTGGGTTATACGCCGACGGCAAGTTTGGTGTGAACGGGCTGGTTGAGGAAGTAAAGAACATTTCGACTCCCGAAGTGCTTGATGAAATACGGAATGCAATAAACAGGACCAAGGGCAGGGACGATGGCGAGACGGCGGTTTTACTTTGGAAAGAGTTGAACGAGCATCCATGATCAGGATATCAGTAAAATAATAATAACATATTACAATATTCAACATATGTACTTATTATATACTAGCAGAGTCCCGCAGTCTTGCACGCACATGTAAAGTCAATAAACCCAATAAATTAAGTTCATACAATACTCGAATGCCCAATCCATTCCATCAGTCGACATGGGCGATCCAGTTTCATTGATATGCGACTTTCAGTTCCAAAGTTACGCGGAAAATTTCAGTCACAAAAAATATGCCGCCCCCCTTGTGCAACGTCCATAAAATTTTGCCAGTAGAATGACACATCTATGGGACGATGGTATATAAAACTTCAAAGCTTTCCAACTTATTGTTCCAAAGCTATTCCACATTAAAAATTTGGGTTGTATGGGCGGTGCCATGTCCCTCGTCCAATACCCTGTCGAAGGTCACGTCTAAATCGTAAAAAGTGCCAAATATCTTTGATGTGTGATTTGCAGTTCCAAAGTTATTCAAAACAATAGGGCCGCTTAAAAAGTGCCACGCCCCTTTTCAAACACCCTTACAATTTAACTACTTGAACGACACGTCTAAGCCATGATGCTGTATCAAATTTCAATGGTGGCCGACTTATAATTCCGAAGATATTTCACATTAAAAACTTGGGTTCTATGGGCGGTGCCATGCCCCTCGTCCGATACCAACCCCATTCCCATGTTGAAGGGAACATCTTAATCGTAAGTTTGTGTCAAATCTTTTTGATGTGTGGTTTGTAGTTCCAAAGTTATTGAAAACATTTGAGTTGCTTAAAAAGTGCCACGCCCCTTGTCCAACGCTTACAAAGGTTTACCAGTGAAACGGCACATCTAAACGGTGGTCCCGCACCAAATTTTAATTCTGCCCGATTTCTCGTTCCGAAGATATTCCATATTGAAATTTTAAGTTGTATGGGCGGTGCCACGCCCCTTGTCAAAAACCCACCCCATTCCCTTATCGAAAAACACAACTTAATCGTACGTTCGTACCGAGTGTCATTGATGAGAACGCAGTTTTAGTTCCACAGTTACACCGGCATTTAAAAAGTGCCACGCCCCTTGTTCAACGCCCATTAAATTTTACCAGTGAAAGGGCACATCTAAACGGTGGCAATATATAGATATTTGCTGCAATGACTCGCAACATTTTTTTATATCCATGTTGTCTTGCACAAATATACCACAGTTAATTTCTGTCATCATAATGGGCATTGCAAGAAGGCGTAAAGGGTGGGCGTGGTCAACCTTATATAGCCTATGTTTACCGCTATGAAGCACAGAATCATTTTACATCAACATTAATTTTCAGACATGCACCGTAGTTTTGTTTTGTTAGTTTAGTGGGCGCGGAAAGTGGGCGTGGCCAATTATATTATAGCCTATGTTTGCCGCAATGACACGCTAAATCGTCTGATACCCATATTGATATGACAAATATACCATGGCTGATTTGTTATTATAGTGGGCGTGGTGAAAAGGCATATCAGGTGGGCGTGGTCAATTTTATATATCCTATGTTAACATCAATGAAACACGGAATAATTTGATATTAATAATAATTTACAGATATGTACCGTAGCTTCGTTTTGTTAGCTTAGTGGGCGCGAAAAGTGGGCGTGGCCAATTATATTATAGCCTCCGTTTGCCGCAATGACACGCTGAATCGTATGACATACATATTGCCTTACGAAAGCATACCATAGATGAGTTTTGTTATCATAGTGGGCGTAATAAGGGGGCGTGGTTAATCTCATATGGCCTATGTACCATTCCCCCACATAGAAAATTGTTTGTTGCTTATTTCATCTCATTTGGTTCTGTGGTTTTTGCCTCATTCTGGTTCAAAAAAGCAACGTCACAATTGTTTTTATATAAAAAATATAGATGATCGCGTTTTTACGGTCTGACGGGACAAACATGACGGAATTGAAATTTTTACGGCAATATAACAACTCGATTACAAATAGTTGTGCTGTTATTTGTAAATTACGGCAATTCGTTCTACACATTGCATTTATAAACAAACATGTACAGATTCCTGTGACGCAAAGTTGTCACGGACTTTTATAAACACGACATATATTTAATGGCAGGATGAAAGGATTTTTCCATCGAAAAATATGGTATGGGCCTGCATGCTAGATAAAGGAGCTTGCAGGCTGTTTTTTTATTCAGAAATGGTTCTGATGGGTTATTTACATATTCTAAACGCTTATGTAAGCCAAACTTTGGATCAGATTCCAACATTTCTTTTCAACTTTACGATGACCTTAAGGTGCAATGCATACGATGTGAAGGTATGTTTGCTATTAACTGGCTCAAAAAAGTTGAAAAAAATTCTCCCTAGTCAGGTGACGTGCATCTACTTAATATATATGTAGGGGGTTTACTTGAACCATGAGCCCAACAACACTCCATAAAAATTCAAGGATATAACAGAAAAACCGCTGGAAAAATCTCGAATTTAATAAAATTTATGCCGAAACTTCTGTCAAAATTACCTTCTGCGTGCGCCACTGGCGTTGTAGTCGTCGCTGTTGCCGGGTGTCAATATTCTCACTTCGAGTGTAACGAATTTTCGATGATAGGCGTAAAGCGAAAGAACGTATAAAAGGCCAGTGTTGCTTCAAGCATTGAACACTTTCATCGAAAGTTGCCGCCACCGACGTCACTCACTACATCGCAACTCTTGCAACGCCATGAAAGCAGTTTTAGTCTTTGTGTTTTTGTCGCTACTTAGCGCTTCACTCGCCACGGACAATCTGGGCGAACAAGTAAGTAGAGCCGTTTTAACGAATTTATCGTAATAATGTCTTCAAAATGTCATCCCAAACTATATATTTTTTTGGTTTGTTAAATACGGGCCAACACGCAGTTCAGGAAGGATATATAGGTTGGGAGAAAGGATGTTGGGCGAAGAACTGTTGTGGACTCTTGCCTTGAACCCATCAAGACCATAAATGCTGGGGAAAATATCTGCAGGGAGACCATTCCACAATCGCG
Source organism: Melieria crassipennis (assembly GCA_963668005.1). Taxonomy (NCBI): domain Eukaryota; kingdom Metazoa; phylum Arthropoda; class Insecta; order Diptera; family Ulidiidae; genus Melieria; species Melieria crassipennis. The sequence continues at coordinate 5,701,145 of OY764963.1, forward strand.
CTGAACGGGCCAGGAACAAACTTTCTCTGTAGTGCGTAGTGCGCTGGAACATCGTTTCAACGTGGAATGAATGGGCGCCAGTGTTCAAACGGGTTGCCCGGAGGAATACCCGGAGTGATGGCATCTCCACTGAGCAATTACCGAAAAAGTATCGGTAAAATAACACCACACATGCCGCGTTTCGACGATGTTCTAAGGAGTGAATAGAGCTGGATGCCCTACTGTCCCCTATAAGCTTGTTCGCACGGTTTTACACCCGGTCCAGGAGCTCCAAATGGGTGTTTGAAGCCCCCGCCCATAGGTGCGAGTTAAACTCCATTTTAGGTCGGATATAGGTGGTATAAATAATGCGGAGATCAGACGGAGTGAAATATTTTTTGCACCGCTTTAGGATGCCGAGGCACTGGACTGTTTCTTTCGACACGCCAAAAATATGATCGTTCCAACGAAGATCGTTCTTAATGGGCATGCCCAGAACATCATGAACTACCGATTCCGTAATACCTACACCACCCATAACCAGGGATGTGTTGGGATGTGGGAAGACTCGTGTTTGGGATAACAGGCAACATTGGGTCTGGCGAGGATTAAAATCGACCCTGTTCGCTGTGTCATTCATACGGCGCCGTTCTCTCTCAATCTCCACAGAGCTGGGGCACTTTGTGAAGGAGTATGAATGACAAATGGTGCTGTCATCCGCAAACGAGTAGATGGGATTCTTCGTCGACGACAATAAAACAACAAGGAAAGGAAAAGGGTTGGAGAAAGGACCGAACCCTGCGGCTCTCCCGCGCTAAGGGAATGCTTTTCCGTCTATTACAACACGAATAGAGCGATCACAGAGGAAGATCGTAATCCAACGAGAGAAGATACTACCGACGGCATAGGCAATAAGTTTTGACACGAGTGCTTTATGCCACACCCGGTCGAAGGCCTTGGAAATATCCAATGCAACAACCTTGCTTTCATCGAGCTCTCACAGCACATAACTGCGACGCTCAACTTCGATGGTATTTTGTCTTGTGCCACATCGAAATATCGTTTAGCTAATTTTTTTCCAATGTCACACAACTACTTGAAACCTTTCCTCAGCGTTTGACATTGGTAGTACTGATTTTGATATCTACTATAATTTGCTTATTTTTATTGATGTTCGATACTGCCGAGGAAAAATTTGTTCATAGGATATGCTGGGTCGCGGTTATTTACGGTACGATGTATTTGTATTTCTCTTTGTATTTGTATTTTCAGCTTGATGAATGCTATCTAAAGTTTCCGGAAAGCGAACACAAGTTCACCGAGGACGGTCCTAATGATATTGCAAAGCAGTATCATTTGTGTATTTTTGAGGTGACTGGGTTATACGCCGACGGCAAGTTCGACGTGGACGGGCTGATTGAGGAAGTAAGGAACATGTTTGAACCCGAAACGCTTGTTGAAGTACGGAACATAATAGACACCACCGTGGGCAGGGACGATGGCGAGACGGCGGTTTTAATTGTGAAAAAGTGGAGGGAGTTGCATCCATGATCAGGATATCAGTATAATAATAATAAAATATTAGAATATTCAACATATGTACTTATTATATACTAGAAGGCCCCGCGGCTTTGCACGCACATTTAAAGTCAATGAACCCAATAAATGAGTTTAGTAAGCTCGTGGGACTAGCATATTTATGTTTAACGGGTGCCACGAGAACGTGTCCAACAACATCCATAGATGTTCTTCTCAAATTAACACCGCTTGACTTACATAGTTCTGTGTACAAATCCAGGAGAAGTGGTCTATCCTAATGATGACTGATAACATTATCGGGGCCGAGGCGTTTCTGAGAAATAGTAAGAATGACATTCCTACGAAAGAGCATCGTGAAATTTTAATACCGAGAGACACAATCACTCCGCAGTTCAGTTGTACAAAGAGACTCAAGACCAAATTTAAGAACAAAAGAAGCTAGGTGGGCATATCAGAGTCATATTTGATGATTCCACTCGGCGATCGTGTTGGGTCCATTATGATTCACTTCATTTTAGAAATCTTGAGCTCTTAACTTTCTGTTCGGTACCTGTAGATCTACATATACGGTAATTGTTGGAAACAAACAGGTGAGAGAAATTTGTGTAGATCAGTAATCTGTGCTATTTGCAAGAGTCGATTGAAGAACCTGGCCCCAAGAGTCCGAATCTGGCGTTTGTACAGTCCAATACATGATAACCTGGTACACAGATGGGTTTCTAATGAAAAATATGCACTGGGCAGCCGCCGTGGCTCAGTTGGTTAGTGCGTTGGACCGCGAGTCGAAGGCAGCAACCTCAGGTTCAAATACTGCCTGTAATAACACCTAAAAAAAATAACGGGAAAACTCGTTTTCTCTTTCGGTGGCTGTCCTCTCAGCTGGAAATGGCAAACCTCTGAGAGTAAAAATTGCTTATGAAAAAAGCTCCCAACCTGCCGTTCGGAACCGGCATAAAACTGTAGGTCCCTCCACCCGCGTACAAATTCACACGCACAACACGGGTGGTTGCGGGAAGCTAGGCCTTAGTCTCGCGTAAGCGGGCTGTCGTGCCAGTCAATTATTATTATTATTGGTGTATACAGGCCGAGTATAAGATACTCTGAGCCGGCGGATAAGCACACAACTATACACTAGTCAGAAAAAGTTTGCGTACAGGCAATTCAAAATTATTTTATGATGAATTTTGACCTCAAAAATTGGTTCTCTGTTTAAATCACCCGTTATTTATGAGTCTTTCAACTTGAAAGAAAAGGTACTAAAATTAATAAGAACAAAGTACATAGATGTTTCAGGGTTTTTCCAACGCCACCGAGTAGAATGGTTTTTTATTTCCACATTCTTCTTGTTTACTGTGGACCGAAGAAGCTTTATTTATAAAATCTTGAACCACAAAGAAAAAATTGAAAGTATAAATAATAAAAATAATAATTGACTGGCACGACAGCCCGCTTACGCGAGACTAAGGCCTAGCTTCCCGCAACCACCCGTGTTGTGCGTGTGAATTTGTACGCGGGTGGAAGGGACCTGCAGTTTTATGCCGGTTCCGAACGGCAGGTTGGGAGCTTTTTCATAAGCAAATTGAAAGTATAGTTTTCCTAAAGATTTCAAACCAGATATGCCGACCATCAACTTATAAGTACTTAGTAATGCGGTTCTGGCTATCGGTTAGAAATTTTCAAGCACAGTTAACATCCTTCAAACTGGTGATGCAGTACAGTTGGCATATCTGGGTTAAGTTTTCTCGAAGCCCCTGTTTTCCATATCTTTGTAGTTGTTAGTGTCGGTATTGATCCCCAAATTTCTTTCATTTAAACTGAATTAGTTACCTTCATGAGTCCTGAAAGAAACCACATTAACCAAGCAAAGACTTTCGGCGGCGTTTATTCTCTTCTAATCAGCAGAAAATATTATCGCAAATAATGCAATATTGAGAAGTTGTTGACAATATCTGCATGGCATTCTTAGCAAAATATGCAACTCTTAAAATCATGCAAATATCTTTATTTATATAATACACACACGTACTAACTAAATACAAATACAGAAAAATAGCCAACTACAGACGTGGCAGGCTGTGTTGTTTTGTCGTCATGTTGCCAATTTTAAATGCAAATTGGCATTATTTGTTATTTTTATGCATGCACTCACGCCTACATTACACTAACAAACACCAACACCAACACGTACTCATACACATACAAACAGGCACTAACACACACACATGCTCCAAAAATTCACACGCACACTTTTCTATTGCCATGCACACCCACTGGCGGCGACGCGTTTACGCCCTAAAGTATGCTTCAAGCATACTTAAATTTTTACAAGTACCGTGAAAAGTGGGTGGGTTGTTGGCGGTTTGTCGCTGTCGCTATCGCTGATACTGGCAGCAGTTGTAGTCGTTGACGGCGCAATGGTAAAATAGTTAAATACAAAAAATGTCCACACTTCCAGCCTCTGTATCTCTCTTTCTCTCTCCCCTCTTGTGCAGCTTGAGTTGACATAAGTTCAGCCACAAAGTGCGGAAGCGTTACTGAAGCGTGTAGCTGTGCGTGTACGAGTATGTGCTGGCTAGAAAACTATTTTCTTTGCACTCAAGTGTCTAAGAAAGTGTGCTTTGCGCTTAGCTAAGTGTGGACAGGAGTGGAATTATGCGGCAAAAAAAAATAAGAAATATAAAACCAGCTTTAAAATGTGTATTTAAACGAATACAATGTGAAATTAATGGAGTTGGAGACTGTTGTGAGATGTCTGGAAATGAATTCATATGATGGTACAGAAAATATATCTTTTTGGTTTATAGCTCTGAAAAAACTTCGCTTTCTTTTGTAAATAAAATTTTTTAGAGTATAACTTTGTGAAAACTCAGCTTTCTTGGGTCTTCTATAGTTGGCGGAGTAGTTGATTCAGTTTATGAAGAAATGAAATTTATTTCCCCTCTAATACTCAGGAATGTACGGTTTTCTAAGTCCTATCCATGTTGTGCCGGAATGGATAAACAATGGTTTTCATCTAATACTCAGAATATAATACTTGTATAGGGTGTTTTTTTTAGATGTTTGTTTTTCGAATAGAGATAAAACTGGCATTTTGTGGTCAAATCTGGCAACTCTAATGTCATTTATGTTCAGTTTGGTTTGCCATTTCATCATGAACAGGTTGACAAAAGAACAACGCTTGCAAATCGTGCAAATTTATTTCGAAAATAATGGTTCAGTTCGCGAAGTTTACCGCAAGCTCCGTCCATTTTATGGTCGACATAATCGTCCATCAGAGCAATTAATTCTGTTAACCATGGGTCGTTTTCGCACTACGTTTACTCTATGTGATAATACGCATCCGCAGAGACGTCGAACAGTGCGCACCGAAGAAACAATTGCCGCTGTAGAGCAAAATGTTGAAGAGGACCCGAATGAATCGATTCGCCACCGTGCACAGCAATTGGAGCTTTGTCCATCAACTTTATGAAAGATTTTGCGCAAAGATCTTGGCTTGCGACCTTACAAGATCCAGCTTGTGCAAGAATTAAAGCCGCGAGACCATGCAATGCGTCGTGATTTTGGTGTATGGGCCGAAAATGAGATTGATCTCGATGCTGATTTTCATCGCAAAATTTTGTTCAGTGATGAGGCTCATTTTTGGTTGAATGGCTACGTCAACAAGCAAAATTGCCGCATTTGGAGTGAAGAGAATCCACATGAGACCCTTGAGACGCCATTACATCCACAAAAACTGACTGTTTGGTGTGCTCTATGGGCTGGTGGAGTCATTGGGCCATACTTCTTCCGAAATAATGCTGGAGAGTCAGTTACCGTTAATGGAGACCGGTATAGAGCCATGATAACCGACTATTTTGTTCCCGAATTGGATGGCATGAATGTGTATGAGTTGTGGTTCCAACAAGACGGCTCTACATGCCACACAGCGCACGTCACAATCGATTTATTGAAGGAAACATTCGATGAGCGCATAATTTCGCGGAATTGACCTGTCAATTGGCCACCAAGATCGTGTGATTTGACACCATTGGATTATTTTCTTTGGGGATATGTGAAGTCGCTCGTCTACGCCAACAAACCAGAAACGTTAGGGGACTTGGAAGCCAACATTCGTGGCGTTATTGCCGACATACGGCCCCAAATGCTTGAAAAAGTGGTTGAAAATTGGAACTGTAGAATTGGCTTTATTCGAGACAGCCGCGGCGGCCACATGCCCGAAATCATATTTAAGCATTAATGGCATAAAATTATCCTTCCAATAAAGCCAAATTGATGGACATTAAAATGATTTTCTTGTGTTTTATTTCAATTCGAAGTTCTATACCTCTAAAAAAAACACCCTATATATGTGTAGTCTCTGAAGGTCTATCCATACTATGATACCACTATGGATCAACTATGTCTTAAGTGAGCTCTTTTGAATTGTAATTTTAACCAACCCAGCATTTTGTCCATTACCATCTCCTCTATCAGCCTTTTTCCTAAGCCTAAAGTACAATGGGCTATAAAGCCTGAGTGTTTGAGGTAATGACCTCCCTAAGATTATTTCCTCGGCTCCCCTTCACCTCCACCCATCCATCCAACCCAGCAGACAGGAGGATCAGTTTTGAATAACTAAGCACCCATTCGAGTTGACGAAGGATATAGCCATCAGGTGGGAGGTTCATGACTACGGCAGACCTCTGGAAAACAGACACTTTTCCTATAAGTAGAGAACGAATATGGGATCCGATTATTCTGTTTCGAGGAATTTTCAACCAGTGAATGTGTTTAAGACGGCGGAAAATCGGCATAACCTCTGAATACAATAAACCCTCTTAAGAACTTCACAATAGTATGAGTTAAATTTTGTTGAGGTACTAAAGCGTTTTGAGTACCAAAAGTGGTTAAATACTAAGCGTACATAGCGCACAGTACCCACAAATGTTGGTGAGTTAGACGGCGTTGGTGCTTAAGAGGGGAGGTACTTGAGTAGGTTTCACTGAACAATAATGTCTTTTGAACAATTTTCACATTCACTTCCAAAGAGCACCAATGAAAAATAGATTTCTATTTTTTTATTTCTATATTTTTTGTGCAGAAATAGTCAAATTTTATAAGTCAATCATTCAAAGATAATTAAAGATCCACCTTTGGTACCTGGAGCGGAGATCTATCTTTAACCCTTTCGCTACAGATTTTTACTGGGGAAAATTAAAATTTTTAATTTTACGTTTCAAGCTTCCATGTGGTTTTATTAGCAACATTCGATAAGAAATTTTTTCATTTTTATACTTGAACCCTGTATTTAAGGGGGAAAGCCACTGTGACGGGTAAAAAAAAAAATTTTTTTTTGTTTGTTTTAAATCAAAGCTTATATATTCAAAAATATGTGTACAAAATTTCAAGTCAAAATTTCAAAGACTCGATAGTTTAACACACGTATGAAAATTTTAAAAGATACATGATTTCATTACGAGAGAAATGGACTCAAAACTTTAAACGCGTTTTTCTCGAAACGACTTTTTTTGAACTGGCGGCATCAATAACTCGAACAATTATGAACCGATTTCTAATTTTTTTTTTTGTTTTGTTCGTCTTAGTAGTGGTTAAGGTTAAGCGTAGCCGATTTGGAAAATTTTGTTTTTTACTATTTTTTAAACTGTCTCAAAACCAAAAAAAAAGGTCGAAAACATGGAAATATTTTCAATCGGTCGCCATTTTGTGAAAAATCAAAATTAAAAAAAACGGCTACGTACAAAGATAGCTACATTCATACAGATTACAACAAAATTTTATTTTTTTTTTTTGAGTACGGGTTTTTGAGAAATCGATGCCGCCATGGAGGGGAAATTTTTTTTCAAGCGCTACGGGATCATCTCTATTGTTTAAACTATTTAATATTTTTTAATAAAAATTTGTGGAAATATTATTAGATGTCTGCTTAATAAAATAAAAAAAACCCGATCCAAAAATTCCTATATTTACTCGGTCAAAAAAAATGTTTAAAATCACTAATTTTTTGACCCGTCACAGTGGCTTTCCCCCTTAAGAGTGTTTATCTATGAGAGCAACCACATCGTTGTGGCTGTAATAATTACTTAAACATAAAACTATTTACGCATTACGAAAATTTGAATATTTCTTCAATTACTTCAGCCCAAAATTAAAAAAAAATTGAAAGAAATTGAAGAAAATTGAAAGAAAACGTCAAATTAAAATGTTATCTAATTTTTCTGCTTCTTCTTCCTTTACTATGTCAACATACACCATTAAAAAACCTGTATACTTCTCTTCTTTAAACTTAAATATTCAGTTTAATAATTTCGTATTTTTCCTAAAACTTCAAACTATTCTAAGGACCAACAAAAAATGTATTCTTGAAATCACAGAGAATTCAGACGTCCACAAAGTAGCATGTCCCCATATGGCAACAAAATAGCGAAACTGTTAAGTATGTAAGTAGTCAATTAATATCGATTTTAATTGCGGTTCCAAGGATCTCTTTCCATTTTGTTGAACATTGACGTGGTATCGATTTTATCTTTGAGTTAGATTCAAGAGATCGATTCATTAAGGTACGAATGCTTCATTTGAAACTTTGAAATTAAAAAAAAAAATGTTTAAATTAATGTATCAGAGACTCATTACTACGGAGGAGAAGGAGGAGGTTGGGGCTTCAAGTCTCCCCAACTATATATCTGTTTTTTTTTTGTTTTTTTATTTTGGTCAAAAAATATAATTTCAAAGGGGAATGGGCTCAAAAGTTGTGTTCAAAAGCGCCACTTCCCAAAATGAAATCAGAAGTACGCCACAAAGTATTCAGAGATATGCTTTGCTCTGTGTGATGCCTAAACACTCTGAGAGATCCTTTGCCTTGTTTGGTATCAAAACTTTTGGAGAGATCCTTTTGTTTTGGACAGATTTTTTTCTTGTTATGATATCAAAACAAAGAAAAAAAATTTCCTTTATGATACAAAACAAACACTGAAGCTCTTTCGTCGCTGAAAAAAAGACTCTTTCGTTAGAATGTCTTCAAACGACTCAAACAACTCCAAGGCATATTTTACTTTGCATGCCATCAAAGCACTCAGAGGGATCGTTGTCTCTCCACGTTTCAAAACACTCAAAGATATCCTTTCCTTTGCACATTATGAAAATACTCAAATGGATATTTTTCTTTACATGCCATCAACATAGTCGAAGAGATCTTTTGCTATGTTTTTCGCATTATTTTCCAGAATTGTAAAGCCTTCGATCCCATATCAAACTATCAAATTCTGATTTGTAATCGTTCAACAGTTGCGCTGTGCGCGAATCTGTTCCTTTTCTTTCTTTTTTGCTTAAACCTTCGCCCCTAGAAAAATGTGTTCCAAAAATTGTGTCGCAGAAATGTTTAGAATTCCAATCAATTGTCAGGCAACTAAATGTGAGGCGTATTCAGAAGGTTGACGCAACGGTGGTTGACATATTTGAAATGGTAAAATGTCAGCTCAAACCAGCAGCGCAGCAAACAGTTCAACAACAAAACAAAAATGTCAACATGAAAAGTATTGAATTTCATTTAATTATAAGAACATTTAGTTTTTATTGAAACTCCACGTTTGCATCGTGATGCAAGAATTTGAAATGTTGCTTAGAGAATTGAATCTTTTCATTGCCTTTTCATTGCATGAGAACAAATGAAAATCGAAAGATGAAGTTTGGGCGAAAACGAAGGCGCCCATTGTAGATTTTATGGAAATGTAATCGTCTGTAAAGCAAACAATTAAAAGCAGCCGGCCAAAAGTATTTTCCAACCACAAAAATTGGTAGTGAAAAAAAATTCACTACTACATTCACACACAACTTGAGTCATGCCAGTCACAGTCACAGCAAGCAAACGTACGCCAGCAGTCTTATGGCATACTTTGACGCTATTCAAATGCGAAAACTTGATATTCCAATTATTTTCAAGTTGTTCCAAGGCATACGGAGGGGAAAAAAAAATCAAGAACTCACCACTCACTGTGGCCAAACAATAAAAACGAAAATACCCACACAGACACAAACAATTGCTGTTCAATTAAATCTCGTCCTGCGATAACAAGATTATCCGCCGCAGACATCTTGAGACAATTCCGCATAAGCAATGAATCCGCACGCAGTGCATTGTCAACCAAATTGGCATTTTGGCCATGAAATGTGGCAGTCAGCAAGGCAACAACAACAACAACAACAACAATGAAAAGTGAATTCGCTTTTCCGCATGCACTTCAGTTGTGTTTTTTTTTCTTAGTCAGGATTTGTTGAGTTCTGATGTGCTGGCAGCATTTGTCAAATGCTCTGACTAACAAAAATTTTGTGCCAGACTTAATTTAAATCGATGTTTCAGAGTCAGAGGAGGAGATTAGTTAAGTCTTCCGAGTTGAAAAAAAAACCCGGTGGATAGAAAATATTTGTGCCAAATTTATTTTTACATTCTAGCTTCAATTTTTTACTGGGAATCTTTAAAATCCAATTTCATCGGATCGACAGAATTCTAATAGACGAAATATACTAACATGTGGGTTAGTGACTAGGACCGAAGTCGATGATTACGGCAGACTTCTGGATGAGTAGTGAAGAACTTCCTATGTGACCATAAATACAAAATTCCAAACTAATTTTTGCATTGTTTATGTTATTTCCCAAATTTCCAAATCTGAATTAAAGTTTTAAATACAAATGAAAAATTCCTCTTATTTCTTTATTTATAATTTTTCTTATTTTGATTAATTTATTTATTTTTCCTTTTTTTTTATTTTAAATTGAAGCATTCAGTTTTTTTAAAATAAACAATAATAAATGAATAAAATTTTTAAATAAAAGTCCCAAATTCCTCTTATTCTTTTCTTTGCAAAAAATTCAATGAAATAAAAAATTTCTCTTATGTTTTTATTTATTATTTGTTTTATTTTGATTAATTTATTTATTTTTCTTGTTTCTTCTTTCAAAGTTTACAAAGTTGTATGCTGCCAAAATACAACAAAATACCAAAACGTTTAAAACCAAAACATTCTCAAACCTTTTCTTTCATTCTCAAACCTAGTTTTTTTAACTAAAAATAGGCAACGCCCCCAATATGGGATCAAATAGTGGGTCCCCTTTACCTGAAGCTCGTCACTAGCGATCCGGACGTATGCTGTACACATCAACTTAGCTCTTAGTCACTATGTCACTGATGTTGAGATCGCCTTTAGCTCCTTCTGCAAATTCTTCTTCATTGCCTCAATCGTCTCCAAATGCTTTCCGAAAAAAAGGAATCTTGAGTCGTGGGAATAAAAGTTACAAGCAGCCATGTCGGGGAATACCGAGTTTTTGTAATGATACAAGCTTTGTTTTCGTCAAATAGTCGCATACGACATATTTGAGCCGACGAGATATTTGTCGTGGCAAGGACATCATTAGATGTCTCTCCAAAATTCTGGCCCAGTGTTGCCAGATCAGGAGATTTTCTCCTAGATTTAGGAGAGTACTGGCCTTTTAAGGGGTTAGGTCCACTCATGATTTTCAAAAAATCGATTTTTTTATTACATTTTCTAAAAGTATAACATTTCAAAAGTATTCCCTGAAATTTTTAGATCAATCGGACTATTATTCGCCGAGATGTACTACATTGAAATACATCTCTATTGTATAATTTTGAAAGATTTTAAACTATACTCAAAACTTTAAACGCGTTTTCGAAGTCGGTGATCACTGTAACTCGAAAACGGCTGTATTGATCCTCTTGAAATTTTAACGACTTATTTTACATATAATTGTCTTCCGGATGGACGAAGGATTTTTTTGTACCATGAAATTTTTTTTTTATAGCCGAAAAAGTGACGAAAATTTGGGTAAAAAAAAAATGTTGCCTTTGAACGTCCGCCATGTTGCGACAAATCAAAATATGAACAAACCCTTCGTCTATCCCGAGCATTAACTGATTTACTAAAAATCCCCGTTCGTTTTTTTGGTTTCAGATGATCCAGACTGGATAATATTAATATTATTATAGATAATATTATGGACATTTTGACATGAAAATTTTTTTATAACTTTGTGAAATGTGTATCTTTAATGTACAAAAAGATTTATTCATAAATAATAAAACCCGTCTTCAGAAAAAATTTGCAAAAAAGCGTTCTTTTTTTTGCCTTACAAGTGGACCTAACCCCTTAAGGGAACATTTAGGAGGAAGATATGTATAGAAAAAGTTTATAGGAAAAGTTTAGGAGATACTGATGGTGATATATTTGACATCTTTAGTGGACTGAAGTCTTACTTAGTGAAGTCTTGAATATTGAAAGCTAAATCCATTAATTTGTATGCTTCAAAGTGTATAATTTATACATGAATGAAGGAAGTTTACAAAAGCGAATTTCATGTCAAACTTATTTTTTATTTTTGTTGGTGTTATGAAGTTGTTCTTAAGCTAAATCTGAATGATAAAAGGGGTGCCGAAAAAAACTTAATAAATTTTTATTTTTTTATGAAAAGCTTAATTCCTTAGTTCAGGCACAGACAACTCATCACAGGCAACTTGATGCGTTCTCTTTGGTTTAGGACAAGAATTTAAAAAAATTGTGTACATGGTGCTTCAATTGAAGTGTAACATATTAAATAGTGGTTTCTTTAATCAGTATTAGTAAATTATATTTGAAATTGGTCTAAAATTGTCAGAAATTCTACATTATTTTTAAAGGCTTTTATTTAATTTTCAATAAGACCTCTTTTAACCTTGCATTACTGTCGTCTTTTACGATAACTTCATTACTAATTATACCTTTTTATTTAACTTTTTATTATCCGTTTTACTTATCCATTGAGGTAAAATAAACAAAAAACAAATTTTTTGATAATCAGATAACATGTAAAAAAAATTTATAGTATAATTTTGTTAATTAGTTTATCTAATATAAACATTTGTTTTTGTATATCGCATTTTAAAAAAAAAATGAAATAAAAAATTGTTTTGCGAAAATTTTTTTAAAATAATTTTTTTTAATTTTTTTAGTTTTTAGGAGCTTTTCTCAGTTTCCGAGTTTCAGCTTTTCTCAAGATTTAGGAGAAAGTTATTTCAGATATCTGGCAACTCTGTTCTGTCCTCTTGCAACGAACATTTTCCCTCAAACGCTTAACAATTTTTTTTTAACTTTGCTCAGCTAAAATCGACATCGACGGGAAATTCGTAGAACACAACAAACACTGACTCTTTACAAAGTTATCACACATAATACAATATAGATGGCACTCGAACAAATATTTAAGTACCCGATAACAGATTTACCAACCCACAAGACAGAGAAAAGATAAATTCCGAGTATTTTTTTACAACCTTCTACCAACTAGAATCAAACACCGTCGTCTTCGAATCATAGTCTACAGATAACTGCCTCGATAAGGTTCAAACGTGACAGATGTCATCTGAAGTTACGGTACCCAACTATTAATGCAGTCAGCCATCCAAGAGCTCCCTCCCCCCGACCAATCACGACTAAGAACTCTTTCGACTTCGCTGACAATTGCCATTTTTAAGACTCTCCAAGACTGCCTACAGTTGGTCATCCCATTCCACACATCACGGGACACTGAGGTCATCTGGTCGACTACTAAATCCTAGATCCTTGAACTGCTTATTCTAAGTCTTGGTTCCAATCCACAAAAGTCTTGTTCTGACCCCTTAATTCTAGACCATATGCCACCTTATTTGGCTCCATAGCGACAGGTCTTTATGTCTTCAGCTCATAAGCCGCCAGTCCTTTCTACTTCTATTGTTTTCAACTTTTATTGTTCAATAACAACCTTAACACCTCATGACTTCATTTCTTTAGTATTGTCTCTAGTAACTGTTTACATAAGGAAAGAGTATTAGTGAGCAGGGCTTTTAATACTTTAGATCGCTTCTTCGGTACTTAAAATCGTTGAGAAGTGGTAGCGGAGATTATCTTTAAATAAGTTTGCTCAAATTAAATATAAAGCAATAGCCAACGATCTCAAATAAATGGAAGATTCCAACACTGCCAAGTAAAAGCGAACAGTGCTTCACTATCGAGTGAGTGCTGCCTATCCCGTAAAATCGCCGATTCATTTTTTCCAAGGCAGCTCTAAAATTGTCCAAAGAAAAGTACTAATCGTGTACAGCCGCACTTGCTCCCTGATTTTACACATTTGTGGTGAAATGTTCCATCAAGCTTATTCAATTTTTTTTTTCTCAAAATTGTATGGAAAGTGTTAAAATGTGCTCCACATAAAATCCCATCAAACATTTCATTTAAGCACTTCACTTTCAGTGCATCGAGTCCTCCATCTCATATGCACACCGCGTAATCGGCGAGACGCGCAAATGTTGCCGTCACGTATAAAATCAAAACGAATCTCTTCTCACACGACGCGACGCGCCGACTCGACGGTGTAATGAACGCATGCGCAAATTATTTTTGGCACTGATTAATCACTTAACAAGCTCGCCGGGTGATTGTACCTTCACACGCTCTTCTCGCATATGTGGCTGGCAGTAATGCTTGCGCGAAAAAACCCTTTTGGCCACATGCGCGACGGTGTCTTTTCGGACGGCTAGCGCCATTTGGCAGCCGCTCGCAGCCACTAAGCCACATTCGGTTTCGCACAATGCGGCCAATAAATTCAAGTTGGCGCTGGCTGGTCGGTCAAGTCCTGGCTTACTCAGTTCACAGCTCAAAACAGCGTCGTTCATTTGCCGGCTTTGCGCTTGTCCGATTCGGCTAAGTGCCGCATTGCTGATGCAGGTGAGCGCCGTTCATGCCACATCTGCTTTGCTTGTGGCTGTATGTGTGCAGTGAAAAATTTGCATGTTGTTATTTCGGCTTGGAGTTTAACAGCTCAGCAGACTAATGAGTGCAGAACTGCATTACGACAGCGGCATTCAATGTGGTTGTTATTTAGAAAAAAGCGAGAGCGCGTACAGCGGGCAACAAAAGTCGAAAATAAAAAACTCAATGAAAGGTCGACAACTTTCTGGGAACTTGTAAACAGATTTGTAAGTCAACACTTGTTTATTGTGTAATTTTCACTAATAATTCACATATGCAGTCAAATGAATGCAAAAATTGTGTAACATCAAAGTTGAAAATTAAAGAAAAGTACAAGTTAGGTTAGATTGAGAATAACTATTGGCGCTCGAATACGTTTCGGCTCAATAGAAGTTGCACTATAATCTTGGTTTCGCTTTTGACCTAAAGTGAAGTTAAAGGTTAACACAGGCAACAAATCATATCATGTTATTATATCATATGAAATGCTATCTCTGGTTCACCAGATGTCGAAGTACCTGTTCCTGAAGCTAAAATTCTAGTATCCGATCCCTAACGCGCGTAAGGCTCAATAAAAACCAGGAACTTATTATAAGTACATTGTTCTTAGGAGACCATACAATAGCTACTTCGACCTCTTCTGTGACCATATGCTGAAGAATCTCCCCTAAAGCTAAAAGCTTGCTACGATTCGCTTCCTTACACACGGAATAGTCAATAAAAATCTGGACCTTGCTATGAAATCTCCGTTTATAGAGGAACGTACAATAGCACTTGGACCTCTTCACTAAGTTATATAAGTCGATTAATAGTTGATTAACAGCAGATTAAAAGCATAGATTAACAGCATTTCCCTAACGCAAGAAAGATCGAATATTAGGGTAACTGCATTCTACATAGTGGTCGTTCTTGAAGGACCGTGCAAAGGCCACTTCAATTTCTTAATTTAGTCAAGTAGATCCAATAAATGCAGTTCTCTAACGTTGATGAAGGCTTAACAAGTAAGTAACTCTCTGTTGCCTCTGCGATCTCTTAGGGGAAGGTCCAATAGTTAGGCAGATTAGAGCCAACGTTTTTGGAATAACCGCCTAATTGATAAGGTTGAGTTGATCCGAAAACTGCATTCCTCCGCACAGAGAAAGGCACAATAAGTGCTATGTATTTATAGTTTGAAAATTACCTCTCGGACCTCTTAGCGTATTTAAATAGATTCAGTTGCTGCACTTTTTCAACTCAGGGGCAGGTCCAATAAGTAAGCAAACCCCTGCTACAGAGTCGTTGTTCTTGGAATGACCTCTTTGACTTCTTGATAAAGTTCAATTTATTCGGTAACTGCACTTTTCTAACTTAGGGGAAGGTCCAGTATGTGATCAGATCCCTGCTACAGAGTTTTTATTCGTAGAATGTCTTCTACCTTCAGAGGAAGTTAGGGTGATCCCTATGTGGAGAAGGTCCACCAACCAACCTTAACCACATGCTATGACCTCGTCTTTCTTAGAAAGCTTGACTGTTTGGTAAACTTTTTAATGCCACATGGTTCTGGACGGGACTATTCACTCTACGTGTTTCGAAATAACTGGTTATAACTTCGATTATCTTCTGCATGAATCAAAAACTGCATAGTATTCGTCTTGCAGAGGAGCACACAGGGTGGAGGAGGTGATGGGGTTTCAAAACCCCCAACAATAAAAATTTCTGGTACAAGACTGGCATCTTGTTGAATTCTTTGAAAAATTATAATGATTTCATTCCATATTTTATAGGACAAATTGATCTTCCTAGAAAAGATATCGATAGAAATACAGAGATATCTATTGCACTGGTACCCTATTCTTGATGGTTGGACTTCAGCAACATAATAATGAATCATACTCTTGAGACTCATAGATACCTCCTTCCTTTCATCTATTCCAGCGAGCATTTACCAAATGTATTCTCACTCCAATTTTAGGGACGAGGTCAAACATGTCTCATTCGATAGAGGATCTCAGTAGATGAAAAAGTGCCAAAGGATTTTTCTTGGGATATTAGAGTTTTTTTTTTAAATGCAGTTTAAAGATGGCGGCCTAGTGCCGCTTACTGAAACTTTTAAAACATCATATCTTTTGACTCAAATGTCAGAAAGGAATAATTTTTACGTCAAATGACAGTAAGCGTTTCATAGAATCGTTTTGATAAAATTAATTAGTTCCTTCCTTCCTTTCATCTATTCCCGCGAGCATTTGCCAAATGTATTCTCACTCCAATTTTAATACACAAAATTAACTGAGATCCTATTCAAGGATTCCCGGATAGTTTTTTAGTTAATTTACGTTGTATGAGTCATTTTAGTAAATCGTATTTTTGAAAATTTAATTGATAACTTAAGTTATCATCTCCACTCGACTTGGACAATTGTTGCCACACATTTAATTTTTCAGTTATGGTGTTTCTCGGTCAATACTTTTCAGTTTGTCAGATACTATGCGCACCTTTTTCTGGTGACTTACTAAATTTATTGACATTTTAGTAAGAAACCTACAGTAATTTATTATTAGAAAATATAGGGTTAATGAGTTTCAGTTCGCCTATGTCGAAAGCGTTTATCGAACTTGGATTCATAAACAATTGAAAACGAAGGTCATCTCTTCAATCGAATCTCTGCATCCAAAGGTGATCCTTTCAAACCAAATGTAAGGCAATCGTCAATGATCTTGGAAAAATTTAAGACAGCCACACTTTCCCAAACTGATCGACCAGTTCGACTTCACTATCTCTTCATTCCTCATTCCTACTTCGTAATATCATCGATTATTCCAAACATTTACTTTAACACTGCTTCCTCATCAATACACGACCAATGTTCATTTTCCGCTAATTTTCTCCAACACTCTTTTGGCCGCAGCGCATCTTGGGCCGGTTTTTCATAAATATGAAATTTCATATTGAAAAATCGGCATTAACTATGTAAATAACTTTACTTATTATTGGCCATAAATGCAATTTTCCGGCTGTTTCAATTTCAAGCTGGCTTCATAACGACATTTTTATGTCTTCTATTACGCCGAGGGAACGCGCCGCTTAATCAATTCTGCCGCTCGATCAATTCTTTGGCCGCCAAACCACTACAAGCGCAAACGCGCTGAAGAAGACGTCGCCGAGTGTGCGGATATTTCAAAAATCGAAGGCAAAAGCAGATGAAAATTACGCCACTGCGAAAATGCCGCCGCACCGATAGATGGAAGTGAATCCGGTGAATTTCACAGCCAAGAATTCAATGCAAATCCAAGCAAGACAACGTTGGCCAGGGCCATGGCCAGGCCAGGCCGGAGCGCGAATGTCGGATCGCACATGGCTGTGAGCGGCGAGAACGGAATTCACAGCGCCCGACCGAATGCGAATGCGGCGTAAGGAATATGCGCCGTCGCGTCAGTCGGAGGCGACTAAAGTCGGTGCTGGCGAGCGGCCGGCTATCAAACTTGGCGATGGTAATTGCCGGTTGTGCGCCAAACATTTTACACCGCACAAACGATGTGCGGCGCGTCGCTTGTCGCTCGTTGTTGTTGTTGTTGTTGTTGGTGCAGCTGCCTTGGCTGATTGCAATTTGCTGCTGCGCCTGCGCGCCAACGTACACATAAGTGAATGACTACTTTGGATAATGATTACCCTTGATAGTAATTCGTTATTTTCAGGCAGCGTAATGAATGCGCTGCAGCCGCCGCCAATGCGGCACGACAACGCCACTCGCGCAGGACGTGCTGGGTAAAAACTGAAAAAAAAACAAAAAACAACGAAAAACAAAAATAAAGAAATTGCGGGAAGTTGAAGAGTGAGGTGTACACCTTTTTTTCATACATACTTTTGTGTATGTCTGTATGTATATAGTTCGCAAAATTGGTACATTTGATTTGGTTTTTTTCGCTGGTTTTTTGCTTTGGGCTTTTGGCTGCTTTAGTAACATTCAGCGGCAGTTTCTGTACGCTACAGGCCCAGCTATGATTCGACGAGTAGTTACTGGCACAAGGTTCGCTAGGTTGAAATTTTCCTATCGGTAGCGCATTACTAGAACAGCTACAAAAATCTCCAAATTAGACTTTTTTCTAGGGAAAATTTGAAAAAAAATACAAATTTGTTGAAATAGTTAGAAAAATACGAGTTGTTTGGAAGACGCTCACAAGCCCTCACTCACATAATAAGTGAGGTCTTAAGGTCGGTATGCAGCTCTCAAGAAAAAACGAGCATATATTTCTGGAGCGTGAAGAAGTAGTAGTCAAGTAAATTTTACTTATTAAATATTACATTTGAAACACATAAAAAATATTTAATTGGAAGTTTCACGTTGTCACGTTTCTTTAAGAAATAAATAGCTACACATATCGCACACGCACTACAAAAGTGACACAACTCAAAATTTTTGATTTTTCAGGAAACGCGAAAAATGTTTTTGAGGTAAATAAACATTTTTTCAAAATAACGTATAGACCGTTTAGTAGACAATCCCTACTTTATGCTTTAGGGTATGTTACAAAGATTTTTTATTTTACACTAGAAAATCCAAAATGATGATGATATTTTAATACAATAATTACGGAATTATTTTAAGTTATGTCACTTTTGCTGAGTTTTATAATTATAAATTACAGTTAAAAAGTCGAAAGAAAAATTTTGAGAATTCGAAATTAATTTTTTTATTTGAAAATATATACTAAAATTTTCAGTACTTTGCTTAAAATTAACTTCAACAAGTGTCACAATTTGAGTTAGGACACTTTTGCATAGAGCTTCAGCAATCAAATAGCATCAAACTTCTGACATAAAGAGAGACCTAACTGTATTTTTGCAACAGTTAACAACAACAAACTATACTGAGCTTTTGCTTATTGGTAGATTGATGCATTGTGCACAGTATTAACACATGAACCCGAAAATGAAAAATTTTGAGTTGTGTCACTTTTGTAGTGCGTGTGCGATATATTTCCTGCCGAAAACAATCTTATCATTTTCACTTTTCAATGAAAAAAAGTAGGTATTTAAAAACCGAATCAGTTTTCTTGTGAGGTGCGTACTCCTCAAGAAAATATGACTTAAGGAATTTTTTTTTTAATTTCTTGAGCTTTTTTTATATGAAGTTTTCGTTTTTATTAAGTGCTGCATACCGACCTTTAAGTAAGATTTTGAGGCATTCTACGCAGTACAAGAACTTCTAAAAAAAACTAAAAATTATACTTACACAATTTTCAGAGTAAAAATTTTCACAGATATTCTGAAACCCAACCCCAAAACGCCCAACATTTTTATCGCTTAAACCCAGCTTTTGGTAACGTGTCGAAGTATGAGTCGAAACGGATCACACGGTTATTTAGTATATTTTTGAAAACCATCTACAACTTTTCAAGTTGTATATCAGAAAATTCAAATTGTATTTCAGCGTTTAAAATTGTATTTCGGCGCTTAAAATTGTATTTCAGATTTTCAAATTGTATTTCAGATTTTCAAATTGAATTTCAAAATTTTCAAATTGTATTTAAAATTTTTCAAATTGTATATCAGATTTTTTAAATTGTATTTCAGATTTTTCAAATTTTATTTAAGGCTATAATATTAAGATATTTCAAGCTGTAACTGTAACTGTATTCGTATCGGCACTTCGGATTCGTATTTGTATCCCCCTAATATTAACAACTATTTGCATTAAAAAGAGCTGTTAAAATAATTATTTGTATCATTTTTATATCATTTTATGTCAAGATGGAATTGCAACTTGAAAAATCGGAAATTCAATTTGAAAAACTGAAATACAATTTGAATAATCTAAAATACAATTTGAAAAAATTTAATTTCAATTTGAAAATCTGAAATTCAATTTGAAAATCTGAAATACAATTGGCGAATCTGAAATACAATTTTAAACGCTGAAATACAATTTGAATTTTCTGATATATGTACAACTTGAAAACGTGTAGAAGTCTGCCATAATTGTCATATGCCCTACTAATAACTCGTCTAAAGATTGCTATGTAGAAATTTGTAAAATACTAACCTCTATGAATTGAAAAGTGTAACTCCATTTGAAAATAGTTAAAACAAAAGACATATTTGCTGACATACTTAGTAATTTTAAAAACTTATTTGGAAGCCAAAAGTAAACTTTGTCTAGTACACGCATCTACGAAGAACATAAATTTCTCACCTCTTATGAAGCAGGCCATAGTTAAGGATGTTCTTTAGGTTAAGTATATGATATGTGGGATATGTAAGTGGGATATATATGTAGTGCATGTCTACGCCTACAAACCTGAAACAATTGAACACTTGAAAGCCAACCGATTTACTACAAAGAGTGTAAGAAATTGGGGCCACTAGATAACGCTTTGTATGGCCGCTATATGCCCGAATCATATTCAAATATTAATGCCAAAAGATTACACAGTGTAACACTAAAAAAAGGAACAAGGTCAAACATGTCTCATTCGATAGAGGATCTCAGTAGATGAACAAGTTCCAAAGGATTTTTTTTTAAATGCAGTTTAAAGATGGCGGCTTAGTGCTGCTAACTGAAACTTTTAAAACATCATATCTTTTGATTCAAATGTCAGAAAGGAATAATTTTTACGTTAAATGACAGTAAGCCTTTCATAGAATCGTTTTGATATAATTAATTCGTTAAATAATTATAAAAAAGTTTGAGTCAATTTATGTTTGACCTCAGAGGAAAAAATTATTAGCCTTTCATAAAATTGTTCAGGAGTAAATTATTAGGTGAAAGTATATAAATTTGAGTAAAGCTTATGTTCCACCTCTTAGTAAACCTTTACACCGTGCGACAGCATTTTTCGCACCGGAAAAACTCCATATGGGCGTTCCTCTTTCATTTGATATACATATCGCCATATTCGAACGAGGTTTAGTACTTTTTTAATTTTTTATTCCCCTCAAAATTTTGAAGTCCTTTTAAAAGGCCAAGGGATGTAGAAATGAAAAACCGAGTACGCAGTATTTTATGTTTGGTCTCTAGTTTCACGCCCATATGCATTTTTTTCGATGTGAACAATTTTTATTAAGTTTTGTCGCACGGTGTAATTAGTCCTTCACAGAATCGTTTACTTTGTATTGGGACTTAAAAGCTTGGGGTCATACCCTTTGACCCGTTTTTGTTTCAGTGGCTAAAATTTCAAACAAAATTTACTTTCACAAGTTCGAATATTTCGGTCTAATAATGGTCTAAGCTAAGAATCTTTCGTCTTCTCTGATCAACAAAATTTTAGGAATAGTCCTTGAAGATCTGCATTTGGTTGCCTTCTTTCGTAGGGCAAAAAGTTTGTATGTACCTAAGTATGAAAAACATTATTTGAAGAAGTAAAATTTTAAGATCGGTGCTAAATTTTATCCTCTGATATCGACTGCTAAGAAGCTGAACTCGATTCAAAAACTTTTTTAATTTTCACTTCACACTACATTTTTACTTCTGCAGTGTACGTGCATAGATTTTCTCATTTATAATGGGCTCAGACGTAGTCAGTGTCGTTTTAGAACCCACTTGGAACCATGACATGAATAGAGCAAATATTTTAAACGAATCTTGCTCCCTAATACCTTAAACATGGTCGCCTTCATTTTTATTCTACCCGAAATAGATAGCTGGCACTGATAGGATCAACGTCTTTTAAGACTTTCATTGCACGTAAGATAACTTTTTTAGCAGTCTTCCAAAATAGCAGAGTCTTCCCAAAATAGTTCCACAGTGTAAAATTCGTAGGGCACATTACACATTCACATTTGGCCAATACAAATTGCCAAAAGTACTTAACTCCTTTAAAGTCCGCTCAATGCAGTTTCCGTTTTGTTGTACAGTTTGCCTTTGTCTTTTACTTCTTTTTGTTTTTGTAATGAAAAGCGTATAAATGTAATCTTTTTCGCCAAGAGCTAAAGCACCTAAGCTCAACAATGTCTTTCAACGAAAACCAAAAAATCTAAAATAACAGAAAAAAACATACTTTTCTGTTGGTGCTTAGTGTCAAAATAACTGCTCGACTGCATGGCGGCACACAACACGAACGTCGCGTCGACTCTGTCTTCGATCACACTAAGACAATTTTCTTTCGCTTATTACCAACTACACTGTCACGACCCCATTGACCTTGGCTTTTTATTTTGCAATTCTTTGAGTGGTTCATATTCGGTGTTCGTAGTTCAATACGCTAATCCCTTTTTAATGCGCTTCAAATGCGATTTGATGTGTTCATGCACTAATGTTGTTGCAATTATTTTTTGTTGTTGTTGTTGTGCACCCATAAATTGTTAAGTTCAACAGTTATGTAGATGAAAATTTGAGATATTTTTTGAACATGAAATGTGCCTTTAACAAAGACAGAGATAGTGTTAGACTAAAGACTACGTTGTACCCACTCCATGGGTCATTAATTTTGTGTAGGCGATATGAATTTTTCTCAAAATTCGTCGCTTTATAACAAATGTTGCCGCTGCCTCTACAGCTGCAAATACACTAAAGTAGTAGCAATGTTGGCTGCGGCCTTCGTTGCCGCAGGTGCGGCAAGTTGAAAATTATGCGCGCTCGGCCGCAAGTTAACAATCAACACTTGGCTTTGTTAATTTAGTTGTAGTTGTTGACGGCATTATTTATTTATTTTTTTGTCTTGTTCATGTTCTTCTTATTGTTGTTGTTGTTGTATAATACATTTAATCTAAAATTTATGAAATGTCTTAATTATTTTTAATAATAAATTGCTGCGGCACACATGAAATCGCTCGCTTCCTTTCAACACACCAACACACCGCATTACAAATTTCATTTTTCACTCATTGTTGTTGTTGTTGTTGTGGTTGTAGTTGTAGTTGTTTTTTGGTAGGTTTCAAAATTTAGTCCACACTATCAACGACTGCACTAAATAAGCGAAAGCGATGCTTCAACGCTGATAACTTCTGCGCGTTGCGCCTTTGTGGCATTTTTACCGCATGAAATTTATGCGCTGCATTTGCTGCGCTTCGGTGCGCCAACTAGCAAAGCGCATAATAATAAGAACAATACAACAACAACAACAACAACAACTATCATTTATGCCGCTTGTCTAATTTAAAGTTTAGTTAAGTTGTAGAAAAATTCATAAATTGAAAATTTGCATTTTGGTTTTGTGTGTTTTTTGTTGGCGTACGCGGCGGTGTTAAAAAGCGCTTTGGCTACTTTTTAATTCTTTTCATTTTTAATGAATGAAAAATTAATAGCGTATAATTTATTAGTGAAGTGTGGTGGAAAAAAGTTCATATCTACTTTTTAAGAATTGTTTATGTAGTTAAGACCTTTATATCCTTCCTGAACCAACGCAATGCCTCGCATTAATAGGGGTCATCCCCTGCGCGTTCGTTCGAGTTAAAAAAAAAAAAAAAAAAAAAAGACAGAACTTTTAAAGTTGATGAGGAATTTGGTTACTTAAATTGCTTATTATAATGAAAAACTTGTGATCTCGTTGATGTGGTTAGGTTAGGTTAAAATGGCTGCATTGGACCTGTCGAAAGACACACTTAGGTCTCAAAACGGGCCAGTTGTGATACCACAAGGAAAAAGTGATCTGTCTTACTGCAAGTAGGAGAGTCTACACAAGGCAATTCGATTTGTGGATAAATCCTAGCAAGTCTCTGATGTTGCCTGCACTGAGGTTATCCAAATTGTCAATGAAGGGAGAACACCTCTTCGGTGCCCCACTGCTGTCCGTATTCATATACAAGGAACCACAGAGTTATCCACTTTGGTAATGGAATAACTCTGAGTAACTCTGAATAACTGAGGAACGACAACTCGAAACTTCTCTCGATTCCACTACAGCTGATTCCAGCGCTCTAAGGGCTGATTGACTACCCACGAAAATTGTGACATCTGTGCGTGGATTAGTTCAGCCACTTTTCAAATTGCAAAGATCTCCGCTTGAAGAATGCTACAAAGGTTTGGCAGTCTGAATGACCTTTGGATCTAAGTGGAGTCCTGCTTCTGTAACTTTTAATTATTTTAATGTTGGGTTCTGCAGATTTGATTATATCAAAAATGCTCCAATTACTAGAGCTCTTTGCAACTTAAATTCTGTTCCTGAACTCGATCTCGCGCTTCCTAAAAGCTTAGTTTTAAGATACTTAGCTGAATTTTTTTAAATGAATTGTTTTGAATATATATTGTTATTAGTCTGTAAGAATTGTTTATTCAATGACTTAAATAAATAAATTAAAATTAAACTTCATCCATCTTAGAGTCGTCGCACAGTGCTTCGAGGGTGGAAAAAAATTAAAAATTATAGCGGGTTTTAACGAAAGTAGTATAATGTTAAATGTAATTGTTTAATTAAAAATTGTCTTGATTAGAACAAATTTGTAGCTTACCAAAGTTGGATATACATATTTAAAAAAAATTAAAAGGTTATAAAGGTGAAGAATGAAGTTTAGTTGCTTGTATAGAAAAATATTGTAGGAAATATATTGTTGAAAATAGACCAACAATTTCTTTTAATATTAAAGCTACATTGATCGTAGCGGGACCGCATTTTTTTAAGAATTTTCGAAATAAAAATTTTGTATCATTGCAAATGAAAAATAACCAAATTTAGAAAGGCAATTAAAATCGAATGGCGTGAACTGGCGCCGTTATTTTAAATGGACTTCTTCTCTCAAATCCGTGACAATAATTTTTTAATTTTTTTTAATTTTAAAGAATTTTCGAAATAAAAATGTTATCATTGAAAATGAAAAATAACGAAATTTAGAAAGGCAATTAAAATCGAATGGCGTGAACTAGCGCCATGATTTTTTAAATGGACTTTCTTCTCTCAAATCCGTGACAATTTTTTTTTAAGTAAAGAATTACAATTTGTTTTTGGATTAAAACAAATTTTGTTTTAAAATTATAATTTTTAACTATATATTTTTTTAACAAACAACATTTTCAAAGTCCGCAGCCGAAAATTACTTAGACTGCAAATTTTCAGCGAATTTGTTTTTGCAATCCTTCTATATCTGACCCATTTTTTTATGTAGTCGAAGTATTGAGCGTCGGTGAAAACGGTGATGGAAAGATTTTGCAATTATTTAATTTAATTTAATTTAATTTATTTAATGGCTTAAAAATGCCTTCGAGGATAATGGCTTCGAGTGTGGAAATTACTAAGACCAGGACTCATATTAGGCGAGTGCTGTATAGGTGAAATTTGTTTGAGGTTTTAATCAAGTCGGTTACTCTTCTGTCTATCGTTATGTGGACCTCATCAGACGCACTGTTTGGCATAAATTTTGTTTTTGGCTTTGCCAATTTCAAATCTCAAAACTGATAATCTCAACAATTGACTTTTTAGTGTAGGCTATCGCTAGTTGATTACTTTGATCAGTTTTTGTATGTCCAGAATGAGGCATACTCCACTTAACAATCTATACAAATAATTATATATACAATCATATATAGTTCATTAATTTTCTTTTTATCAAATATAAAACGTCTGCTTATACATCACAAACCGATTGACATTTCAAAAAATGTTACAAACTGTCAAGCAACGCTAATATCCTGCAAATTGCACACTCACACACACACACACACACACACACGGAGACTGCAACTCACAGTCGCACCGTTGTACAGCGAAGAGCTCAAAATAACCGATTGTTACCTCATTCCGCAAAAGTGTTGGCTTCAGTGTTGGCAAACTGGCAAATTAACTGCAACTGTTGCTGCGGCGCAATGCAACAAGAAAAGGAGCAGCAGCAGCAGCAACAACAACACAATTTTGCACAAAGATATACGTCAGAAAATTGCCAGGCAACGCGCAAACCGGCAGCGAGCGAATACTGCATGGCTGGTTGCATGGTTGCAACATCGGACAGTGCCATCAGCGCTGCAGGGCGCTAAGAATGCTAAGTTCGAAGCCACGATTTGTGCAGCGCGCGCAGCCTGAAAGGAAGCGGACCGACCGGCCAGACGGGCCGGCCGCGCAATTCGATTGATCACTGCCACAAGTCACAAGCAGGCGCAATCGTGTCGTATTGTCGGACTGGCTGGCTGGCAGGCTGGATGCGCCAGCTAACGAGGAGGTGATATAAGTGGCGGTATGCGCCGCGGCCCCAACTGCAACCGCGGCTGCCGCTGCTGCTGGTGGTGGTGTTGGTGTTGGCGCTGCGCGTTGCGCTAATAAGCAATTTCCAAATTACCTTCGCGTGAGTAATCGCTCATTCGCGTCTCACTCGCTTGCTGGGCGCGCACTCACGCAGCAAAGGGCCGCCGTGTTGCGAGTTGCAGCAGCAGCGGCCGCTGCGGCAGCCACAGATTACGGCGAGACGGCGCTGCGCAATTTTTTGGGCGGAGCTGCGCACTGCAAGGGGGCACTTAAGTGGTGTTCTACCACACACCACACCACAGCGCCAAGCAGCCGCACCGCACTCGCTGCAACACTGGCAGCCGTGCGGCGCGTTGGTATGCCGCCGCTGCGAGCTGGTAGAGACAAGAGCCAAAGTGCTTTCTAAGGTGTAATTTTACATTTTTGTTTTTGTTTTTTTTCTTACGCCAAGTGTTTTAAACTTTTCTTTGTGCTTCTTAATTCTTCACTACAAACACACACACACAAACACAGTGATGTTTTTTTTAGTGTTTTCTTTAGTATTTTTGGGCTCATTGCCTTTAACACATTGTGGCATGCAATTTGCCGAAATTAACTTCAATTGCAATTTTGGTGGATTCTGGCTCATGTGTCTGCGTATTGCATGTTGTTGTCGGTCAATTGACATGTTGATGGGGTATCATTTGGCCAGCTATCACTGTCGAAAGCCTATCAGAAATGTAGCACAAGACGGTGCGCGCAACACGCTACATTGGGGCATGCACCTAAGCGGAGTGAAGAAGGAGACAAGGGACCTTCATACTTACAGTCCCACTAACTGTTGCAGCAGAGTAAAAAGAGAGTGGAATCTAGTCTTCATCGACTTCTTCGGAGAGAAAGAAATTGTGACTCATGATAGGAGCGATCACAAGACACAACTTTGTACTGATATGAGTACAGGGGCGTAGTAAAGGCTGAGGGTTTGGGTGTCAGAACCTTCCCACCCATAATCTATAATTTCTCAACATTTTCAGTCACTATGTATGGTATCGAACATATGTAACATATATGTACTTTAATTGTTCTGTGGTGGTATGTACGTTGCCACATTAGTAAAAAGGACTTCAACAAAATAACAAAAAATGATAATAATAACCCCTTTTTTAACAAACCCGATAGATATTTTATTTCATTTTACTTAAATTTATTTTATTTTATTTTATTTTTTTATTATATTTTGTTTTGTTTCATTTTATTTTATTTTTGTTTTATTTTATTTAATATAATTTAATTTAATTTTTTTAATTTTATTTTATGTTATTTAACGTTTATTTATTTGATTTGATTTCATTTGATTTGGTTCTATTTCATTGTATTTTATTTTATTTTATTTTATTTTATTTTATTTTATTTTATTTTATTTTATTTTATTTTATTTTATTTTATTTTATTTTATTTTATTTTATTTTATTTTATTTTATTTTATTTTATTTTATTTTATTTTATTTTATTTTATTTTATTTTATTTTATTTTATTTTATTTTATTTTATTTTATTTTATTTTATTTTATTTTATTTTATTTTATTTTATTTTATTTTATTTTATTTTATTTTATTTTATTTTATTTTATTTTATTTTATTTTATTTTATTTTATTTTATTTTATTTTATTTTATTTTATTTTATTTTATTTTATTTTATTTTATTTTATTTTATTTTATTTTATTTTATTTTATTTTATTTTATTTTATTTTATTTTATTTTATTTTATTTTATTTTATTTTATTTTATTTTATTTTATTTTATTTTATTTTATTTTATTTTATTTTATTTTATTTTATTTTATTTTATTTTATTTTATTTTATTTTATTTTATTTTATTTTATTTTATTTTATTTTATTTTATTTTATTTTATTTTATTTTATTTTATTTTATTTTATTTATTTTATTTAATTTAATTTAATTTAATTTAATTTAATTTAATTTAATTTAATTTAATTTAATTTAATTTAATTTAATTTAATTTAATTTAATTTAATTTAATTTAATTTAATTTAATTTAATTTAATTTAATTTAATTTAATTTAATTTAATTTAATTTAATTTAATTTAATTTAATTTAATTTAATTTAATTTAATTTAATTTAATTTAATTTAATTTAATTTAATTTAATTTAATTTAATTTAATTTAATTTAATTTAATTTAATTTAATTTAATTTAATTTAATTTAATTTAATTTAATTTAATTTAATTTAATTTAATTTAATTTAATTTAATTTAATTTAATTTAATTTAATTTAATTTAATTTAATTTAATTTAATTTAATTTAATTTAATTTAATTTAATTTAATTTAATTTAATTTAATTTAATTTAATTTAATTTAATTTAATTTAATTTAATTTAATTTAATTTAATTTAATTTAATTTAATTTAATTTAATTTAATTTAATTTAATTTAATTTAATTTAATTTAATTTAATTTAATTTAATTTAATTTAATTTAATTTAATTTAATTTAATTTAATTTAATTTAATTTAATTTAATTTAATTTAATTTAATTTAATTTAATTTAATTTAATTTAATTTAATTTAATTTAATTTAATTTAATTTAATTTAATTTAATTTAATTTAATTTAATTTAATTTAATTTAATTTAATTTAATTTAATTTAATTTAATTTAATTTAATTTAATTTAATTTAATTTAATTTAATTTAATTAAATTTAATTTACTTTAATTTAATTAAATTTAATTTACTTTAATTTAATTTAATTTAATTTAATTTAATTTAATTTAATTTAATTTAATTTAATTTAATTTAATTTAATTTAATTTAATTTAATTTAATTTAATTTAATTTAATTTAATTTAATTTAATTTAATTTAATTTAATTTAATTTACTTTAATTTAATTTAATTTAATTTAATTTAATTTAATTTAATTTAATTTAATTTACTTTAATTTAATTTAATTTAATTTAATTTAATTTAATTTAATTTAATTTAATTTAATTTAATTTAATTTAATTTAATTTAATTTAATTTAATTTAATTTAATTTAATTTAATTTAATTTAATTTAATTTAATTTACTTTAATTTACTTTAATTTACTTTAATTTACTTTAATTTAATTTAATTTAATTTAATTTAATTTAATTTAATTTAATTTAATTTAATTTAATTTAATTTAATTTAATTTAATTTAATTTAATTTAATTTAATTTAATTTAATTTAATTTAATTTAATTTAATTTAATTTAATTTAATTTAATTTAATTTAATTTAATTTAATTTAATTTAATTTAATTTAATTTAATTTAATTTAATTTAATTTAATTTAATTTAATTTAATTTAATTTAATTTAATTTAATTTAATTTAATTTAATTTAATTTAATTTAATTTAATTTAATTTAATTTAATTTAATTTAATTTAATTTAATTTAATTTAATTTAATTTAATTTAATTTAATTTAATTTAATTTAATTTAATTTAATTTAATTTAATTTAATTTAATTTAATTTAATTTAATTTAATTTAATTTAATTTAATTTAATTTAATTTAATTTAATTTAATTTAATTTAATTTAATTTAATTTAATTTAATTTAATTTAATTTAATTTAATTTAATTTAATTTAATTTAATTTAATTTAATTTAATTTAATTTAATTTAATTTAATTTAATTTAATTTAATTTAATTTAATTTAATTTAATTTAATTTAATTTAATTTAATTTAATTTAATTTAATTTAATTTAATTTAATTTAATTTAATTTAATTTAATTTAATTTAATTTAATTTAATTTAATTTAATTTAATTTAATTTAATTTAATTTAATTTAATTTAATTTAATTTAATTTAATTTAATTTAATTTAATTTAATTTAATTTAATTTAATTTAATTTAATTTAATTTAATTTAATTTAATTTAATTTAATTTAATTTAATTTAATTTAATTTAATTTAATTTAATTTAATTTAATTTAATTTAATTTAATTTAATTTAATTTAATTTAATTTAATTTAATTAATTTAATTTAATTTAATTTAATTTAATTTAATTTAATTTAATTTAATTTAATTTAATTTAATTTAATTTAATTTAATTTAATTTAATTTAATTTAATTTAATTTAATTTAATTTAATTTAATTTAATTTAATTTAATTTAATTTAATTTAATTTAATTTAATTTAATTTAATTTAATTTAATTTAATTTAATTTAATTTAATTTAATTTAATTTAATTTAATTTAATTTAATTTAATTTAATTTAATTAATTTAATTTAATTTAATTTAATTTAATTTAATTTAATTTAATTTAATTTAATTTAATTTAATTTAATTTAATTTAATTTAATTTAATTTAATTTAATTTAATTTAATTTAATTTAATTTAATTTAATTTAATTTAATTTAATTTAATTTAATTTAATTTAATTTAATTTAATTTAATTTAATTTAATTTAATTTAATTTAATTTAATTTAATTTAATTTAATTAATTTAATTTAATTTAATTTAATTTAATTTAAATTTAATTTAATTTAATTTAATTTAATTTAATTTAATTTAATTAATTTAATTTAATTTAATTAATTTAATTTAATTTAATTTAATTTAATTTAATTTAATTTAATTTAATTTAATTTAATTTAATTAATTTAATTTAATTTAATTTAATTTAATTTAATTTAATTTAATTTAATTTAATTTAATTTAATTTAATTTAATTTAATTTAATTTAATTTAATTTAATTTAATTTAATTTAATTTAATTTAATTTAATTTAATTTAATTTAATTTAATTTAATTTAATTTAATTTAATTTAATTTAATTTAATTTAATTTAATTTAATTTAATTTAATTTAATTTAATTTAATTTAATTTAATTTAATTTAATTTAATTTAATTTAATTTAATTTAATTTAATTTAATTTAATTTAATTTAATTTAATTTAATTTAATTTAATTTTTAATTTAATTTAATTTAATTTAATTTAATTTAATTTAATTTAATTTAATTTAATTTAATTTAATTTAATTTAATTTAATTTAATTTAATTTAATTTAATTTAATTTAATTTAATTTAATTTAATTTAATTTAATTAATTTAATTTAATTTAATTTAATTTAATTTAATTTAATTTAATTTAATTTAATTTAATTTAATTTAATTTAATTTAATTTAATTTAATTTAATTTAATTTAATTTAATTTAATTTAATTTAATTTAATTTAATTTAATTTAATTTAATTTAATTTAATTTAATTTAATTTAATTTAATTTAATTTAATTTAATTTAATTAATTTAATTAATTTAATTTATTTAATTTAATTTAATTTAATTTAATTTAATTTAATTTAATTTAATTTAATTTAATTTAATTTAATTTAATTAATTTAATTTAATTTAATTTAATTTAATTAATTTAATTTAATTTAATTTAATTTAATTAATTTAATTTAATTTAATTTAATTTAATTTAATTTAATTTAATTAATTTAATTTAATTTAATTTAATTTAATTTAATTAATTTAATTTAATTTAATTTAATTTAATTTAATTTAATTTAATTTAATTTAATTTAATTTAATTTAATTTAATTTAATTTAATTTAATTTAATTTAATTTAATTTAATTTAATTTAATTTAATTAATTTAATTTAATTTAATTTAATTTAATTTAATTTAATTTAATTTAATTTAATTAATTTAATTTAATTAATTTAATTTAATTTAATTTAATTTAATTTAATTTAATTTAATTTAATTTAATTTAATTTAATTTAATTTAATTTAATTTAATTTAATTTAATTTAATTTAATTTAATTTAATTTAATTTAATTTAATTAATTTAATTTAATTTAATTAATTTAATTTAATTAATTAATTTAATTTAATTTAATTAATTTAATTTAATTTAATTTAATTTAATTTAATTTAATTTAATTTAATTAATTTAATTTAATTTAATTTAATTTAATTTAATTTAATTTAATTTAATTTAATTTAATTTAATTTAATTTAATTTAATTTAATTTAATTTAATTTAATTTAATTTAATTTAATTTAATTTAATTTAATTTAATTTAATTTAATTTAATTTAATTTAATTTAATTTAATTTAATTTAATTTAATTTAATTTAATTTAATTTAATTTAATTTAATTTAATTTAATTTAATTTAATTTAATTTAATTTAATTTAATTTAATTTAATTAATTTAATTTAATTTAATTTAATTTAATTTAATTTAATTTAATTAATTTAATTTAATTTAATTTAATTTAATTTAATTTAATTTAATTTAATTTAATTTAATTTAATTAATTTAATTTAATTTAATTTAATTTAATTTAATTTAATTTAATTTAATTTAATTTAATTTAATTTAATTTAATTTAATTTAATTTAATTTAATTTAATTTAATTTAATTTAATTTAATTAATTAATTTAATTTAATTTAATTTAATTTAATTTAATTTAATTTAATTTAATTTAATTTAATTTAATTTAATTTAATTTAATTTAATTTAATTAATTTAATTTAATTTAATTTAATTTAATTTAATTTAATTTAATTTAATTTAATTTAATTTAATTTAATTTAATTTAATTTAATTTAATTTAATTTAATTTAATTTAATTTAATTTAATTTAATTTAATTAATTTAATTTAATTTAATTTAATTTAATTTAATTTAATTTAATTTAATTTAATTTAATTTAATTTAATTTAATTTAATTTAATTTAATTTAATTTAATTTAATTTAATTTAATTTAATTTAATTTAATTTAATTTAATTTAATTTAATTTAATTTAATTTAATTTAATTTAATTTAATTTAATTTAATTTAATTTAATTTAATTTAATTTAATTTAATTTAATTTAATTTAATTTAATTTAATTTATTTAATTTAATTTAATTTAATTTAATTTATTTAAATTTAATTTAATTTAATTTAATTAATTTAATTTAATTTAATTTAATTTAATTTAATTTAATTTAATTTAATTTAATTTAATTTAATTTAATTTAATTTAATTTAATTTAATTTAATTTAATTTAATTTAATTTAATTTAATTTAATTTAATTTAATTTAATTTAATTTAATTTAATTTAATTTAATTTAATTTAATTTAATTTAATTTAATTTAATTTAATTTAATTTAATTTAATTTAATTTAATTTAATTTAATTTAATTTAATTTAATTTAATTTAATTTAATTTAATTTAATTTAATTTAATTTAATTTAATTTAATTAATTTAATTTAATTTAATTTAATTTAATTTAATTTAATTTAATTTAATTTAATTTAATTAATTTAATTTAATTTAATTTAATTTAATTTAATTTAATTTAATTTAATTTAATTTAATTTAATTTAATTTAATTTAATTTAATTTAATTTAATTTAATTTAATTTAATTTAATTTAATTTAATTTAATTTAATTTAATTTAATTTAATTTAATTTAATTTAATTTAATTTAATTTAATTTAATTTAATTTAATTTAATTTAATTTAATTTAATTTAATTTAATTTAATTTAATTTAATTTAATTTAATTTAATTTAATTTAATTTAATTTAATTTATTTAATTTAATTTAATTTAATTTAATTTAATTTAATTTAATTTAATTTAATTTAATTTAATTTAATTTAATTTAATTTAATTTAATTTAATTTAATTTAATTTAATTTAATTTAATTTAATTTAATTTAATTTAATTTAATTTAATTAATTTAATTAATTTAATTTAATTTAATTTAATTTAATTTAATTTAATTTAATTTAATTTAATTTAATTTAATTTAATTTAATTTAATTTAATTTAATTTAATTTAATTTAATTTAATTTAATTTAATTTAATTTAATTTAATTTAATTTAATTTAATTTAATTTAATTTAATTTAATTTAATTTAATTAATTTAATTTAATTAATTTAATTTAATTTAATTTAATTTAATTTAATTTAATTTAATTTAATTTAATTTAATTTAATTTAATTTAATTTAATTTAATTTAATTTAATTTAATTTAATTTAATTTAATTTAATTTAATTTAATTTAATTTAATTTAATTTAATTTAATTTAATTTAATTTAATTTAATTTAATTTAATTTAATTTAATTTAATTTAATTTAATTTAATTTAATTTAATTTAATTTAATTTAATTTAATTTAATTTAATTTAATTTAATTTAATTTAATTTAATTTAATTTAATTTAATTTAATTTAATTTAATTTAATTTAATTTAATTTAATTTAATTTAATTTAATTTAATTTAATTTAATTTAATTTAATTTTAATTTAATTTAATTTAATTTAATTTAATTTAATTTAATTTAATTTAATTTAATTTAATTTAATTTAATTTAATTTAATTTAATTTAATTTAATTTAATTTAATTTAATTTAATTTAATTTAATTTAATTTAATTAATTTAATTTAATTTAATTTAATTTAATTTAATTTAATTTAATTTAATTTAATTTAATTTAATTTAATTTAATTTAATTTAATTTAATTTAATTTAATTTAATTTAATTTAATTTAATTTAATTTAATTTAATTTAATTTAATTTAATTTAATTTAATTTAATTTAATTTAATTTAATTTAATTTAATTTAATTTAATTTAATTTAATTAATTTAATTTAATTTAATTTAATTTAATTTAATTTAATTTAATTTAATTTAATTTAATTTAATTTAATTTAATTTAATTTAATTTAATTTAATTTATTTTAATTTAATTTAATTTAATTTAATTTAATTTAATTTAATTTAATTTAATTTAATTTAATTTAATTTAATTTAATTTAATTTAATTTAATTTAATTTAATTTAATTTAATTTAATTTAATTTAATTTAATTTAATTAATTTAATTTAAATTAATTTAATTTAATTTAATTTAATTTAATTATTAATTTATTTAATTTAATTTAATTTAATTTAATTTAATTTAATTTAATTTAATTTAATTTAATTTAATTTAATTAATTTAATTAATTTAATTTAATTTAATTTAATTTAATTTAATTTAATTTAATTTAATTTAATTTAATTTAATTAATTTAAT